>JBBBDQ010001167.1:347500-947500 GCA_037127315.1 Ascarosepion bandense | reverse complement strand
GGAAGACGTCACACCCCAACTGACTAAAAAGAAGCTCCCCTGAACTATCACCATTTTTGAAATTTGAGGTCTCTTTGATAGCAGAATCCCATGCCAAATTTGGGTGAACCCTGGATAATAGGACTTGCTGCTGGACCCACTGTATCCATGCTGACACAGACATTGGTGCTCAAACATGTTCAAGTGGCCCAGAAATACTGATTGTATTAGTGTGTACCAATGACATACTAATACCAACCAACCATAGGATACAGGGGATCAAGGAGGGCCAATTACATATTAAAGGTATAGTCTTTATGTGTATCAGGGTCAGACTTAAAGAGACCAAGTAAGTTGCTTATGTATCGAAGAATACATCAGGATTCAACTTATCTGAGGCGGCACTAAAGGATTTAGAATTAATTCCCCATATTTTCCCCCCGAGTCAGGCATTGAAAGCTGATATGTCGATTGCAGATAGCGGGAAAGCAACTTGTGGATATCCTCAGAGAATGATAGTTCCGGATAAATCAGCCAGGATCCCATTCGCACCTACTGAAACTGTTTGGAACAATGGTTACGAGAACACTTTACGTCCAGCACATTTAATACCCGTCTCCATCAACCATTACAAGTGATGTCAGGGAGGCCATTCGGACATAACGTTATCCCCCCGAGGTAAGACCATCCGCTGTGCACACACCCATTCCTGTCCTTCATCACTGAAAGAGAATGAAAAATGATCTAGACAGGGATGTTGCATCATCGAACCAGTACCGGTGGGTACACCTAAAGTTTGGTGTTTCAGGATGGTGGTCGCATCAAAGAAGGATGGGTCACCCAGGAGAACAGCAGATCTACAAAAACTGAATGCTGCAACGATGGTTAAATATCCATAGTACTCACCTGAACCAAAAAGACAGTCCTAGACACATGGAATGGGATTCATAGTTTACCATTCTCCCTAACAGTGCGAGACACTATCACATTCATAACAGAATAGGGTTGTTACCAGTACCTAAGAGCACTCCAAGGCTTTCACGCATCTGGAGACGGATACACCTGCCAAGTCAATGACATGGTGGATATACCCTGAAAGACTTGCTTTTCTGGGAAGGAACCATAGAATCTGCTTTCTTGCACATGCTAGACTACATTACCTGCTGTGGCAGGAATGGAATCATATTCACCACCAATAAGTTTCAGTTTATGGGAGATGAGGTCGAATTCACCAGCTTCTTAATTATGGCCAATGGCATAAAGCCAACTAAAAAAATGACTGAAGCCATTCTTAACTTTCCAACTCCCACTAACATCACAGGTGTCTGGTCCTGGTTTGGACTGGTCAACCAGGTCTTTACACATTCTCACAAGCTGAGGCTATGACGCCCTTCCAGGAATGATTATGTACAAAGGATTGTAAGTTCTGTTGGGATACTACCCTAGACAGTCTTTTTAAAGAATCAAAGAGAAACATCACTCAGAAGATCAAGGAGGGGGTGAAAACATTTGAGATGAACAATGTGACATGCCTCTTGACTAACTGCAGCAAAACTGGCATTGGGTACTTTTTCTTCCAGAAGCACTACAAATACCCAACAGAATTGGAGCCAAAATGTGATGAGAACCACTGGAAAATAATCCTGGTCAGATCTAAAGTTACAAAGGATGCAGAATCTCGCTACTTTCCATGGAAGAGGAGGCTCACATTGATTAAGAGTCCTGCAGGATGGTTACATTGGGATGCCCAGACCTGCTAGTCACAGTGGACCACCAGCCACTGGTGAAAATATTTTTTCGATCAACTCTTTGAAAATATAATGAACTCTTGCCTATTCACTTTCAAGGAATGAACATTAATGTACAGGCTCCAGATTGAACACAATTCAGGAAAACTTAATGTTGCATCTGACTGTACCTCCAGATACCCGACATTACTAGAGCACAACAGAGCAACAACTATCGATACTACCCAGCAGATCAATCAGAATGTGCCGGTATTGATCATAGCTGCATATGCACACAATCCTAAACTACAAGCCATAACCTGAGATAGAATCGTGGCAGCCACAGCCACCAATAAAGAATGTTGAACAGTAGCAACATTCATACAGGACGGATTCCCAAGGGCACGCCATGAACTACCATCGAAAATCTGACAATTCTGGCTGATGGCAGACCATCTGTATTGTTAGGAAGGGATAACTATAAAAGAGGGACCAAAATTTCAATACTGAAGCAGCTTAAAGCTGAGGTACTGGAAGCACTATACTCCGCACACCAAGGCGTGAATGGGATGATGGTCAACCTTAGACAGCAGTTATTTTGACCTGGTTTAAATGCCAGAGATTCAACACTATTGCTCCGTCCCAGCCCAAAGAACCCCCTGATGCCATTATTGAACCTGGAATTCCCATTTCAGAAGACAGTCACAGACCTACTTCATCCACATGAGAAAGTTAGATGGTGTATGCAGATCAGTACACTGGCTGGATGGAAATAGCCCCACTACTATCAGGAAAGGCTACAGCAATATGCGATGTCTTAAGGAACTGGTTTTGCGCATATGGTGCACCAGAGGAGATATCGTCAGATGGAGAGCCACCATTTGACACACAGGGATACAAATCATGGAATATGGAAGATTGGAGTGTAAAGAAACGCATATCATCTGCGCATTACCCACAGAGCAATGGCCGAGCCAAACTGGCTATAAAGACAGTCAAAAGAACGCTGATGGACAGCATCAATGGCTATGGTCATCTACACCATGATTGGGTGGCGCAGGCTATGATGACGTATAGAAATACACCCCATCAGGATCTTGGCTTGTTGATTGGTTGGTTGTTTTGTGTTTATGGCAAATCAACCTCGGCGGGTCATTTATTGCCAACTAAACTTTATTTATTGCTGGTAATACCTTTTTCTTTCAACAATTTTTATTGTTTTTATATAAGTTTTTTTACATTTTTCTTTTCGAGTATCAAGATTCATTGGAATTTGTTTTAAGGGGCAGGGTCCCCAAGTCCTACCCTTGTTATTTAACCCATAACTGGAGGGAAGGGACAGATTAATACCTTTCCCAAGGGTACCAGTGCTTAAGTGAATGCAGGGTATTCAACTGGAATTCGAACTCGGCTCACCGATTTCTCTTTCCGAGCCGATACCCACTGCACCACAATGCATATCCGTCACTATACGCTTACAGCACCTGGTATTCCCAAGCAGTCACTCATCTAAGTACTGACCAGGTTGAACATTGCTTAACTTCGGTGATTGAGTGAGAACCGGTGTATTCAACGTGATAGGCCATAAGCCTCTTGGCTTGTCACAAGTGGAAATGTTGTACAGTTGAGTAATAAAAAATCACCTTCCTATAATTTGCGAGAAGCACCAGATCCGTAAACATTAGAGGGAGACAAAGTAGTTGAGAGAAAGGGCAATGGCAAAAAGACACCTGGTACAGGTACAAAATCAAGAGGGACCATATCCATGGGAGTGGACAAAAACAGGGAGGGATTGTCAAAACTATGGACAACAGGCAGTACCGTTTAGGTAACAGTTGGTTCCTCTATCAATTGTAGATACACCAGACTATTCACCCGAACCACTCCCACAGAGACCAAGGCCAACCAACAGTGAACTTCTAGGTGACACACCTGAAATGATGGAGGTGTATGCGGTAGATGACGAAGAGATGATGGCAGACGACTACCAATGAAATCATACCTAATTCAACAAACTGAATCTTGGATTTTTAAATCATTTATCTTATATTCATCTTGAATAATGTAATATTACGAAACTCAGTTTTTTTTGTTTTCTTTTATCCAGTGAAAAACACATTAATTTGGAAATTCTTGCAAAAATCAAATAATTGTCAGATTTTAATGAAACTTTCAGGACTTAATCACAAATGAATGAAATTTAGAAAATATTGGTAAAAATATTTTATATTAAACACAGAACTCCTTCAGGAATGTAAATAATCTATTTTTTCTTGAAAAATCTGCTTCGAACAGTAAAATAAAAATGCAATAAAAGTATGACATTAGGTAAATAAGCTTCTAATTGGTCTTAAAAAAGTGTGTGTGTGTGTGTGTGTGTGTAAATATATATATATATATATATATATATATAATGTACATGTTCTAAAACAATTTATAATAAATATTCACAGCTCTATACATCATATATCGAGCACTGTTTTAAATTAATGTTTTGGAAAGAAAAAAATTCTTTCTTCATTCTGTAACCACTCAGATATATATATATATATATATATATATATAAAGGACATCATAGTCCGAAAAAAAAAAAAATTGACTAATAATGAATTTTTACAAGAATTGTTTTCATTTTTTAATTATAATAATTTACAAAGCTACAAATTTTTTTAAAAATTCTTTAAAGCCTTGTGGCAGTTATTAAGTGAAGACTATATTTACTAATCGAAAATTTAAACTTTTGAGACAAAAGATATTTCAAAATTTTTCTTTGGTGTACAGGTAGTTTATAGATATATATGTATACATGTATAGATAATACAGGACTCCTTGGGGAATGTAAATCATTTTAATTTTTTTTTCCAAACAGCCATTTTTCTGAAAACCTGCACAGTATAATAAATAGTAAAATACAATAAAACTATGATATTATTTTATTAGATAAGCTTTTAAAATACACACACACACACATATATATATATATATATATATATATATATATATATATATAAACATTGTAGTCTGAAGAAAAAAATTTTTTAATGAATAATGAATTTTTATAAAGAATTGTTTTCATTTTTTTTTTAATTATAATAATTTATAACGTTTCAAAAATATTTTTTAAATTCTTCAAAACTTTCTTTTGGTTAGGTTATTAAGTGAAGATTATATTTACTAATCAAAAATTGAAAAGTTTAATACAAATTATCAAGCCAATAGATCTTTAATATAATTTATATTCTTTTTTTGTGTATTTGAAGTTTTTTTTTAGCATGGTATTGTCTGTATTACACTAAAAGATCATGTGTTTCATTGTTTCTTGCCCTTACAGGAAGAAAATTTGAACAATTATGTCAATTCCAATCACCATAGACACTTGGCTTATCTCACATCTGGCTGTCATCACATCTCAAATCATATGGGAATGGTCAGAAAGATCAACACTGATTAAGAAACAGATTTAGTCTAAATTTCATGCTATAAATAAATTGTGTAAATCAGATTAATTTAACTTTAAATTTGCTAATTTTCTAAAAATAACATGTCACATATTGATATTTATTTTTGCAAGATTTTTAAAACTGAGAATTAACTTTTGTTTACTAATGTATCGATCACCCAAAAATGGCCAAAAATTTTTTTTAATTTTTTAAAAATCTCAAAATTTTAGATTCTAATCAATATAATTTGTTTGACATACACCAGAGTATTTTGGAAATAGTAAATTTAATCATTTAGCTTTCAATTAAAACTGAAATAAAGTTTCAAGAAAACTTTTCTATTTTTAAAAATTCAAATTAAAAGTTAGTTATCGAAAACGAGTGGAGGTACCTAGCAAAAATTTGTCCCAAAATGCCAAGCATGAGATAACTCTTAGTCAGCATCCTTATAAAAACTGCTAGCTAAGAATTATCTCCTCTTCGACAGTGGGTTACATGTCCCATGGTGAAAGGTGTCCTTTTATAGAAAATCAAAATCTGATTTTGAACTATTTTTATTCTGCTGTTCAAATCTATATGAATTCCATTATTTCATGTAATGTTATATGACTATATGCATAGTTTCAGGGCAGCAGCAGACATGGAAATAGTTTTGATTGGGTAAAGACAAAAAGTATTTATCAACCACTACATTAAAACTTAGTACCTCTAAAGATTTGTTTAAAAAAAAGAAAAAAAAGAAAAAAAAAAAAAAAGAAGCAACCACAATAAAAATTTTTTTAAAAATATACCAAAAACTTATGAACAGTTTTACAATTGAAATCTTTGTTATTATAATTTTTTTTTTTTTTTTAATCGTATCACTCTGAGCAAGGCGGTAACGCCACTGATGTGCAGGGGGCTACGTAATAAAGCCAGAAACCACATCCTAAACAGGGAACAAGGGATGAGCCTCTTCACCTGTTCAATAGACATGGGTGGAGTGTAAACCGGGTGATAGATAGATCTATCTACTCCAATTGAAAAAAAAAAAAAAAAGTGAGAAGATTGGAAAAGAGAAAGCCGGAAACCACATCCTAAACAGGAAACAAAGGATGAGCCTCTTCACCTGTTCAATAGACATGGGTGGAGTGTGAACCGGGCGATAAAAAGAATTTTTCTCATTATTAAATGATATTTTCAACCCTGTTTAGAATTTGTCTATATTTCTGAGATGCAGTAGTATTTACTCTATTTACATTATTCAGACCATTTTCCTCATCTTTGTTGCCATTTCCAAATTCCTAGCAACTGAAGTAGGCTAGAGCATACAACGGCCGAAACGTGGACATGGCAACAAAAATGAGAATAGTCCAAATCATGTAAATAGTGTCCTTTTAAGAACCTTAAACATTTTATTTTTCTTGTGTCAATGGGTGAGGGTATAAATTAATATGGGGAACTGGAGAAAATTTTGCAGTGAAAAGCAACTTGAAAATTCTTGCAAAAATCAAATAGTTGTCAAACCTATTCATAAATAAAATATTTATTATTTTTAAAACATTTCTTTTTAGAAAATTTTCATAAAAATATATTTTTTTTGTATTTGTTATTTAGTTTTATGAAATTGAGAACTTCATTTTTATAGTGCTTTATATTTATATTAATTATAAGAACAAGTCCTTAGAGAATTTAAACTATCAAAAGTTTTGTTAAACAGGAGCCCCAGTTACAGAAAATGTTCTGAATTGTAAAATAAAAAAATGCAATAAAACTAAGACATTTAATAGAAAACTTTTAAATGCTTTTATGAATAAGCACTTTTGTCTTAAAATTTTTTTTCATAAATAATGAATTCTTACAATTATTGTTTTATTTTTTTTTAATTTAAATAATTTAAAAAATTCTAAATCTTTTAAAATCCTGTATTAATTTGTAGCAGATCGGTGATATTAAGTAAAAAATGTATTTACTAATTATAAATGGAAAAGTTTTTTTTACAATTCAGTGACTCACAGTATTTTAAAAAGAATTTTTATTTTTAATAAAGTCACATTCAAAATAACATTACTTTTGTCAATATTTATTTCTGGCCTGCTGAATGAGGAATACAGACTGTATTTTAAGTGTGAAAAATTGACATTCACTCAAGTTCCCCACCTGTGTAAACAAGCTCAAGCTATTTCCTAATCAGGATTATTGTAGTTGCATGCATGACTCCCAGTATAAATAGTTATAACTAATTATTGACCAATTTTATCATTGTGATATTTTTGCATTATATCAAATTTTTTTTAAAAATCATTTCACCCCAAGCAAAGCAGTACCGCCACTGATGTGCTGGGGGCTACATAAGAGAGTTAAAGTTTTAGGCAGGAGGAGAGTGAAGAATATAGTCACTAGGGTCTGCAAATTAGAGGAGAGAGTTATCAATGATAATGTTCAGAGTTCAAATTCATGGTTATCTCCCTTTAACTTTCACTGTTTATCATTACATAAAATTTGATGACCCCACAGGCAAATTTTCATTCAGAAAAAAATGGCTGGAACCACTGCCTTAGACAATTTACCCATGGCCAGGATGGAGTTCAAACTACTTCCTTCCCTCAGTTTGGGCTGCATAAATTCCCAACCTTTTTGCTGCGATTACCTCAAAATACAATTTCACTATTATCCATTACCCCCAATAAATAAATACCCGTAATATAGGAAAAGAAGTAATTATATTTTCATAGATCAAAAGCAGACAAAGTTAATGGAAATTATTCAATACAATAATCTGAGGTATAGTAGCCGTAACCTAACCAAAATTTGACTATGATCACAGTTCTATGATCTGGTGTCTAAAAAGTGGAGAAATTGATTTTTTTTTCCACAAGGCTTGAAAGACAGATACTTTAAGAGAGATTGGGGTAGGGAGAATTCTTTCTTGAAATGCTGTCTCGTTAATAATTTGGCACAGTGTGAAATTATAAGCTGATTGCCTCTTCCCAAACCAAACATCCATTACCCTCAAAATATGGAATCATTACCCCAATGGGGTAATTTACCTGGGGTTGGGATCCATGGAGTTAGGTGATGCAGCAGTTTTAGTAGCAAGTGAATTTTTATGGGGATGAGGTGATAATCCAATTCCAAGGTTGGACTGACATTTAGATCTCAAAAAAGGTTTCCACTGCCTATTTACCTATTGCTACAGAGGAGTTTAAGTGAATTTTTACAAGGCTGGCATTCTAATCCAATGCCAAGGAGAGACTGTTGTACAGGACTGTTTGACTATTTATCCATAACTGCAGAGGAGAATTAGGCTCATGCCTTTCCCAAGTGCATGCAAACTATCCTTGGTATGTCAATTCTATTCATAGTGCCATTAAGTTATAAAACAAATATATTTAACTGGTAAAAAAACATTTGAAGACACTGATTATAAAAGTAAATAATCCATCTTACCTGGTTTCATTTGTTAAGCTCTGGAAAAAAAAAAATAGATGAATGAATAAATAAAAATAATTAAATAAAGCAAAATTTCTATGAAACAAATATCTTTCAAGTTAAAACATTTAATGTCTTTTTTTTAATAAGGAAGAGAAGAAAAATTAAAAGATTTGACTGATTTCTTTTTACAGTCAAGAAACGTTTTTTAAATTGTAAGATTTTTTTTTTTTTTTGAGATGTACGTTGTGGTTCAATGGATATCAGCTTTGAATAAGTAGAGAGCCGAGTTTGAATTTGTTGAATTCAATTATGCCATATTTGTTTCAGATGAGCAGCAATTCACTTTTTAAAAAAAAAAAAAACCCGGAACAAATTTACAGGCAGACTATGCAAGTCGAACAATTCCATCTGGTTTGCATCCAAATGTTCAGCATATTTTTTTTTTTAACTAGCAGTATAGCCCGGCGTTGCTCGGGTGTAATGTAAGCTTTAAAACTAATCCATGGTCCTGGAGCTCAGTCAAATTTTGATTTCCTGATATCAATATCAAATCAGTTTTTCTCGTAGTAAACTGAATTTTGAAGGCTAAATAAGTCCTCTGAGTAAATGGTATCATGGCTGAGACTAAGAACTACAATTATACCTACTTAGAGCCAAACCCGAACCAAAAGCTAAAATAAAAGGATGAAAAAATATAGACATACAGGCAGATAAACAGACACACACACAAACATCTTGCCTTATATATATATATATATATATATATATACATTATCGATTTTCTGCACTATTGTAAGAACTGCAACCTTGAAACTTCTGAATATCATTTCTTATATGTTTGTCTATGAGTGTATCAAATTTGATTAAAAACGAACCAGTCATTCTATAACCCAATTTTTCGATTATCGATTTTTATCGGAGGTACCTTGACACAAAACCTAGCTAAGAACGCTCACAGACGCTTATGGTACAACTGTGTAAATTTTCAAAAAAAAAAATCGGTTCAGCCGCTTCGGAGTCTATAGGTAACGGACAGACAGACAAAGTTCCATTTATAAATAAGTTTAGATACGAATGTTTCAGTCTTTAAAGTTTTACTCGCATATAAGATTTTATTAAGCAAGAAAATGAGGCTGAAATGTTGTTGCATTTGAAAAATTACTGAAGTTAAGCAATGTCGAGTCTGGTCACTACCTTGATGGAGGACTTATTTGGAATACCAGGTTCTGTAAGGTTAGATGAACAGGTGGTGGAATGGATAACGGCTCAGAATTGTTAAATGGAGAGCCGAGTTACAATTCCTGTTGGGTTCATTACATGCAAATACCTTTGGAAATGGTATGAGTCCACTTCTGCATCCCCCCAGCTACAGGTTAATAAGTAAGACTTGTATCACTAAAACCATTCAGTCAGTCAGTTAAGTACCATATGTGATACATACTTGGGTGATCACGTCTCTTTCGATCCATGATTGACTAGGCAGAAGATTTTCCTGCAGTAGGTTGCCATTACTTTCTGCAGTAGACTGGTTGACAACAATAGCTATAGAACCCAATCTGTCCTGTTATTTAACCCATAGCTGGAGGGAAGAGACATCAATACCTTTTCAAAGAGTATTTGCATGCAAGAGAATGCAACAATATTCAAATGGAATTTTTAGTTCTCCGATTTCTCGCACCGAGCTGATATCCAGTGTACCACAATACACGTCTGACTGAACAGAAACAAATTTTGGGGTCATTTAAATTGTTTTGTAGAGACCAGAAGATATGAAAATCCAAAGGAGTCAAGTCAGGAGAAAATAGTAGGTGCTGGAAGGTTTCCCCATTTCAACTCTTAAGTTCCTACAAGGTTTGTTTTGCAACATGTGGACTTGCGTTTTGGAAGTGGAAAACACTTTTTCAATTTACTAAAATCAGTTTTTTTTTTCCTTGAACCCAAGTATCTTCAAATGGCAAAAAACAGTTGAGATTAATTTTCAAACTCTTAGCAATCTATTCAGTTTATTCTTCGTGATGGCAAGCAGGAAACAACATGGCCGATCATTTAGGTTAGAACCACTAAATGAAATCAAACAACTTTCTGACCATCAAAACAAACCCTCTGAATGTTTTTGGTTGCACTTTCAATGCTTGCTTCTTTCCATAATTCAGAGCATAATATGCCAAAAGTGTAACTTTTCATCCTCTACATTTAAGGAATTCATTTGTGGACAGAATGTCAACATTCAACAAAGTGACTCACAACTGAATAACAAAAGGTTTCAACGTTGCGCACACCAGAGACTGGCACCAAGACAAACATCGATGTCAAGTTGCAATCACTTTATATTAATAAAAATTGGGGACAAACTTTAACAATGATCTAATCTAAATCTAAACTTATTTAGAAATGGAACTTTGTCTGTGTGTGTCCATTACCTATAGACTCCGAAACGGCTGAACTGATTTTCTTGAAAACTTACACAGTTGTACTATAAGCATCTGCGAGTGTTCTTAGCTAGGTTTTGTGTCGAAGTACCCCCGATGAAAATCGAAAAAATCGGGTTATAGAAGGAGTGGTCAGATTTTAATCAAATTTGATACACTCATAGACAAAGACATAAGAAACGATATTCAGAAGTTTCAAGGTTGAAGTTCTTACAATAGTGCAGAAAATCGATAAATATATATACATATATAAATCGATACCAGGAAATCAAAATTTGACTTACATCCATTCATTTTTCTTTCAGTCTACGGTTTCGCTTTAACTGGAAACAACTACTGCTTTTTAGTCTTTCGTGCCAACGTCCAAAGAGTCTGAGCTCCAGGACCATGGATTAGTTTTAAAGCTTTCATTACACCCAAGCAACGCTGGGCTATACTGCTAGTTTAATATAAACCATTGTCTTGTAATGATTGTTAGACAGTTATGTTCCAAACATGATACACACTTGAGCGATTATGTCTCGAAAGAGACATGACTGACTTGGCAGAAGAATTTCTTGCAGCAGGTCGCCATTACTTTCTGCTGTAGACTAGTTGTCAATCAAGGCTATAAAACCTAATCTATCCTACTATTTAACCCATAGCTGGCGGGAAGAGATGGACTAATACCTTTCCCAAGGGTATTTATGAATAAGTGAATGTAAGGAATTCAACGGGAATTCGAACTTGGCTTCTCGATTTCTTGTTCCGAGCCTATATCCAGTGCACCACAGTACACATCCATAATGATTACCAATTTTAAAAAAATAAAAAAGTACACTAACCACTTTTAACGGAGTCTTACACGCAATAAATGGTGTTCCAGGTATTACCTGTCCAATTTTGGAATAATCGAACCACCTGAAAAAAAAAAATTTTTCTAAATTTTGAATTATTTAATAAAACAACTGAAACACAATTTTTTTTTTTTTTAAAAATAATGTAATAACACAAATGTATGCATAACAGTTGTCACAGGGGAAAGTGAAATTAAAGAGCAGTGTTCAAATTCCAGCATAGTCTGTTGTGTTCAGTTATGTGCTCATACTCATAGGAAAAACATGTTAGCTGATTTAGCTCAGCGGCATATCAATCTCTATGGATTATTTAATGCCGAAATCCAAATATTTTCAACAGAATTGTGTGCCTTCAATTACAGATAAAATGTATTGTTGGTACATTTTTAAATATTTTGAAATCTAAATATGTATTGCTGGCATTTTCTTTTATAGAAAAAATGTATTGTTGGCATTTTCTGGTATATGAAAATGTTTTACGAGTATTCTTACGATAAAAATGTATATTTTTATACTTTCATAGTGTCTTGTTTTTATTGGGAGGTTCATTATTTGCTCATAGATGGGACTCCAAAACATGCTGCCACTCCATATTAGGCTGGACGCTGGAACAGCAGCAAATAATAGGTAGTTCCTCAAAATCTTCAATCTTCCAATTAGAGGCTATGCCGCTGGATGCATGACTACATCACTTTGCACCCAGCTATGGGTCAAATGAAAGTGTATACTGAACTCTCTAGTCTACTCTGAATTCAAAATAATGAAAAAGGAAATGAGGAAACTATACTACTATCTTTCACAAGAAATCACAGCAATTCACAGATAAGGAAAAAGAATGTGTAGAGTCAGGATTGCTTGCATCTTGAAGTGACATGACATTTAACAAAATTGTAACAACTTCTAAGGAAATACGTTGGAGTGGTTCCCCGTTACTTTCTCCATGATTTTGAATTCACAATTTTCCTTCTCTTAAATTAATTTCTACCCAAGTCTCAAGAGCTACCCTGATCTTTAACAATTTTTACCCTAATAAGGTCTTGGAGAATTTGATGCAAGGCACAAGGCACGTTAAAAGTAGCAAGCAACCTAAGGAACTTGGATGAAAGAACAAATTTTTTTTTTTAATTGTTGAAGATCAAATTTGACTGGAAGAAGGATGGCGAAAAAAAAACCTAAGAACTACAAAGATAGGAAGTTGTGGTGGGCCATGACTGCCCTATGAAATGGTCTGTCAGTTAAGTACCATACGTGATACATGCTTTGGGCGTTCATGTCTCTTTCGAGACATGACTGACTGAGCAGAAGATTATCCCACAGTAGGTTGCCATCATTGCTTTCTGCGATAGACTGGTTGCCAGCCAAGGCTATAGAACACAATCTGTCCTATTATTTTTTTAACCCATCTGGATTAATACCCATAATAACCCATAACTGGATAAAGGCGAATTAATACCTTTCCCAAGGGTATTTGTGCGTAAGTGAATGCAAGAAATTCGACTGGAATCCGAACTCAGCTCAACGATTTGTCATTCCGAGTCGATATCCACTGCCCCACAAAACGCACATGGTACGATAAAACCAGTATTGAGAAGACTTGAATGTAGTCACTTTTAGTTTTATCCAGTGTAAGCTACTGGTGTTCATATTTAATAAGTAAATTAATTATTGTACATCACATTTTTATTAAATTTAAATCAGAATTGACAGCAGCTGTAATAATGTTACAATGAGGTTGCTCTTCAGTGGTATTTTTTAAGAATGTTGTTAATGTTATGATTCTGAAATAACAGAGGCTTCTGCTGAAGAAGTGTACATCAGCAAAAAATATTCATGAAAAAAAAAATCAATAAAATATGGGGAAATAAGAATAAAATTAAAAATGATTGTTACCGATTTATTTATTTATTTTTGTCATTAGGCAGTTTTACCAACAATCGTAAACTCTACGTAGTGTAAATCGCCATTTTTACAATGAATGGGCACTGGTCTGTCGGAAATTAAAAAAGTTAGTAGATAGAATGATACTTTGTGTTAGTAAAGTCTTAGAGTCTAATTCAATTCTTTTGAATGTTACTTTGTTTTGTACCCTTCGTAAAGGGTACAAAACATGATTTTCAAAGAATTTAAATAAAAAATTACCTTAGCGTCTAAAAATGAAATCTCGTGTTTAATATTCCTCAATTCCAATTCTTTCTAAAAATCAGAAAATTAATCACGAGTTATTCCTTTCCCCAAATACAAATATTTTAATTAATCCTATTAAAAACAAAATATAGTTATCTTTTTAAGTTAATTTGAAAACTAAAAAAAGCCAACAGGTCTAACCAAAAAGTTAGTGTCCAGTGGCCACTGACCGAGATTAGAATAAAAAATACCAATACAAGTATTTATTTATTTTTACCAATCAGATTTACAGTTAAAGTTTCGACAATAATCGAGTGGCTTTAGCTAAAAAGAATTACGCATCTTTACCAGTGAGATGGATGTTTAAAAAAATATAACTGAACTTAATATTCAAACACGATGAAAAAACTTGCAGAGATTACGAAGTTTAGAAAAGAATAACAAGCAATAATAATTTTTAAAAATAAAATAAAGAAATAAATAATTGTTCTGTTTCTATTTTAAATATCCTTTCAAAGCGAAAAATATAATAGAAAATAAAATTCTAAGAGAATTAAAATAACTTACCTGTCGGGAATACCTTTCATCTTCACAAAATAAAAAAAGAAATTTTTTTTTGTTTATTTAAATCACCGGAAGTGATTTCTGCGCATGACAATTTAAAACGAGGAAGTCAGTATATAAAAACAGAGCTTGGGTCCAGGATTCCATAAAGATTAGTTAATAAGCCGAATACTCCAAAAGAGGGGAAAAAAAACGAAAAAAATGTCTGCTGCTAGTTTAGTATCAGCCTTACGACAGTCATTTAATTCAGGAATAACCAAAACTGTTGAATGGCGCCGTACCCAGCTTCTGGCTTTACTGAAGCTGATAGATGAAAACACCGAAGATATTCTCTCCGCCCTAAAAAGTGACCTCAACAAGTGTGAGTTTGAAAGTTTTCTCTTCGAGATTGATATAACCCGAAATGACGTCGTCAACCACCTTAACAATTTAACAGAGTGGATGAAACCGACGTCTGTGAAAAAGGGCCTCTTTTTTGCTTTAGATACCTGTCAAATTAAACCCGAACCCTTTGGGGTTGTACTGATAATTAGCCCTTGGAATTACCCATTCCACTTGCTAATAATGCCATTAATTGGGGCTATTTCTGCTGGTAACTGTGTCTTTATGAAGCCTTCCGAACTTGCTCCTTCCACCGGGAACTTGATGAGCAAGTTAATACCGAAGTATTTAGATGAAAACTGCATTAAAGTAATGCTTGGTGGTGTGACCGAGACGACGGAAATACTCGTAGAACGTTTCGATCATATTTTTTACACTGGAAGTACAAACGTGGGAAAGATCGTTATGAGTGCTGCTGCAAAACACCTTACTCCGGTTACTTTGGAATTGGGAGGCAAGAACCCTGTTTATGTGGATAAAAACTGCAATTTACAAACCGTTGCTAATCGACTGATGTGGGCAAAGTGTGCTAACGTCGGACAGACCTGTATTGCCCCGGATTACGTAATGTGCTCTCCTGAAATCCAGACCCCTCTCGTGGAAGCGATGAAGGCGAGTGTAACAAAATTCTACGGGGAAGAGATTGCTAAAAGCGATACTTATGGGCGAATTATTAATGATAATCACTTCAAGAGAATTCAGAAGTTACTGAAAGACCAAAGCCCAGCATTTGGAGGAGAAACGAATGAGACAGAAAGGTTTATTGCACCGACGGTCATAACAGACGTTAAAAAATCCGACTTGATTATGGAAGATGAAATATTTGGTCCAATTCTCGCCATAATGCCCATGGAAACTGTCGACGATGTTATTCACTATATCAACGAACGCGAAAAACCTCTGGCAGTCTACGTTTTCACCAATGACAAAAAGATAGTGGATAAATTTCTAACTGAAACCACCAGTGGCGGTGTCTGTGTAAATGATTGTATCTTGCAAGTGGCCCTGGAAACCCTTCCTTTTGGTGGGGTCGGAAACAGCGGCATGGGAAGCTATCACGGAAAGTTCAGCTTCGACACCTTCTCTCACAAAAAAGCCATCATGTGGAAAACCCAAGGATTGGAGTCCCTCAACGATCTTCGGTATCCTCCATTCACGACCAAAAACCTCAGCTGGATTCGGAGATTAACAAAGAAAAGTCTCAAACGTGGGTCCCTTTTCATGATTTCATTAATGAGCGTAGGATTACTTGGTTTGATATCTATTTTTATTAAGAAATCTGACCTTCAGATGCTGAGATCAAAGTAAAAAAAAAAACAAAAAAAAACTAAAAATTAACATTTCTTCATAAACTTAAATTTCTGTATATAGAAATTTAGTGACTAAAAGTTAGTGACTTAGTTTTCAATTATTCCGATTTTTTTGTAAATTAATTCTCCTTACGGTACCATGTAACTTTTTCACCAACGGTCTAAAATTCTCTACCACTTTTAGATTCAGATTTTCTTAGCTAAATCTTAGTTGGTAGAGATTTAAAGTTTTATTTAAATTAAGTTACTCAGGCTTAAAGCCTAAAAGTTAATGTAAGTTTAAGTGTTCAATACTTTATTGAAATTAATATATTTCTTAATCATGAGTTGTTGGTTTTTTTTTTTTTTTTTTTTTTTTTCCTAAGAATTTTAGTAGGAAAAAAAGTACTGTCTAGTTTGAAGGTAAAAATATTCAATTTTAAACTAAAAAAGATGATGGTTGACGTATGAATCAACTCTAGAATCACAACCGAGCAAAATATATATATATATATTTGAATTTAAATTAAATTATTTAATATACATTAAAAAATAAAACCTCGTGATATTTATGAAGTTTAGACTTGGTAACAAACTCTCCTTTCCGTCATAAATACTAGGTAAAGAATGTTTGTTACAAAATAACTAGGACAACTATTGTAGCCACGCCTTAAAAAGTATCTGCTGACAAGGTCTTTAAATGTAACGAACATTGTTGTCGCTTTTAGAGCGACTTGAACTTAGGAAGTGATAAAAATTATACCATAAAATGTTTTCAAATTCTAAACTGAAAACTTTATGCTCTTCCTTAAACTTTTTTCGTTTTTAAAAAGCTTTTCTAATAGTTTGTTTCCAAAAGTTATTACCCTTCATTTATTGATAAACAGAAAAAAAGTTCTTTTTTGAGGACCACATTTCTATTTGTAATAATAATCACCCTTAAAAACGGCGATGAAAATTGTTATCAAAACAATTTCCAAAGCAGAACCAAAATAATTTAATTTAAAATTTATTTTTATTGTAAAATGAAGAAAATGTTTCAACTGATTCTCTACGGCTTTTTAGGTCTCCTACATGCAAGAAAAAATAGTCACTCCTCAAACGCAACCTAGTAAGTCTAACGAACTAGGTAATGCCGTCATGTCTGCATCTGAAATTGGTATTAAGTTCTTGGTTCTCGTATGTCTTGAACTGTCTTTTTGACGTAATCTTTATTTCAAAATTTCATATCAATGCCGAAGAGTTATCTCCATTGCCCTGGCCACATTCACTAAGAATTACACATTGCATAATAATGCATAGTCTCTAAAAGAACGTTAAAATAACTTCTAATTCCTGATATTAGCTTAGAAAAAAAACAAAAAAAAAACAGTGAACGTTTATATATATATATATATATATATATATATATATATATATAAAATCTTATTTCTATGGCCTTTTAATCTGACCCTGTATTCAAATTCCTAACAATTTCTCTTTTCTTTTTCTACAGTATAATGTAACTTCTGCATTTGATTGAAATCGCATATCCTCCCCCTCCTCGGACGGGACAGATTATTCTGAATCCTTGTCAATGGTTTTTCAATTGAGACGGAATAATGACCAACTGTGGGACTTTTTTTTTTTTTTTTTACCTTTATGACTCCAACTTCAAAAAAAAAAATCTACCAAATACAATCTGAAATTAACCCACCGACTTTGTTCCTGTTCTAAAATCATTGAAGTTGGGAATTAATCGGAAATCCATTTAAACATGAAATTTTTATACTAATTTGTTGAATAACCTGTTTTCAATACATTTATGAAGTTAAATCTTTATTTTTTACATAAAATCTTATAAAGTGATTTACAATACATTATCAATTAATTTGCTAAAAAACATGACATTGACTGCTTTGAGAAATTTTTTTTTGTATTAAAAAATATTAAAATTTTATTGTTTTATAAAAAAAATATTTTGTGTGAAACTCGCGTCAATATTGCAAACATTTCTGTATCTATATATTGCATTACAATTTTTTTTCTATAAAGTTGGATTAAAAAAAAAAAAAAAATGAAAGTAAAGTTCTGTCAGATGGATAGTACCACTTTTTCTTTTTTTTTTTTTCCTTAATATATTCCAAGTATTTAACCTAACAAGTATGATAAAGCTATGCATATGAGTAACTTTGTACTAGCCATTTGCTGTTCTGTTTTATAGTGACTTGATACCTTTATGGCAGGAATAAATGTTTTGTTCAATGGCTTAAGTTTGACATTACCAAAAAAGTATTTGCATATCACGCTCTAACTATAACTATATATTTATATATATATATATATTGAATTTTTTTCTAACATCCTAGAATGAGATCTTTGTTTCACAAGATCTTTTCAGATATGAAAGTTTATTTAAACCATCTAATTCCAGCATCAGTTTAAACTCCACACCTTCTTTCCCATTCATCATGACCATTTTTTTCTTAGTTTTTTTTTTTTTTTTTTTTTTTGTCTCTTCTCTCCTCTCCCCCCCCCATCTCTTCAAGGAAAAATTAGAAAGTTTCCAACTCGTCTCAGTGAAATTAACCCTTCCTAAAATTGTAGTTATTAGTTTAAATATATTGGGGTTGGTTATGAACTGACATTGAGAAGCTGACCTTTTCCCTGCATTTTAACTTTTTGTTTCATGTTTGTATTTCCTTGATTTACACATGAACACTTAGAAATTGTCTAATATTTCAATGAAATTTTATTTTCAATATAGTTGCTATATGGCAGGCATCATTTTAAACTGATGCCAGGAGGATGTAGATAAAATGGTATTCGGATTTAAGACCTGTAATTTCTCTAATGCAACCTCTCATCTTTAACATTAAATATGAATTTTTTTTTTCTCTCTCTCGGGTGTTCTTTAAAGTGAGGAACACATCCCAAATATGTTCAGCATCAAAATGCTGTTGCTGTGGCAATTGTGCATCACCTGTAGACTTGTTAGTCAACACCAGTCATATCTGGATCCCTCCCTCACCTCCTTTAACAGCAGGAGAGCCTGGCATGACAAGATATAAGCCTCTCTGCAACTGGTCATGGTCCAGGTCTTTTAAGATGCCTCATGCTAATAAAAGCAATGAGGAGGAAACGGGACCTTAAAGGAAAGACAAGGTCTTGTGAGGTCTTGCCTATGGGCATTCTGTTTCTGAGGTAGCATTATTTTTGTTACATCTCTTCTCTGCCTATTACCCAATGGTTGCTGGAGAGCAATCAGTTAGGTATGTGTGTGTGTGTGTGTGTGTGTTTTTTTTTTTTTTTTTTTTTTTTGTCTCTCTCTCTCTCTCTCTCTCCCCCCCACACACTAATTTTTTTTTTTTTAATTAACATAACTATTAATATTAGTGTCTCCTCTTTGGAATTTACACCTGGTCTTCATTGTGTCCTCTTTATACTACAGTATCTAATAGTCACTTCCCAGTAATACTACTTAATTTTCTGGATAATTGCTACTGTTTTACTCTTCACTCATGCTTATCTTGGCCTTAATGGTCCTGGGTATGATGGTAAACTGCATCTGGCAGCAAGGCCTCTGATTGGGAGGTTATAAGGAGCATAGAACCACCTCTTAATTGCTGTTGGTCCCAGCTACAGGAAAATAGTTAACCTCCAAACTGGGGTCAAAACTCTATGAAAGTATAAAAATAGACTTTTATAGAAAAATATACATTTTTTTCCTCCATTTTCTTTTCCTCCAAAAATGATCAGCAATACATTTTTTGAATACAAAACTAGAAGATATCTTCTGTTTTTCTAAAACTAAAAAAGATAAATTTTCACCAAACTCTGACTAAATTAACCTTCTCACTATAACCAAACATTAAAAAAAAATTACCTTAAAACCCTAACTTTCTGACATTAAATAACACAGAGGTTGATATATTGTTAAGCAAAACTCAAATTGACCTTAATGTTGGTACTGATGGTGTTGAAAACTTTACTAAAATCTTTTGTCTGTAATTAAATGTATATGTATTGTTACAAGACTGAAGGTGATGTGCTGCATTTCTCGGCCTCATTCACTGCCTTTGATCTGATAAAATACTTTTTTTTTTTTTTTTTTTTTTTTTTTTTTTTTTTTTTTTTTGCTTGCTCATACAGGTTACCACTTGGATATAAGTAGGTCCTGAAAAGTTCTTTGCACTCACTTGTATTTAGTTGTGGCCATCTATGGAAAGGAGAAAATTGTAGTCCTTCAGTCAATTTTTTTTTTTTTTCTTTTCTTTTACTTCCCTTAACTGAAGTTGCAAGACAGATATGAAAATTTAAAGGCCCATTTCGGGTACTTTGACATGGAACAGTGAATACCAATCAAACTGATATAAAGGTTATGTGTGCACCCCTCCCCAAAATTGGTTATTGGCTACTCTACTACCTCTCAAGATATTAACTTAAAATTTTATTGTAACCTAATCATGAGCAATATAGGTGAACCAATTCAATTAGAAAAATTTTTACCATGTCTAAATACAAATTAAACCTGTCATAATCATGTGAGGTGGTAGTTTAACATCAACTCAAGATTAACTCTTTCAAAAGTTTGATGGCAAAATTGGCTCTGGATACCAAGATGCAAACAGCAATATCTAGAAACAATGCTAGTTAGATTCATTTGGTCTTTCTCTGCAAAAAAACTTAGTGTTATATACAATATATATAATCTCTTGAAATGATTTACCAGTACAATGCCACCATAGCAAAATAAGTGCTGGTTAACCAATGTCCCAGCAAGTGATACTAATATTAACAAGCAGTTGGCATCTCTGGTTTTCAAATATGGCAGTTTATATAGTCACTTGTGATACTAGATCAAAATGTGTGTACCATACAGGTTTTCTTTCACAAGTGAGAAGCACAGCTTGGATTTCATTTTCATCAGAGTACAAGTG
Organism: Ascarosepion bandense; assembly: GCA_037127315.1. Lineage (NCBI taxonomy): Eukaryota > Metazoa > Mollusca > Cephalopoda > Sepiida > Sepiidae > Ascarosepion > Ascarosepion bandense. The sequence goes on along the minus strand of JBBBDQ010001167.1, from coordinate 926,398 downwards.
ACATGGCATTTTGTCCAGCAAAGAAAATAACTTTCACTGCTACATCTACAAAGCACCCTCCTACATTCCTGAGTATTTTCAGCCATTATTGTTATATAGGTCATGCTTTTATTACTGTTATTTACTTATTACTGAATATGAAGCAAAATTCATGTACTGTGTAACCTTTGAACAGTGTGAAAACTTAAAAAAAAAAACATCCCACCACCCCTGAAACTTTTTTTTCTAATGTCCAACTATACCTGCTGGGTATGAAAGTTAGAATGATCTTTTTTTTTTTAAAGAGTATGCTTTGGTTATTAATTTATTTTTTTAAACCATCTATAATTCACTGAATGGTTTCCAAAACAAATATTCATGGTTTTATCAAATGAATCAAACTTTATGAGCATATTTTGTATTTCAAATAAATATTTAAACTTGGGGCTGAAGCTATTTTTCTAGAAAAAAAAAAAAAGTTTAGAAATACCTTTACTGACATAGTTTACATGCTGAGCTTTCAAAATTTTTTTTTTTTTTTTTTTCTACTCTTTGAGTCTTTCTTTCACTCTAAGCTAAAGCAAGGCATTAAAGCCACTCAGACAAGGGGCCTACAGTGAGACAATAGAAAAAGAAAACCTTAAGCTTAAACTGTTAGCCTAGAACTTAGTTACATCTAGCCATTTCAACCATAAAATGAAACCTTACTGCCACTCTAGTATTGTTTAAATTCATAAAATCTAGGCACCCTAGAGAAAAGTTATATTTTAATAGAAAAATATGACGCAAGAACAAAAAGGCAGGACAGCAGAAGGCTGGTCTTTAGTCTGTCTTGTCTTAAACTTCAGTCAGTCGGTTAAGTGCCATACATGATACACACTTGGGTGATCATGTCTCTAAAGACATAACAGAAGATTATCCTACAGTTAGTTGCCAGTCAAGGCTATAGAACCTAATCTGTCCTGTTATTTAACCCATAACTGAAGAGACGGATTAATACCTTTCCAAGGGGTGATTGCAGTGAATTCAACCAGAATTTGAAGACTTGACTTTCTACTTTCTCATTCTGAGTTTTTTTCTTTTTTCTTTTTTTTTCAATTGGAGTAGATAGACTAAACTATTGCCCGGTTCATACTCCGTCTATTGAACAGGTGAAGAGGCTCATCCCTTAGGATGTGGTTTCTGGCTTTCTCGTTTCCAAACTTTTCACTCTTACGTAGCCCCCTGCACTTCAGTGGCATTACCACCTTGCTTGGGGTGATATGATTAAAAAAAAAACACAAAAAAAAAAAAAAAAAAAAAAACTGCACCACAATGCACATCCACTCTCGTACTCTGTTTAAATTCATAAAATCTAGGCATCCTAGAGAAAAGTAATATTTATTTTATTTTAATAGAAAAATATGATGCAGGACAGCAGAAGGCTGGTCTTCAGTCTGTCTTGTCTGAAACTTAGTTCACCATAATTACTAACCCAAAACATAGCATAGTATCCTTTACACCAAAAGAACACATTCTTACTTAGCATTCCTACTACAGCCACCATAATACCTCGGAGTCTCTATGTAGTCCCCATATGTATGATTTTTATCTTTTGGGAGTAGGAAATGAAATAAATAACATTTAAAATGAAATCCCAATAAACATTTACAAAGAATATAATTCATATACAAGAAGCTAAACAAAATAGCATTAGCATTAGCCCCACTTCCTTACCTGTGGCAGAAAAGTCTGTTACCTGGATAAAATTAATACAGGATAAGGTAATGAAGAAACAATCATTCAACCAAAAACTCACTCATCCAGACACAAAAACATGAAATACGCTCGAGAGAGGTGGGGGGGATACTCTCTGCCCTGTATCGACCAGAAAACTGACATCTCTGTCATTTAATGGGGGAGTCGAGAGAGCATTATGGGTAAAGAAAGTGGGGACAAATAAAAGAGGACCCTGAAGATACCTCCCCTAGCTAAGTTAATTTGATGGGAAAAATCTAGGATAAATTAAATCTAAACTACCTTATTTTGAGCAGCTTTACAAATGTTCAACACGGAAGGAAGGAAAAAATAAATTTAACAATGCAAAAACGAGAACAAAAAAAAATCACACGAACGAAGGTTTGATGTGTAAACTAAAAATAAATTTACTCAAGCAGTACAAATAAAAAAAACGTGAAAAGTGTTTGTTGATTTTTTTTCTTTTTTTTTTTTTTTTAAGTAAAACAAATTCTGACATAATACTGCAAAAGGGGAATTAAAACAAAACGTGTAAGTGGGTAAGAAAGGTCTTGCTAATTAAACAAAATGGCTTCCAAAACATGAAAAGAAAGGAAAAAAAATTAAAAAAAAAATGTGAAAGCAAGATATCTAAACTTATTTATAAACGGAACTTTGTCTGTGTGTGTCCGTTACCTATAGACTCCGAAACAGCTAAACTGATTTTCTTGAAAATTTACACAGTTGTACTATAAGCATCTGTGAATGTTCTTAACTAGGTTTTGTGTCAAGGTACCCCAATAAATATTGATAATTGAAAAAATCGGATTATGGAAGGAGTGGTCCGATTTTAATAAAATTTGATACACTCAAAGACATAAGAAACAATAGAAGTTTCAAGATTGCAGTTCTTACAATAGTGCAGAAAATCAATAATATATATATATATATATATAAAAGGCAAGATGTTTGTATGTGTATGTCTGTTTATCTGCCTGTATGTTTATTTTTTTCAGCCCTTTTATTTTAGTTTTTGCTTCGGGTTTGGCTCTAAGTAGGTATAATTGTAGTTATGATACCATTTACTCAGAGGACTTATTTAGCCTTCAAAATTCAGTTTGCGACGAAAAAAAACTTATTTGATATCGATAGCAGGACATCAAAATTTGACTTACATCCATTCATTTTTCTTTCAGTCTACAGTTTTGCTTTAACTGGAAACAACTATTATTTTTTAGTCTTTTGTGCCAACGTCCAAAGAGTCTGAGCTCCAGGACCATGGATTAGTTTTAAAGCTTTCATTACACCCGAGCAACGCCAGCCTATACTCCTAGTGTATACATAAATCAAGTCACTTGATATATGTTTGTTTATTTTTAATAAAATCCATTCATACTCATGGATAATCTTTCAGGTATTATAACTGAGAAATGAGATGTTATTATCATTCATTTCTTAATGTACCCAAGTACTTTCAATCTTTTTTCAAGATCATCATCAGGGGTGTGAGTTATGGTAACAAAAAATAACTGCAAAACTGTGTTGCTAAAAATTACTGTAAATTTTTTTCTACTTCAAATATAACGGTTGACAAATTGAAATTAGAACATGAAAATTATCCAAAATGGAATTTTTTTATGTTGTAATGTCATGTCATGCATGTGGTAAAGCATGAAAAAACTGTTTTTAGAACATTACTACAGTATTCATAGCTGATTCTATTAATTAACGGCTTAAGTGTTTTCATAAATATTGCCTTGAGAATATGTAGTTTCAGTTATAATACACGAAAGATTATCCGTGACAATGAACAGATTTTATTAAAAATAAGCAGACATAATGTTTGCAATTCATTTAATCAGACATGTCTAAAAGAAAATTTGATATATATATGTCATCCACATACAAACCTGTTTCGCTCTATCACAGCTCGTCAGTGTGGCTAGACATCTGCTTGCTTCTGGCCAGGATCGAAAATCGACCAATTTAGTGTCAGTTGAACTTTCTGCTGCCTAAGTCATAGGCGCATAGAATGAGAGAAGGGAAATTTTTGTGTGTTATATACAAGTGGTGTACACACATGCCAGTCACTGAAAGAACTCAAGTCATTGCTGAAGAGTAACATGTAAATCGCAGAAGTAGTAACTTTTAAAAATTTCCCACCCCTAAGAGCTCAATCGTAATGAGAGCATAATATAGTATAACCTGGATATAAAAAAAAACCCGGGTATAAGTGAGATTTTCTCAGCTCCCAAATTAGAGCCTGTGGTAATGTATATAAAACAGACCAAACCCGGATATAAGAGAACTCGTATCCGGTCCCCACAACTCTCTTATATCGGAGTTACACACACACACATATATATATATAAGTTTCATTAAAAACGACTGACAAGGTTGTTTTATGGATGTAGAGTGAAAGGAATGTTTTATTTTCATGGTCATAAAACAATCGATATATTCAGTTAAAAGTAAAAAAACATTCATCCTTGTAATGACTAAAAGTATAGCCAAAAGCTGCTCGGATGTACAAAACATTTGGACAATTTCTATATAACTTACATGCAAAACAGAAGAAAATTAAAAGAACACATGAAAAATTAAATAAAATACTTAACCCTGACAGTTGTTTTTAATAAAACTTGTATAAAAGAAGGATTGCTCCCCAAAAATAAACAATTATATATATCAGACAATGTAGCATCTATTCTGGACTATTAATATAACTTAACAAATGGAAAAAACGCCTCACTGACAGGAAGTGCAAGGAATCCCAGTTTAAACTCCAAAAGCAGCAGATACTCAGTCATTTAGTTAAGTGCTATATGTGATACACACTTGGACGATCATGTCTTGAAAGAGACATGACTGACTGGGCAGATTATTCCACAGTAGGTTGCCATTGCTTTCTGCGGTAGACTGGTTGCCGACTGAGGCTACAGAACCCAATCTGTTCTATTATTTGACTCATAGCTGGAGAGAGAAGGGATGTATTATATTAATACGTAGTAATTAGTGGGGGATCAGTTTATTACTTTATAACATTAGAAAACCGATCCCCCACTTTATGACCAGTAGAAGCCTTAATCATGATTCCAACTATTATATTAAGTCAGTGAGTTAAGTGCCATACATGATACATGCTTTGGGCGATCATGTCTCGAAAGAGACATGACTGACTGGGTCAGTTATCCCGCAGTAGGTTGCCATTGCTTTCTGCGGTAGACTGGTTGCCGACCAAGGCTATAGAACCCAATCTGTCCTGTTATTTGACTCATAACAAGAGGGAGAAGAGATGTATTTTATTATTATGTAATAATTAGTGGGTGATCAGTTTATTACTTGATAACAACAGAAAACCGATCCCACACTTTATGACGAGTAGAAGCCTTAATCATGATTCCAACTGTTATATTCAGTCAGTCAGTTAAGTGCCATACGTGATACACGCTTTGGGCGATCATGTCTCGAAAGAGACATGACTGACTGGGCAGAAGATTATCCCGCAGTAGGTTGCCATTGCTTTCTGCGGTAGACTGGTTGCCGACCAAGGCTATAGAACCCATTCTGTCCTATTATTTAACCCATAACTGGAGGGAAGAGACGAAGTAATACCTTTCCCAAGTGTATTTGCATGTAAGTGAATGCAAGAAATTTGACTGGATTTCAAACTCGGCTTCTCGATTTCTCATTCCAAGTTGATATCCACTGCACCACGATGCACATCAGATAATAGAGTGGGATAAAAAAATTATTTTTTTGAAGAGTACACAAAAAAGAACAAATATTCAAAACACAATTTGATTGAAACAATTTTTATTAGTGTAGAATAACATTAAAACTACATTATTCATTTTATTTCTCAGATTAAATACCATTTGAAAAACAAAATCCCTTTTGACAATTTCACTGCTGAAAGAAATAGAATTTACTACCCCTCTGTCCCATAATGATTGATAAATTAAGTTTATGAAATATCTATGGAAATGAGACAACTCTTATGGGACAGAGACAGTGAGTATAAACCCACTGTCCTATAATGATTGTTGCATTTAATGAATGAAATGTGTATGTAATTGTAACAATTATTACGGGACAGAAAATAAAAATTCTACCTCTGTCCCATAATGGTCAATACGTTTACTGTTTGAAATGTGTATGCAAATGTAACAATTATTATGGGACTATTAATTGCAAAAGAAGTCTTCCATTAAATAATTCTTTTTTAGATTTAGATCTAAAACAGATTTAAAAAACAAAAACCGTAATTTATTATTTAAACAATAACCAGTCCCATATTAGTGCATCAATATTAACCTCATAATTAAAACCGTTATACAATATTAGCAATGTCCTTTTATTGGAATACATGTTGGACAGTAAATCAATTGTTTTGTCTGTTCAAACAAAATATAATTAAAAAAATAATGTCATATTAATCCAGTCTTTTCATTTTTACATTAACATCATCCTTATTAGTAACAGTATGTCATGTTAGTAACATTTGTACAGGATAGATGAGAAGAAACTTCCTATTGAAAATGACTTGAAAAATTTTTCTTAATATCCTCACATTTACAAGAAAGAAAATATGCTGTAATCCCTAAAGTGGTAAATTTTAATTGCTAATTTCTGTTTTTATTTCAGAATGACAAATGTTGCCTAGAATGACCAAACGCCTATTACGGCATAGGTGTTGTTAGCTAGCATCCTGTTACGATATGTGGCAAGTGCAGGAATTTTGGCGCAATGTTCACGAACCTTGTGCTTCAGTAGATGCCAAATTTGTCGGAAATTGTAAGTCCAAGCTGATGAGTAATAAAATCTGTGGTAGACGCCCAAGTGACTATCTTTCAACATCCAGATTGGAAGAAAACGTGCAAAAGACAGAATTTTAACACTGTATTCTACTTTTAGCATTATACCAATGATTTTCAATCGGTGTCCCACGAGAGATTTATAGATGTGTTGCAAAAAAGTTTTTAAAGCTCATTAATTAAATGTAATCTTTAGAGAATTTCGAACTGATCCCTTTATACAACCCACGGAAGTCCAAAGCACGATAAGTGTTCATATAATTAAAACCCCTTTTAATTAATCATACGAGTATACCACTGTGTAAAAATTTCAGATATAGCATATCTGTTAAAGAACAATATGAATAAAAATAGAAGGAAAACTTATCTTAGCTGACATGTTTTGTCCTCTGGTGGACTTTATCAAGACAAATTTGGCTTGAAAAAATCTTTCAGAGGACTTATTTGTACTTGTTGCTGCTTTCACTATGGGCAGGTTGAGCGAGTTTCTTTCCTAGAAGAAGTTTCATGGGACATTTTGGCTCCACAAGTGGTCCCCAACTGCATATGGTGTGAAGATTTTCCCACAGTAAGTTACCAATTCTTACTGCAGTAGACCAGCTGCCAACCAAGGCTATATAACCCAGTCTGTTTTGCTATTTACCAACATCTGGAGGGAGAAGAGATGGATTCATACTTTTCCCAAAGGTATTAGTTCATAAATGAATGTAATGAATTTGACTGAAATTTGAACTTGGCTCTCCAATTCCTCAATTCAAGTTGCTATCCACTATTCCACTGTGCCTCCACCTTCAGAGAACAAAGCACATTGGCTAAGATAAGCTCTCCTTATGTCTTTATAATATATATATATATATATATATGGTAATTATTATTATTATAGCATACTGCAACTCAACAGCTATAAAGTTTCAGTGTTATAACACCATCATCAGGCAATAATGCCTGCTGCTGATGGTGTTTTAACATCAAAACTTTATATCGACAGGAGTTGCAGTATGCTATTATCATAATAATAATTAGTTGTAGTATGCTATTATCATAATAATAATTAGTTGTAGTATGCTATTATCATAATAATAATTAGTTGTAGTATGCTATTATCATAATAATAATTAGTTGTAGTATGCTATTATCATAATAATAATTAGTTGTAGTATGCTATTATCATAATAATAATTAGTTGTAGTATGCTATTATCATAATAATAATTAGTTGTAGTATGCTATTATCATAATAATAATTAGTTGTAGTATGCTATTATCATAATAATAATTAGTTGTAGTATGCTATTATCATAATAATAATTAGTTGTAGTATGCTATTATCATAATAATAATTAGTTGTAGTATGCTATTATCATAATAATAATTAGTTGTAGTATGCTATTATCATAATAATAATTAGTTGTAGTATGCTATTATCATAATAATAATTAGTTGTAGTATGCTATTATCATAATAATAATTAGTTGTAGTATGCTATTATCATAATAATAATTAGTTGTAGTATGCTATTATCATAATAATAATTAGTTGTAGTATGCTATTATCATAATAATAATTAGTTGTAGTATGCTATTATCATAATAATAATTAGTTGTAGTATGCTATTATCATAATAATAATTAGTTGTAGTATGCTATTATCATAATAATAATTAGTTGTAGTATGCTATTATTATCATAATAATAATTAGTTGTAGTATGCTATTATCATAATAATAATTAGTTGTAGTATGCTATTATCATAATAATAATTAGTTGTAGTATGCTATTATCATAATAATAATTAGTTGTAGTATGCTATTATCATATTAATAATTAGTTGTAGTATGCTATTATCATAATAATAATTAGTTGTAGTATACTTTATTATCATAATAATAATTAGTTGTAGTATGCTATTATCATAATAATTAGTTTGTAGTATGCTATTATCATAATAATAATTAGTTGTAGTATGCTATTATCATAATAATAATTAGTTGTAGTATGCTATTATCATAATAATAATTAGTTGTAGTATGCTATTATCATAATAATAATTAGTTGTAGTATGCTATTATCATAATAATAATTAGTTGTAGTATGCTATTATCATAATAATAATTAGTTGTAGTATGCTATTATCATAATAATAATTAGTTGTAGTATGCTATTATCATAATAATAATTAGTTGTAGTATGCTATTATCATAATAATAATTAGTTGTAGTATGCTATTATCATAATAATAATTAGTTGTAGTATGCTATTATCATAATAATAATTAGTTGTAGTATGCTATTATCATAATAATAATTAGTTGTAGTATGCTATTATCATAATAATAATTAGTTGTAGTATGCTATTATCATAATAATAATTAGTTGTAGTATGCTATTATCATAATAATAATTAGTTGTAGTATGCTATTATCATAATAATAATTAGTTGTAGTATGCTATTATCATAATAATAATTAGTTGTAGTATGCTATTATCATAATAATAATTAGTTGTAGTATGCTATTATCATAATAATAATTAGTTGCAGTATGCTATTATCATAATAATAATTAGTTGTAGTATGCTATTATCATAATAATAATTAGTTGCAGTATGCTATTATCATAATAATAATTAGTTGTAGTATGCTATTATCATAATAATAATTAGTTGCAGTATGCTATTATCATAATAATAATTAGTTGTAGTATGCTATTATCATAATAATAATTAGTTGTAGTATGCTATTATCATAATAATAATTAGTTGTAGTATGCTATTATCATAATAATTAGTTGTAGTATGCTATTATCATAATAATAATTAGTTGTAGTATGCTATTATCATAATAATAATTAGTTGTAGTATGCTATTATCATAATAATAATAATTAGTTGTAGTATGCTATTATCATAATAATAATTAGTTGTAGTATACTATTATCATAATAATAATTAGTTGTAGTATGCTATTATCATAATAATAATTAGTTGTAGTATGCTATTATCATAATAATAATTAGTTGTAGTATGCTATTATCATAATAATAATTAGTTGTAGTATGCTATTATCATAATAATAATTAGTTGTAGTATGCTATTATCATAATAATAATTAGTTGTAGTATGCTATTATCATAATAATAATTAGTTGTAGTATGCTATTATCATAATAATAATTAGTTGTAGTATGCTATTATCATAATAATAATTAGTTGTAGTATGCTATTATCATAATAATAATTAGTTGTAGTATGCTATTATCATAATAATAATTAGTTGTAGTATGCTATTATCATAATAATAATTAGTTGTAGTATGCTATTATCATAATAATAATTAGTTGTAGTATGCTATTATCATAATAATAATTAGTTGTAGTATGCTATTATCATAATAATAATTAGTTGCAGTATGCTATTATCATAATAATAATTAGTTGTAGTATGCTATTATCATAATAATAATTAGTTGCAGTATGCTATTATCATAATAATAATTAGTTGTAGTATGCTATTATCATAATAATAATTAGTTGCAGTATGCTATTATCATAATAATAATTAGTTGTAGTATGCTATTATCATAATAATAATTAGTTGTAGTATGCTATTATCATAATAATAATTAGTTGTAGTATGCTATTATCATAATAATAATTAGTTGTAGTATGCTATTATCATAATAATAATTAGTTGTAGTATGCTATTATCATAATAATAATTAGTTGTAGTATGCTATTATCATAATAATAATTAGTTGTAGTATGCTATTATCATAATAATAATTAGTTGTAGTATGCTATTATCATAATAATAATTAGTTGTAGTATGCTATTATCATAATAATAATTAGTTGTAGTATGCTATTATCATAATAATAATTAGTTGTAGTATGCTATTATCATAATAATAATTAGTTGTAGTATGCTATTATCATAATAATAATTAGTTGTATTATGCTATTATCATAATAATAATTAGTTGTAGTATGCTATTATCATAATAATAATTAGTTGTAGTATGCTATTATCATAATAATAATTAGTTGTAGTATGCTATTATCATAATAATAATTAGTTAGTATGCTATTATCATAATAATAATTAGTTGTAGTATGCTATTATCATAATAATAATTAGTTGTAGTATGCTATTATCATAATAATAATTAGTTGTAGTATGCTATTATCATAATAATAATTAGTTGTAGTATGCTATTATCATAATAATAATTAGTTGTAGTATGCTATTATCATAATAATTAGTTGTAGTATGCTATTATCATAATAATTAGTTGTAGTATGCTATTATCATAATAATAATTAGTTGTAGTATGCTATTATCATAATAATAATTAGTTGTAGTATGCTATTATCATAATAATAATTAGTTATAGTATGCTATTATCATAATAATAATTAGTTGTAGTATGCTATTATCATAATAATAATTAGTTGTAGTATGCTATTATCATAATAATAATTAGTTGTAGTATGCTATTACAATATATAATATCATTATAATAATGATTACCATATATTTATGCTCTACTTCTGTATTGAGCACTTTTTAAAGTAAATATCTAAGTGTGGAATCTACTTCCATTAGTAACCATTACTTATGGTGTGTGTGTGTGTGAGTGAATTAATAAATATACATATGAGGAGGGAGTAAATATGTATATAGTATTATTATTCAGGTGTTAATAAAACAGTGCTCAATGTATGAAGAGACCAGTATTATATATATATATATATATATATATTAATAGATATACATATTATCCTGTGTCAATGGCACAACTCCAAGTTTTATGCATTATGCAATCATCAGGTGCATATTTCAAATTTTTCAAAGTTTCAAATATGCACTTGATGATTGCATAACACATGAAACTCCTAGTCGGGCCATAGATGTTGGATAATATATATATATATATATATATATATATATATATGAGGAAAACTCAGCACATCATTTAAAGGAAAATAATCTGGGAATAATATATGTATCGAACAGAATGAATATAGTGTGGTCTGAAGAAATGAACTAATTAGTTCATTGAAATGAATTATAATTTATAACCATTTTAAATGATGTGTTGAGTTTTCCTTTATAGATATCATATTGTGCTAGATAACATCCATTAAGCTCTCATTTTATATTAAGAAGATATTTTTGGTTTATTCTCACCATTCACAGATTTGACAACATTACATATATATATATATACTGACGTAAATTAATAAATATACATACGATGGTGCACATATGTATAGTGTTATTATTCAGGTGTCAATGAAACAATGCTCAATGTCTGAACAGAGTTGTATTATATATATATTTATAAATATACATTTTATCCTACGTCTAAAGTATGACTCCGAGTTTTATGCATTATGCAATCATCAGGTGCATATTACAAATTTGAGTCATGGTATAGGCATTATATATATATATATATATATATATATATATATATATATATACATACAGCGTTAGCTCAGTTCATTCTCTTTACTACCAGTGTTTAAACTTTACTACTAGTTATGAAAGCTCTTGCTACCTGTTTACACTTTAACAGTACCTTATTATTTTATTTTTTTTGCAATAATTATGTCAAGTAGTGAAATATATATGTATATATATACTCTCTATTATAATAAAGACCATTGTGTGTGTGTGTGTGTGTGTGTGTGTGCTCAGGGGGAATAACCCGTGAGGAAATAGCTAAATATTTCACAGTCAGTTTTGATGACAGGGGTACACTCATATATAAAAGAATATAAAAAGCAAGCTTTTGTGAAATAAACAATATTAAAATCAAGAATCAATCACGGCTAGAATCATTAGAAGATTTTAAAGTATCCTTGTCCAAAATTCAACTTTGCAAAGATATTTTTAAAAATCCGTCAAGCTTAGATATTTCATTAAATGTTAAATTATAATAAACAGAAAAATAAGTTTCTTTAAGAATTTTAATTAAATTTTTATTAGAAATGATAATAAATTGTTCTGTTTGTTTGGGTTAACAAATTATAAAAGTACACTTTTTTGTTTTACTTTTAATAATTTAAGTATGATGCAAAAGTTTACCAATAGGTTCAAATATGTCATGAAATAAAAATAGATCAAAACACATTGCATTATAGTATTGTGGAATCACGCGTATTTCCATTCAGTTCATCCACAGCTGCACTCACTCATTGTACATACACACACGTGACAATTACGTGATAATCTTGCTTTCCCACGTTTTTCCAGGATGTCTAAATAGCAGAGACACACGTGCTATACACAGCAGAGCAGCAGTTCCAGTTCGAATACGAAGCAAGGCAGTTGACAAATTCAGCTGCCCGCGATAGCATGGTGCTATCGCGCGGTCATGTTCCTCAATATCATATAATACGCTCTTATACACCTGCACTAATTTTAGGACACAATTAGATTCCATTTATTTGTTTAATTAACATGTACACAAATTACAGTTGGCACTGACATTTCATAAGCATACATCATGTCAAAACTCGACAAGACTAAAAGCGTATGCCACTCTGATATTCAAATTCTATCTTTTGCACAACTAACACCATGATCATTATTCATGAACTTTCATAATTGAACAATTCTTTTCAGCAACATTTTTTTTAATGTAATTTTCTTAACACGCTGAAAATTCTTTCAACAGCTATGAACATTCAGACTTACGTTAAAATCCATAACAGTAATTCTCACACAGTCTATGGGAGACAATTTTTTTTTTTTTAATCGTATCACCCCAAGCAAGGCGGTAACGCCACTGATGTGCAGGGAGCTATGTAATTGGAAAAAAAAAAAGATTGGAAAGGAGAAAGCTGAAAACCACATCCTAAACAGGGAACAAGGGATGAGCCTCTTAACCTATTCAATAGATATGGGTGGAGTGTGAACCAGGCGATAGATAGATCTATCTACTCCAATTGAAAAAAAAAAAAAAAAAGTGAGAAGATTGGAAAAGAAAAAGCTGGAAACCTGATCCTAAACAGGGAACAAGGGATGAGCCTCTTAACCTGTTCAATAGACGTGGGTGGAGTGTGAACCGGGCGATAGATAGATCTATCTACTCCAATTAGATCTATCTAAATCAAACAACCAATTTCACATCATATTCAACATCTATATAATTTATGTATTCTTGTTAAATATTTGTTAATACACAGTATCGTTACAAATTAATGTTTTGTCAACTTCATTTCACTTTCTCTTTGCTTGTTTAATGATGGATTTTCAACGCTTATAAAAATAATGGTGTTTTGTAAGGTTTTGGGTAGGAAGTTCCTTTTGGAAGTGGCCTTGTGCCAGGTGAAATCCAACAGAGAAATTCCAAATTAACCTTACAGCATGAAGCCCCCACAGTATACTGTTCAAAATAAAATGCTTTATGAAAACCGATCAATAGTTAATAAAATTATTAAAATTCTAAATAGGGAAATTCTCTCTGACCATCCTGTATATTAATATATGACATTTTGTTTTGCATGTTTTTTTTCTAAACAATGACAACTTTCTCAAAAGTGCAAATAACAATAAAATTTATGTAACAACAGATAAAAACTTTGATCTTATAGAATATATAAGTAAATATAAATAAACATTTATTTTTTTAAATAATTTTTGCAACAGTTTTTCAATATATAAATTTAAATTATAACTAATAAATAAATAATTTAAGCTTCCTTACATGCAGCAGTGAAAGAATTTGAAAATTTATTCAGTTTATCGTTTCGTTTTGTTTAACCAATGTATACAATTCATTTTATACTCACTGGCCTGTACTGTAAAAAAAAAAATAAATAAAATAACAGCAATATTTAATTTAAAAAAATATTTTCCAAGTACAATGAGATGACACAATTACTATCCCTTCATCTGTAAGCTAAAACATATAATTTCCTTTAAGTTTACATTAACAGAAGATTCTGATTCGATTATGTCAACCAATACTATACAGCAAGCTCTTCTGGTGATGTAGAAATATTACCTACAACAATTATATATATATATATATATATATATATTTATATATATAATATAATTATATGGTTATATCAATTTTATATTGCGACATGCAAATTTCTATGTTTCGAGATATGTTCTCATCATCAGGCAATGTTGGTGTTGTTGTGCAGATGATTTACATTTAAATGACAAATTCTTTCGACTTACTGTGAATGTATGTGGGTGTTTTTTTTTTGTGTGGCTAATCAGAAAGTAGATTCACTTTGAGGTTTGACCCCGAAGAATTTCTCGTGCTAACCGACTTTTTCCTCCACTTTTTTTCTTTTTCCTTGACCCTATTTTTCTCTTGTCTGTTTTCCTTCCTTAATGTTTTACCTCCCATTAATCTGATCTTATCATTTTGCCTTCAGTTTTATTACATTTGATGTAATATTCCTTTTTTAGTCGTACCAATCTCCTATTCTTTCCTTTCTTGTCCTCTTTAGTCTATTTGTTAAAGAAAAGATTTTTTCCAAAAAACCTAAGCTGCGATTTTTTTGCTCCAACTATCCATTTGTTGTAAAGTTTATTATCCTGATACAAGGGCGGGGGGATTTATTTTTAAAAAAAAAAACAAACCTTATTCTATTTTGGTCTTTATTTTTACCTAGTTCGTCAGTGATTATTTTTCTTTTGAATATATGGATTGAAAGCCAACATGATGATGGAATAAGTAAAGAACAGATAGGAAAAGTGTTTTTAATCTAACATGTTTCACTTTATTAAGTTTCTTTGGAGATTTGTTAATAAGACAGTTTTGTTTTTTTTCATTGTTAAAAAAACAAATAGACAGTCTATAGGAATGTTGATTAAGGCATGAAACCCCTACATTTAAAAATGGACATCTATTACTTTATTACACGTGGCACAGATCTAACCAGTGAAATTAAACCTCAATCAACATATTGTGCCTTTGTCTTTTTTAATTTTTTAAATCCATGATTAA
Organism: Ascarosepion bandense; assembly: GCA_037127315.1. Classification (NCBI taxonomy): domain Eukaryota; kingdom Metazoa; phylum Mollusca; class Cephalopoda; order Sepiida; family Sepiidae; genus Ascarosepion; species Ascarosepion bandense. The sequence goes on along the minus strand of JBBBDQ010001167.1, from coordinate 910,915 downwards.
TTAACAAATCTCTGAAGAAACTTAATAAAGTGAAACATGTTACATTAAAGATACTTTTCCCACCTGTTCTTTACTTATTCTTAGGATTAATACAAATATCAAATTCGTCACTTAGCTGAATGATGTTAAATTCAGCACCCAGACTCCTGAGTTCCATAGATGAACCCTTAAATGTATATTTTTAAAATAATATTTTAAATATATATAGTTGGGCGGTGGTCTAAAAAAGACTGAGAGATAAAAAATAACAAAATTTTGAAGCTGGCATGACTGAAACAACACTGCTCAGTTGAATGAAAAAAACCTCTCCACATTAATTATATCCATCCATCTATCTATATATATATATATATATATATATTACGGAAATTAACAAGATTAATGAAACTGGATATAAACAACTGACAATTTTAAATGATTTGTTTTGAACATTATTTTTGATCAATACTCGTATTTAAGTAGATATTCTGTTTTATAATCAAACAGTATTATATATTTATTTCTACCAGCCTAATTATTTATGATAAATTTTTGTTACAAAAATATGTGTCATTCGACAGGATTCGAACCACATATGTGGATAGGGGTCACAGGTTCGAATTCTGCCAAATGACACACATTTTTGTAACAAAAATTTATCATAAATAATCAGGCCGGTAGAAATAAATATAGTATACTGTTTGATTATAAATAAAATATCTACTTAAATACGAGTATCGATCAAAAATAATGTTCAAACAAATCATTTCAAATCGTTGGTTGTTTATAACCAGTTTCGTTAATCTTTGTTAATTTCCGTAACATGATGATTATCGTAAATAATCAGGCCAGTAGAAACAAATATATAATACTGTTTCATTATGAACAGAATATCTACTTAAATACGAGTATCAATCAAAAATAATGTTCAAAACAAATCATTTCATATGTATATATATATATATATATATATATAAATGGATTGTTTTTATCACTCTCTGGTCAAGATATGCTATTAAATAAATTCAAACAACTTCTTTGAAAAAAATGTAGATGGTCAGTTCAGTCATGGTGTCAAAGAGAAATCATTCTTACCATTAATCCAAGACATCACTTCCAGCTCTCATGACGCTACAAAACTTTATCATGTTTGTCTGATTTTATGGGATGCCCTAGAAGTACGTACAATTTTCCTTTCGTATTCCATCAGTTTTATTTAACATTGTTCTACAAAACTTGTTTCTTCTTCATGAAATGATGGATTCATTGAATTTAAGGGACACATCCCCCCTTGTCGAATAGTTCTTCAAATTGAAGTTTTACCATATCTTGCTTCTTCCCACTCAATCCAAATTTCTAAATCATTAATCAAATTCTTTTTAGCTTATTACTTTTCAAACAGAAGATTGAGATTATTTTAAAGGACAATGGCAATATCATTTACTACTACAGTATAAATAGCTGCTATTTTTTAATTATACTTTAATCACAAGTGATAACAGATCATTGGCTTTTCTGTGGATTTAGGAAAATTTCAGTAGTTATCTCCCTTATAGTTTTATTATTACTTTTTATTCATTTTACTGGGTTTGAAAAAAAAAAAAAAAGGAAAAACAGGCAAGAAAATAAAAAATTTCAGTAGTTATCTCCCCTAATTACATTTTCTTCATTTTGCTGAGAGCAAAAAAGATTTAAAAAATGAAGAAAAATGGAATAACCCAATAAAAAGGGTGAAAGTGCACAAAAATCCACAAAAAATTAATTTCTCTCTCACCATTAAGGAAATAAATGTAACAAGAGTTAGTTACCAAAAGATAAAGAATTCATAGTCACAAAGTCCTTGGAACTACAAACAAGAAGCCCAATAGATTGCAAAAACACTGGTTTAAAGACAACAAAAATGAAACATTTTGGATGCTAATTAGATTCAATCTAAGATTTATATTTTAATCTGTAAATCTCCAACCTTTATTATGCACTCTCAGGTACAAAATAACATCTCCTTCCTGAACATATCAGGATCCCCTATTGCAACACTTATTAAGTTTTGATAAGGTACAGTCCTCCTACTCAATAGATTAATGAAAAATTTTATTTTGAAATGTAATGTGGTGGAAAACCATTGCACTGAAAAACTTTTAAAGAAATATCTTGTGTTTGAGTCATTTAAACTATAAAGTTTATAAAAATTTTAAATGAGCCACCAGCAAGTGAGATATATATTGAGGATATTGTTGGATATATATTAAAGTTTGGGCCCACCCAACATTTCTTTTAAAAATGCCTAAAAATAAGATTTGTTTGTATTTTTTAAAAAGTAAAAGATGAAATTTCAGTACCTACAATGCATTTGCTTATATTTTTCAGTCTTTCTCCCTAGCACCTCTTACTACCAAAAAGTTTAAATTTGAATTTGTCTGTCCGCAATACATTTTGCTAAATTATGAACATTTTGTATGTGAAACTATATTTTGACATTCACCATTTAACCCCCTCAGTAGAAATTATGAGATTGCCAAAAGTAAAGGAGATTTGATTCAGCTCAAGGGAATCATGAAAAATAATATCCTTCATTTTTGCAAAGACATGCTAAACCATTTGGTTTACACATAAATAGAAAAAAATACTTCCCTTTCAATAAAACAATGATCCAAACATTTTTCTGAATTACATCAAAATTACTGTTGGGACGCCCGCACCTATTTGGCTATAATGGACTATTCCATTACTATGTAAAGTAATGGTGACATCGATGTGAGAGAGTGTGCCAGGCAGCCGATTGACAAGTCTGTCGTAGGTTTTTGGTGACGACGCGGAAGTCCCCATTGCTCATACTACATCTTACGACGGTTGAGACGATTAACCTCTATTCTTGTATTGTATACTAATGACCTTTGTAAATACTATTTTCACGGAATACAACAATTAACCTATTCCTGTTGTTGAGTTATTTATTCTTACTCATGACATAACAATTACCCTGAGTCAAAAAGAAAACAAAGGAACAAATTTTTGGGATTATGACTCTTCTAACTTCTGTTCTATTGAATTAATATGGGATGAATTGAAAAGGAAAATTTGAAGAGAATACCAAAAGAGTGAGAGTGAGCTTTTTCAGAGCTTGAAAAATGCTTGGGAAAGTCTACCATCTACATTTTTTCTTTAAAAACTGTTAGAAACACTAACAAGAATTGCAAAGCAATTATTAAGACAGGTGGTTTTATTGACAAAAAAAATATGATCCTGTTATATGAACATTTTTTAATAGGAAGCGTTTATTTTTTGTCAAAATAAAATCAAATATACTGTAGTTACCAAGTTTTATAATTTACTTTAAAAAACAAAAAAATATAGTATTTTAAGATGGTTATTTTTTTTTTTTTTACAAAATGCTGGTTGGATCCAAACATTTTTCTGTAGTGTATATTACTTATTTGTTCACCATTGATAGACATTTCGATTGTAATGTTGTCAGGACTTAATGAAAATATTTTCAATTTTGCTAAACTATATTACTTAAATCCAATGTTGAATATTTATTTTCTATTTCAATTACTTCAAGGTCTTGTTATAGTTTGAAAAACTTGTTTTTAACAATTTGCAACCTCCCCTCACCTTATTAAGTTTTCTCATTTTTCACCCTATTCCATTTATTATGCCCCCCTTCACACACTATTTATTATGCATTTCATATTTATTTGGCATTCATGAGTTTAGTTCACACTGGGTGTTCCATTCTAGTGGTTATTAAAACAGTTTATCTCAAAATGTAATTTTGCAGACCATTAAAACTGGATGCTTCAAATTGATGGCCTAGAATTGTGAGAGATAATTTGTATTAAATTAAAATATTACATTTAATGAACTCTGAATATAAGCAGAGTTCTCAGGAGTACTTGAATTCAGAACAGATTCATTAATGGGGGGAAATGAAACATACCCCTGCTTATTTTATTTTCTGATTTTTTTCTGCAACTTTTAAAGGTTGGAGATTTAGTGGTACAACTTACTGTATTTGCCAGCATCAAGGACACAGTTTTTTTCCTGAAATAAGTTTTTAAAATTTCCATAACATACAGGAATTCATTTAACTGTCTGACATAACCTTCCTCTGGAAAACTTAGCAATTTTTGAGACCTATTTCAGGAAAAAAAAAACTACATCCTTGATGCCAAAAAATATGGTAACTCTGAGAGACTTAGACAATCTATTGAACTAAGCTACAACATCCAAAAATCAAATAAAATTAAATGTTAACAAAAATCAATCTATTAACCCAAACCAATCACCAAGATGCAACAAGGTCTCAGTTAACAAACATGAGACTTTCTTAAGATGTAGAAGCATTTTATCTAAGGAATACATGCACGTGGGAGGTTATAATATTGAGCTGTCAGTGTTTTGAATGTCAATCAGCGTATATTTCTAGTCACACAAATACAACGAACGCTGTTAGGCTGAAATCCACTTTACACTGTATAGAACTGAGTAGCTGCAGAAGACTGGACTTCAATTTGTCCGAGTTTAAATTGGATCCGTTTCAGCCAATTCAAAAGGATTGAAGCTGTAAAAGAAGCCTGGTCCTTGGTCTGGATTGGAGGTTCCCAGTTCTGGCAGGCTTGAAGACGGACCTGTAAGTGAGCTGGGAGCTGGAAAGTAAATTCAAAACAAAATATACTGATCAAAACTTACAACAAAACAGTTTCAGGACATTAATAACATCCTAGAGAAAACAGGTTAAATAGATCTAGCAATACAAGAAGTCATGGCCATTATTAATCCTCAAGAGAAAACAGATTAAGCAGATCTAGCATCACAACAAATCCAGGGCATTATTTACACCCTAGAAAAAAAAGGTTCACTGTGTCAAGCAGCACAACAGTTATGGGTTAAATAATAGAACATATTGGGTTCTATAGCCTTGGTCGGCAACCACATTACCGCAGAAAGCAATGGCAACCTACTGCGGGATAATCTTCTGGCCAGTCAGTCATGTCTCTTTCGAGACATGATCGCCCAAAGCGTGTATCACGTATGGCACTTAACTGACTGACTGAATTTAATAGTTGGAATCATGATTAAGGCTTCTACAGGTCATAAAGTGGGGGATCGGTTTTTTATTGTTAAGAAATAATAAACTGATCCCATACTAATACTACTTAATAATATAATACATCTCTTCTCCTTCTTGCTATGAGTCAAATAACAGGACAGATTGTGTTCTATAGCCTTGGCTGGCAACCAGTCTTCCGCAGAAAGCAATGACAACCTACTGCAGGATATTCTTCTGCCCAGTCAGTCATGTCTCTTTCAAGACATGATCACCCAAAGTGTGTATCATGTATGGCACTTAACTGATTGTCAACACATCAGCTAATTGCCAATTTATTCAAACATTATATAATCGTAAATAATAAGAATTTTCTTACAGTTGGTTCACATATCTTTATAACTTAGTAAATGTTTGTAAATTTATGAATAAAAAATTTCACAAATTTGTAAATGATTAATATTGCATTGCAATAGTTCTGTTTTAGTTTTTAGAATTTTGTAAATATAAAATTATTCTTTTAAATAAACAATCTAATAAATAAAGTGTTTAATATTTTTGTAAATTCTCAAGAACAAAATGTATAAATTCACTTTCATATGTTAAGGTTTTATTACAAGTCCAATCATCACGTTTTATAACAATAAACATTGCCAAGGAGTGAAGGTAATTAAAATAATAGTGGTGTCAAGGGAAAAACCGTCCTTTTGATATTCCATCTTACTGTGGGCACAAAGGTCTATGTTTGACAAGGAAAGCTCATCAGAGCAATTACCATGGAAATATTTATAGAAAAGTTATTTGAGTCTAAGCCGGAAAGGTATTCATCAATGTAATGATTATGTAGACCTGGTGGAGCCCATCCCTCTCCAGGTCAAACCACAGCTAATTTTGTCAAACCTAAAATCTTGCTTTGGTCATGGATACATTGATTCTATCAGGGGGAACCTTTTGCCCTAGCTGTTGACTTCAGTCTTGGGATACTATTCACCCAGTTAAATCTACCCTGGCTGCATGCTTAGCTATAGAGCCCAATATTAATTTTAACCCTCTAGGGCCATTCGTATCATATTTGATACAGTATTTCCCTATAAGGAAAGATTTGGTATTTCCCTATAAGGAAACATTTGGTATTCATTGACTGAGCAGTCAGTACTGCTTTCATTTGAAATTTATAAAATATTTCTCTTAAAAAATTTTTCAGGAAATTATTTCTTTCTTGTTTTCATACTGTATCAAATATGATACGAATGGCCCTAGAGGGTTAAGTTAAAAAAGATACTTACTTGTGAATGATAAGCAAAGAGGATTGCTGTCCACATTGGGAATAACTGAAATATATAAAAAGAAGCAAACATTATTTACTAGCCAAATCCCCATCTTCTAAACATTTCTCTTAATAACAATTTGAAAATAATTCTGCCGATGATGTTATTTTATTTATGATAATTGATTGCCTTACTCGGTTTCTGTTGTTCAATACTGTCCATCTGAGAAGTGGAGCTTTTATCACGGTCTCCATCGATCTCAGCCTTTTGGCTTAGTTCAAAGTGTAGTATCTGTTCTTATCAACTTAATCTGATTTTCCCTCTCCATTTCAATCTTCTCATCTTTCTTTCATTTACTCATTAAAATCAAGTAGTGTCTTTTCTCCTCTTTCCACATGATTAAAGCAGAATGGTTCATTATTGATATATTGATATATTGGCAGGGTGTAATGGTCATGCAAACCAAAGAAGGGAAGAACAAGCATAATTACAATAAGCTAATCATCAAGGGTAGAGGCAATCCTACACTCTATACTACATTAAGTTCATGTATATTATTTAAAACTACAAATGTTTTGGTAGTGGACTTTTCAAGAGACATAGAAAAGTTATTCACAACAATTATACCCACTGAAAAGTGAACAGAGTGATTCTTGAAGAGTTTGTCTATGAAACTCTGGAGTCAGAGTGCTGGAAGTAATATCAATCATCCAAGTGACAAACCTTTTACTTGTATTAAGTCTCTCTCTCTCTCTCTATATATATATATATATATATATATATATTGAGCACTCTGAAAGAATGGGAGACTTTGTAAACAGTAGCTACCCCGGCATATACGCATCACTTATTCAATAATGAATTGGAGCACTCTAGCTATTAGGTGTGTTTATACGCGCTAAAAAGCAAAAGCCTGCCTTCTTTTACCGGACACTCGTGGCCTAGGGGTAGAATCGCTGACTGACACCAATTCGGTCGGGTTTCAATCCTGGGTTAGGAAGCGAACTGAGTCTAAGCCGTACTGATGAGCTGTGATACAACGAAACAGATCTGTCTGCAGATGACTATATATATATATATATATATTTATATAAATTTTATTTACATGTAACCGTAGAATATTTAAATTCTTAATCTTGTTATTAAAAAAGCAGTAACTTTTTAAGATTTAATTCCCATGAGCATTGAGTGAACTTAAATTCAAATCTATTTATATTAACACTCTCTCTCTCTATATATATATATGTGTGTGTGTGTGGCTAATACTAATGAAAGTGCATTCCACAGTTAAGTATTTACTTTTAAAAAGTGGCCAATACGAAAGTAGAGCATAGATATACAGTCATTATCATTATTGTCGTGGACCCAGTAAAATGTCCAGCAAGAATAACACAGAACAACCAAAATAGAAAATAACAAATATGAATTAAACACGGCAAAATACAACACTTGGAACTTTGTTAGTAGAACGATAATACAGTTAGTGCGTAATACTATAATTTGACCCTCAAACTGGGATTCGTAATGGTCATTACGGTATCAGTGTTCATAGATGACACCTGGCTATGTTCAGAGCGTTCTCCTCAGGCTATCTACTAGCTACTCCGAGCTACTCACTCTCACCTCTTGTGAGGGGAAGTATATGTACTGGTTGGAAGAGTTCATTCTGTTAGATGGGTGATACCACCATGACAGTTATCATAATATTAGTATACTGCAACTTGATAGCTATAAAGTTTTGATGTTTAATACTCCATCATCAGGCAGTGAAATGTGGTTAATTTACTTGGTTATATATATATATATATATATATATATATATATATAAATAAATCCAGTTGAAGAGGATCCAAGGTTTTAGATACATCAAAGGCAATACAATTTTGTTATTATTACTTTGCAAAATTTTACAAGGCAGCCAGGAAGCCTTTGCTTCGGCCACCCAATAAGAAGAAGAGACTAGCATGGGGAAGAGAGCACAAAAAACTGGACACCAGAACAGTTCATTTGATGCACATGTTATTGTGCAGTATTAACAAAACAACCATTCTATTTTCATTTAGAATTATCCACTTGGCAATAAATACTAAAAATAGTATGAAATTATCTTTTATCATTTCTTTTAAAAAACTGGGGTGGCCTAATAATTATGGCCGGTAGTGTATATAATAGAATTTTTGCATAATCCTTGCATTGTCCCAAAGAACCCAGCCAATCATTCGAATATTTATTGTCCTCAGGATGATGTTAATTTCAGGTCCTGTCAAAGACCAAACAACAGTCTATGCCATAGCAGCACTTGTGTTCTTCATGGCCAAAGAAATTCAAGATTTAAAACTCAGCAGGAAAGGTTACTGCTTTGGTTGTTTATTTTTGGAGAGAATGAAGATTGCCAAATAATACAGGGCTTATACAGAATTATATTTTTGCTGGGTTATAAAAACTAGATATAAGCAGCCTTTGAGATATGAAGAAGAAATTACTCGGCCAAAAATCATTTTACTCTACTGACTCCATTTTCTTAATAGTCGCCTTAAGTAAATAGAAAACAAAAAATGAAATTTTAATTAAAATTCTGAACGTGTTAGAAAGGATTTAAAATTTTTTTTAAAGTAATAACAACAAAATTTGATCTTTCCTCTTAATAATTGCATAAACATTTTGATGATAAAACTTTGTTTTTATTAAGTTTGAGCCCTTTTAACACCATGATATGCTGTTTTTTTGGCAATTGAGTGGAGGTACCTAAATTCGTAGTTTCTTTCTTCTGTTTGACTACAACCTCCATCTTATAGTTGATAAAAAAATAAATCTGATTTCGTCAACTTTTTTTTATAAAAAATTACTTGAATAATTTGTTTTTCAGTGCATGGTTGAAAGAAGTATGTTTATTTTTTTTTCTTTCTTTCAAATGTTCATTTTTACTTTTCGTAAGTTGGGAGGAAATATAGATGTTGAGTCAAGGATATTTTTCCAGATGAGTTTCTAAAAATCTGTGAGTGTCTTTAATCTGGGCAACAGAAACATTTTGGCTCCACTCTGGAAGCATTAATTAAATGAATGTTTACACTGACTGGGACGATAAAAGTGAGATAGGAGCTTGTCAATCTAAATTCCATTTGTCAGATCTTGCTTTGATAATTTCAGGATGTCACTGTCTTTTATTTAACCACATATTTCAATGTAAATCAGGCACCACGCATAAGACCAAATAGTTCAATAATGTCATTGTAGGTTATTCTAAGTAATTTGTGAATCTTTAATGGCATACTTTTGGGTTGTAAATGGAATCAGATTTTTTTTTATATTTGAAGGGACACATTTCATTGTGAGATTTTTAATCGACTGCGGGTGAGTAAAGCAATAAACTTTAATCGCTCAGTTAAGTGTAAGTGAAATCTCAAAGGCTGTATATATTATATATCATTTCAATAAGTACATATTATATATCATTTCAATAAGTACATATTATATATCATTTCAATAAGTACATATTATATATCATTTCAATAAGAGATATTAAAAAAAATAACTAAAGAGAACTTACTTTTGCCAAAACTGAAGAGTTACATTCCTGCAATGCTTCCATTAGTCGTAGGAAGTGTAAATTTACCATTTCTGCAAGCTGAAAAGCAAGAAGGAAAAATTTCTTAAAGTCTACTCTTTTTACCTCCATTAAATAAAAAAGAACACAAAATAATCAACACATACCCATGACACTCACACAGAACAAGTATCTTAAGTAGTCACCCGATACCAAATTCCGAAAACATGAAACAAAAAAAAGAAAGATAAAAATATTCATTTCCCTTTAAAAAATGTATTGTAATGTGGGGGTCTGGTAAGACACAAGGCTTAACATGATCAAGTCAGTCCTGATAGTCAGGATAGTAGTTTACAATACTCAGCTAGACAAGTCTCAGTAATAGTATTATCTTGTGGTACTCACGTACACATCTTTACATTCACACCCACATACACATTCATGCATTTACATATTGCATATTTCACACCTAAGCATTTACTTCTGTCTGGCGTGTTCTTATCTTTGAGACATGCGCTTGTCATTTATCTATCATGTGCATTTTTCCTGTGCAGTTTGGTTTGCATATTTAAAGAGCCATGCACATGTCTTCTGGCAGTTGGGTCCCCGCTATCGGCCGGCAATAGCAGAAGAATGTGCAGCAATTTCCCAACTCAAGCGAGACCTCCTTGCTATCCAGTATGGCAGAGGGACATTGGTTTAATTCTTGCTCTCACACCCATACTAACTGCAGGTCGCAATTAGGCGGCAATTTATTTCTTTAACACACATGTGTACACACACATTTTCCAAGTGAAACTTTCTTCAACTCTACTTTCCAAGTATTTGTATGTTTTTCTATTTTTTCAGTTTCATCTTTCATGAACATTTTAATTACGTTCAACAAGTGACTTTCTCTTATGTTTCTTAATGTTGCAAGGGAAACAACTTTTCCTTCACTATTTGCAGGCTTAATCAACACAATGTAATCTATTGTAAATAATACATGTTTTAACTTATTTACTCTGGTGTCGTTGTTTTATGCTATCTTACACTGAATTGAATTTTAATCAAATATCATTAATGGATACCCCAGTATCTGCTAAAATCTTCATTTTTTCTAGACAATTACCCAAAACTACTTATCATGAATGGATCATTCTATTCATGAAAGTAATGAAGGCAACTGTCTCTTACCAAAACAAAATAAAAAATCCTAGTCTCCATTTTTTTCTATCCACTCCAAAAAAAAAAAAAAGAATTAAAAAATATGAATCCCAAATAGTCACCTAAAAATAAATATAAGAAAAAAAGAGTAAAAAATTATTTTCTTAGAAAATAAACATAAAAGTATACAAAATACTCAATTTTTTTCCCTTTTGCAAAAACAATAAAAATGAAAAAATAAGAATATCAAATAGTCATTTTCTACCCAAAATAAATGTAAGAAAAAGGAATTAGAAAATTATTAATTTCCTAACAAAATAAATATAAAAAAATCATACAAAATACCCATTTTCTATAACCATGTTGTAGAGCAGCTGATACCCCTCTAGCACTCTCAAATATGGAATGGTCTGTGGACTGACATAGGTACATAAATAAAGATTAATAGCAGTCAGGGTCGATTTACTATAATGTTGTATGAAAAACTGAGCCCCCACCCAAATTGTTTAAATATTGAAATTTTTCTTAATTTATTTTGATATCAAGAGAGTTTAGGGTGTAATCGATAAGATTACACAGAAACAAAGTAAAAAAAAAAACTGAGTTTCCGAGGAAGATGTCATCGCAAGAACTGAAGAAAATTTGAAAAAGACAAAAACAAGAGCAACAACTCGTCCCAAAAAACAAAAACAAAAACAAAACAAAGCAACCCCAACACAAATGGTTTCAAAATGGAGAATCGATTTATTATAACATTGTATGAGAAAGTGATCCCCCCCACTAAAATTGTTTAAATATTGAAATTTTTCAATTTTTTTTTTATATAATCGGAAACTTTATGTAATAACCGATAAGTCTGTGCTGAAAGAAGAATTTAAAGGTGGTGGTAGTCTCCTTCAGGTCCGCCCAAGAATTAAGATAAAGGTAGATAATGATTGACGTTGCATTTAAAATTTTGAAGATCAAACTTGACTGGAAAGCAAGAAGCTGGAAAAGAGACGTACAAGTGAGAAGTGTGATAGAAGAAACTGTTAGCATAGAACTTACGGTTACACCTAGCCATTTCAAATGTAAAATGATGAGACCTTGCCAGGGAAGCAAGAAGCAGAAAAAGAGACGTACAAGTGAGAAGTGTGAAAGAAGAAACTGTTAGCATAGAACTTACAGTTACATCTAGCCATTTCAAGTGTAAAATCATGAGACCTTGCCAGGGAAGCAAGAAGCAGAAAAAGAGACGTACAAGTGAGAAGTGTGAAAGAAGAAACTATTAGCATAGAACTTACAGTTACATCTAGCCATTTCAAGTGTAAAATCATGAGACCTTGCCAGGGAAGCAAGAAGCAGAAAAAGAGACGTACAAGTGAGAAGTGTGAAAGAAGAAACTATTAGCATAGAACTTACAGTTACATCTAGCCATTTCAAGTGTAAAATCATGAGACCTTGCCAGGGAAGCAAGAAGCAGAAAAAGAGACGTACAAGTGAGAAGTGTGAAAGAAGAAACTGTTAGCATAGAACTTACAGTTACATCTAGCCATTTCAAGTGTAAAATCATGAGACCTTGCCAGGGAAGCAAGAAGCAGAAAAAGAGACATACAAGTGAGAAGTACGAAAGAAGAAACTGTTAGCATAGAACTTACAGTTACATCTAGCCATTTCAAGTGTAAAATCATGAGACCTTGCCAGGGAAGCAAGAAGCAGAAAAAGAGACGTACAAGTGAGAAGTGTGAAAGAAGAAACTATTAGCATAGAACTTACAGTTACATCTAGCCATTTCAAGTGTAAAATCATGAGACCTTGCCAGGGAAGCAAGAAGCAGAAAAAGAGACGTACAAGTGAGAAGTGTGAAAGAAGAAACTGTTAGCATAGAACTTACAGTTACATCTAGCCATTTCAAGTGTAAAATCATGAGACCTTGCCAGGGAAGCAAGAAGCAGAAAAAGAGACGTACAAGTGAGAAGTGTGAAAGAAGAAACTGTTAGCATAGAACTTACAGTTACATCTAGCCATTTCAAGTGTAAAATCATGAGACCTTGCCAGGGAAGCAAGAAGCAGAAAAAGAGACGTACAAGTGAGAAGTGTGAAAGAAGAAACTGTTAGCATAGAACTTACAGTTACATCTAGCCATTTCAAGTGTAAAATCATGAGACCTTGCCAGGGAAGCAAGAAGCAGAAAAAGAGACGTACAAGTGAGAAGTGTGAAAGAAGAAACTGTTAGCATAGAACTTACAGTTACATCTAGCCATTTCAAGTGTAAAATCATGAGACCTTGCCAGGGAAGCAAGAAGCAGAAAAAGAGACGTACAAGTGAGAAGTGTGAAAGAAGAAACTGTTAGCATAGAACTTACAGTTACATCTAGCCATTTCAAGTGTAAAATCATGAGACCTTGCCAGGGAAGCAAGAAGCAGAAAAAGAGACGTACAAGTGAGAAGTGTGAAAGAAGAAACTGTTAGCATAGAACTTACAATTACATCTAGCCATTTCAAGTGTAAAATCATGAGACCTTGCCAGGGAAGCAAGAAGCAGAAAAAGAGACGTACAAGTGAGAAGTGTGAAAGAAGAAACTGTTAGCATAGAACTTACAATTACATCTAGCCATTTCAAGTGTAAAATCATGAGACCTTGCCAGGGAAGCAAGAAGCAGAAAAAGAGACGTACAAGTGAGAAGTGTGAAAGAAGAAACTGTTAGCATAGAACTTACAGTTACATCTAGCCATTTCAAGTGTAAAATCATGAGACCTTGCCAGGGAAGCAAGAAGCAGAAAAAGAGACGTACAAGTGAGAAGTGTGAAAGAAGAAACTGTTAGCATAGAACTTACAGTTACATCTAGCTATTTAAACTGTAAAATGATGACACCTTGCCATTAATCTAGTTCTTCTTTATGTGCCATGTCTTTTCAAGACATAGGTGATCATGGACTTTTATTTACCCCTGTCCCATGTCGCTCTTAACACTTTTTCTCTTGGTATCTCTCCCAAACCCCACTTTACAATCCACTTGTTCAAACCCATCTATTAGATTCTCCAAGCCTTCCTTCCTCATTACATGTCCGAGAAACTTCAGCTGTCTTTTCCTGATGTTAAATTTCCTTTTTGTTTGCATCCTCTCCAAAACTTTGTTGTTGCTCACATTTATTCCATGGTATCCTCAGCATCCTTCTGTAGAATCACATTTCTGTTGCTTTGAGTCCCTCCTTCATCTTTGAGGAAATTGTCCAGCATCACTGCCAAGCTAGTCAGTCAGTTAAGTGCCATATGTGATACACGCTTTTGGCGATCATGTCTCGAAAAAGACATGACTGAATGGACAGAAGATTATCCCGCAGTAGGTTGCCATTACTTTCTGCAGTAGACTGGTTGCCAGCCAAGGCTACAGAACCCAATCTGTCCTATTATTTAACCCATAACTGGAGGGAAGAGATGGATTAATACCTTTCCCAAAGGGTATTTGTGCACAAGTGAATGCAAGGAATTCAACTAGAATTTGAACTCAGCTTCCAGATTTGTTGTTCCGAGTCAATATCCACTGTACCACAATGCGCAGCCTTCTAGTACTATGCTTAAATTCATAAAGCCTAGACACCAAAGAGGAAAGCTTGTCAGAACAATTACCATGAAAGTATTCATAGAAAAGACACAGGCAAGTTAGATTATAGCAGTGAGAAAGTGACAGAAACTAAGATACCAGGTCAGGACAGATAACATAGCAGAAACATCAGTGGCAGCTATATTGAATGCATGGACAAATGGTAGATTTGAAAATTTATATTTCAATAGCATGATCCATGAAGCAAATTGAGGATTAAGGTCAATCAAATTATATGGATGTCCATGCACCAAACCCATTCAGAAATATCTAAACTGTCGGCTATATTCAACTGTTTCCAAAGATCAAGGGTAAAAAAATGCTATGTGTGAATAAAGCTTTTTTTCTTTTAATAATCATATTGCCCAAGGCAGTCTACTGCCACTGGTGTGCGGGAGGGTTATATAGGTGGAAAGTTATGAGAAAGAGTGACAGGTTACAGGTCATGTCAGAAAGTGGATAAAAGAAGGGTTAAGATACTGAAAGTGGAGTGGACGGAAAAAAGGAGCATGAGAGAGAGGATGCAAGTTAGCAAGATAGGAGATGACTATTGACTTTACACTTAAACTCCCGGAGATTGTAGCTGTCGAGGAAGTAAGTAAATGGAAGGGAATTCCACAGGTGGGAAGTGCGAGAAAAGAAGCTGTTGCAGTAGAATATGTGTTTACGTTTTATTGGTTTCACAGTAAAAGGGTGGGACCTAGTTGCTAATCTTGTGGCTCAAGCAAAGTCTTGGCAAAAACCATCCTTCTTTGAACATTGTTGACTGGCACTACAGAATCACAAACAAAGAACTGTACCAAATAACATAATAGACAATAATGGTTTAATGATACAAGTCTTACTAATTAATCTATAGCTGGGGGGGAGAAGAGGTGGATTCATACCTTTCCAAAGGGTATTTGCATGTGAGTGAATATAACAAACCCAATGAGAATTGGAACTCAGCTTTCTGAGGTATTATCAATTGTACTTAACTGCACATCTGAACTTAACAGTAGCTGGTATTCCCAAGTAGTACCCATCTAACTACTGAACAGGCTTGATGTTGCTTAACATCAGGAACCAGTGTTTCAACATTGTTGGGGCGCTCTCCACCATCTCCACAGAAATGGACTATTCTAATCACTATATAAAATAGTAGTGATTATACCTTGAGGAAGGAAGTCGAGTGAACGAGTCAGTTGGGTATTTCCGGTATTGCACCGGAAGTGTTCTACTAGTCAATCTATCACATCTCTACAACGATACTGTATACTAATTACCTTGTTCTGTATTCTACTAATCCTTACCTCTTGTAAATACTTCTCTTTCCTGTCAATACACCTACTTTTATACTATTACGTTGTTTTGTATTATTTCATATAATTTTGTTACCCAACGTAACAAACATGATGTTGCTGTAAGCCATTCAATCAGTGACACTGTAGAGTGTGCAGTGGTGTATGTCCTTCAACCAGGGACATATTTTTTTCTTATCATCGTTTCACCCCAAGCAAGACAGTACTGCCACTGGTGCGCAGGGGGTTACAGTGAGAAGAAAGAAGAACAAGGTACAGGGGATGTCAAGAAAGGATTAGAGAAAGATGATGTTGCTGTAAGCCATTCAATCAGTGACACTGTAGAGTGTGCAGTGGTGTATGTCCTTCAACCAGGGACATATTTTTTTCTTATCATCGTTTCACCCCAAGCAAGACAGTACTGCCACTGGTGCGCAGGGGGTTACAGTGAGAAGAAAGAAGAACAAGGTACAGGGGATGTCAAGAAAGGATTAGAGAAAGATGGGAATCAATTTAAAGATGGTAATTTGCACTTAAACTTTTTTGAGATTGTAGTTATCTGGGAAGCAAGTATATGGAAAGGAGTTCCACAGTTGAGAATTGCAACAAAAGAAACTGTTAGAGTACAAATGAAGGTTGTAGTTGGTATAAAAACCACTGTCGCATATGGCGGTGTAATACCCAATCGAACGAACACCTTCTCGAACCTGACCGAACGAACGCATTCTCGAATGTGAACAAACAAATGGCAACCATGGCGGTTGCCACCCAACTATCAAACGACTCGGGCGTCTTTTCATAGTTCTCAATCAAGTTTATTATGGTGCTCCAAGGTGTGCCCACCGAAAGCACGCAACCGCAGTTCAAGAATGCTTCAGCGCATGCTTGTCACAAAGGTTACATTTGACTATTTTGACAGTAAAAGAGTAGGACCTAGTTGCCAATCTAGTAAAACATGTAAATTCATGTGGTCAGAGCCCTAGGGAAAGAAGCTCGTCAGAGCAAATACCATTTGTTTTTTTTACCAGCATTAATTCAATTCAAGGCTCAAAAGCCACTCAATGTAGAGAATTATTGAATGACGTGTGTGATGTGAAGGTAAGAGTAGGAAGCAAATATTATGCAGATATGGACAATGATAATGTGGTAACAATTGAACCTTGATTTCTTAAGACTGCAGGAGTCTGTTCTTAAAACTTCAGGAGTCTATTCTTAAAAATTCAGGAGTCTGTTCTTAAGAAAAAAAAGTGTGATACTTCCTCCTTACAATTGGAATACATAAGGAGTGTTGATAGCTATGTAAAAAATAACATACTTACCACTTTTGCATGCGAGAGCAACTGTAAAACACCAGGGGTGACCCTGGCCCAAAAGTCTATAACATTGTCTGAGGCTGTTTGGTGGTAATCACTATTCGGTGGATAGTGAGCAGCTGCTGATTCACAGTACATTGTCCATAACTGTGTGCAGAACCCCAAAAACACAAAGAATGTTTGGAATTGACATTATAAATTGACATTATAAATTATGATTGACATTATAAATTGACATTATAAATTATGATTGACATTATAAATTGACATTATAAATTATGATTGACATTATAAATTGACATTATAAATTATGATTGACATTATAAATTGACATTATAAATTATGATTGACATTATAAATTGACATTATAAATTATGATTGACATTATAAATTGACATTATAAATTATGATTGACATTATAAATTGACATTATAAATTATAATTGACATTATAAATTATGATTGACATTATAAATTGACATTATAAATTATGATTGACATTATAAAATAGAAACAAGAAAAAAAAATTAAACACAATATATACAGGGTGGTCAGAAAGTAGATGGACAGTATTGTGGTCAAATCAGGTGAACATGCTGACCAATCAATTAGATCTCTTCGGCTAATCCATTTGTCAGGAAATGTTTCATCAAGGCACTCACAGACTGCTATTGAATAATGTGGAGGGTCCCCATCATGTTAGAACAGATACACAAACCTATTCCACCTACTGTCTATCTACTTCTGTACCCCCAACACACACATATATTTATCTATTATGGTGAAACACACCTATTCTATAGTGAATTGACTCTCCCACCTAATTTAACTAGGAATAGTAAGAGGAACGAGAGTCAGTCGATGTTGGACGATAGTAGTCAACAGTTAGTTGAATACGAAAGTAGTCAGCAACCTGGCAAGATTGCACTGCATAACACATATCAATTTCCTAACATTTTGTACGTCGAACCTATTAGGACCGACTTTAGCCCAACTACTAGCCTCCACAACAATATCATTTATTCAGTAATGAATTAGAACACTCTAACTACTGGTGTATGTTTACATGGTATATCACATGCTAAATATCTGCCTACTTCTACCGAGCACCCATAGCTCAGAGGTAGAATCACTGACTGATGTCAATTTGGTTGGGTTTCAATTCTGAGTAAAAGCAATCGGATGTCTAACCATACTGATGAGCTGTGATACAGAGAAACAGATCTGTCTGCGGATAACTATTTATGCTCTCACACCCTGATTGAGCACTCTGGAAGAATGGTAGACTGAAAAAAACAGTAGCTACTCTAGCATCTATGCATCATTCATTCAGTAATGAATTAGAACACTCTTAGCTACTGACATATGTTTACATGGGATATCACACGCTAAAAGTCTTCCTCTTTCTACTGAGCACCCATAGCTCAGAGGTAAAATTCATATGTATTCATATGTATAGTATTATTATTCAGGTGTTAATAAAACAGTGCTCAATGTATGAACAGAGCTGTATTATATATATACATTAATAAATATGCATATTATCCTATCTCTACGGCACAACTTGGAGTTTCATGTGTTATGCAATCATCAGGTGCATATTTTAAACTGACGGTTTAATAGATTAGATTTTAAGTTGACTTGATGTTCATGGGAATTAAATCTCATAAAGTTACTACTTTTTTAATAACAAGATTAAAAATTTAAACATTCTACTGTTACATATAGATAAAAATTTGAAATTAAAATTAAAATATAAAACAAATAAAATGCAGGGAGAAGAAACCAAAGGGGTGTAAATCATGAGTCTTAAAATTTAAATATTCAAATATTTAGTTAAGTGCCATACATGATACACGCTTGGGCGATCATGTCTTGAAAGAGACATGACTGACTGGGCAGAAGATTATCCCGCAGCAGGTTGCCATTGCTTTCTGCGGTAGACTGGTTGCCAACCAAGGCTATAGAACCCAATCTGTCCTGTTATTTAACCCATAACTGGAAGGAAGAGACGGATTAATACCTTTCCCAAGGGTATTTGCGCGTAAGTGAATGTGATGAATTCAGCTGGAATTCGAACTCGGTTTCCCGATTTCTCGTTCCAAGCTGATATCCAATGCACCACAATGCAGAGGAGGTAGTGATGGCGTCAATGTGTTACAGCTAGCGAACATCGGAAGACGGATGAGACGACACGACGTGGCTAGTCGTCCGACAACCAGTTTCCACCGCGTGAGACGAACAGAACGCGGGGACGATAGTCAGCGACAGATAATATTACATGTACATAAAAATGTAGGAAAAATTAAAATTTTAAATAAAAATAAGATGAAAGAAATTAAAATAAAAATAAAAATTAAGCGTTAAAATTTAGAATTAAAAATTAAAAATGTCAGGAGCAAAAATAAAGTCAGTTTAATTCATGATTGTTAAAAGTAGCATATTTATATAGTCTGTAGTGTTTATATTGTCTGTAGTGTTTATATAGTCTGTAGTGTTTAATACATAATATACCATATAGTATTATCTCTAATAATAAGCAAATAAATTATTTCTGGTCATATTACCTATTCTATCAACTACATCCAAATATTTTAATATTTTTTTTTTTTTTTTAATCACATCACCCCAAGCAAGGCGGCAAGGCCACTGGCGTGCAGGGGGCTACGTAAGAGTGAATAGATTGGAAAAGAGAAAACCGGAAACCACATCCTAAACAGGGAACAAGGGATGAGCCTCTACACCTGTTCAATAGACATGAGTGGAGTGTGAACCGGGCGATAGATAGATCTATCTACTCCAATTGAAAAAAAAAAAAACAGAGTGAGAAGATTTGAAAAGAGAAAGCCGGAAACCACATCCTAAACAGGGAACAAGGGATGAGCCTCTACACCTGTTCAATAGACCTGGGTGGAGTGTGAACCGGGAATTACAGCCACATCACATTGAAACACAGGTTACTGTATGATCCCTAAAGTTAAACAACATTAAACTTAGTGATCACTTGGGGATAATGGTTTGGAATTGTTAATAGAGTTTCAATCCCTACTGGATTTGTTATATTCAAAGCTTGGATGTGTGAATAGTGTGATGGATAATGCCTAGGAATTGTTAAACAATGAGCTGAGTTTCAATCCCTACTGGATTTGTTATATTCAAAGCTTGGATGTGTGAATAGTGTGATGGATAATGCCTAGGAATTGTTAAACAATGAGCTGAGTTTCAATTCCTGTTGGATTTGTTATATTCAAAGCTTGGATGTGTGAATAGTGTGATGGATAATGCCTAGGAATTGTTAAACAATGAGCCCTTGGCAGTTTCAATTCCTGTTGGATTTGTTATATTCAAAGCTTGGATGTGTGAATAGTGTGATGGATAATGCCTAGGAATTGTTAAACAATGAGCTGAGTTTCAATCCCTACTGGATTTGTTATATTCAAAGCTTGGATGTGTGAATAGTGTGATGGATAATGCCTAGGAATTGTTAAACAATGAGCTGAGTTTCAATCCCTACTGGATTTGTTATATTCAAAGCTTGGATGTGTGAATAGTGTGATGGATAATGCCTAGGAATTGTTAAACAATGAGCTGAGTTTCAATTCCTGTTGGATTTGTTATATTCAAAGCTTGGATGTGTGAATAGTGTGATGGATAATGCCTAGGAATTGTTAAACAATGAGCTGAGTTTCAATTCCTGTTGGATTTGTTATATTCAAAGCTTGGATGTGTGAATAGTGTGATGGATAATGCCTAGGAATTGTTAAACAATGAGCTGAGTTTCAATTCCTGTTGGATTTGTTATATTCAAAGCTTGGATGTGTGAATAGTGTGATGGATAATGCCTAGGAATTGTTAAACAATGAGCTGAGTTTCAATTCCTGTTGGATTTGTTATATTCAAAGCTTGGATGTGTGAATAGTGTGATGGATAATGCCTAGGAATTGTTAAACAATGAGCTGAGTTTCCAATCCTACTGGATTTGTTATATTCAAAGCTTGGATGTGTGAATAGTGTGATGGATAATGCCTAGGAATTGTTAAACAATGAGCTGAGTTTCAATTCCTGTTGGATTTGTTATATTCAAAGCTTGGATGTGTGAATAGTGTGATGGATAATGCCTAGGAATTGTTAAACAATGAGCTGAGTTTCAATCCCTACTGGATTTGTTATATTCAAAAGCTTGGATGTGTGAATAGTGTGATGGATAATGCCTAGGAATTGTTAAACAATGAGCTGAGTTTCAATCCCTACTGGATTTGTTATATTCAAAGCTTGGATGTGTGAATAGTGTGATGGATAATGCCTAGGAATTGTTAAACAATGAGCTGAGTTTCAATTCCTGTTGGATTTGTTATATTCAAAGCTTGGATGTGTGAATAGTGTGATGGATAATGCCTAGGAATTGTTAAACAATGAGCTGAGTTTCAATTCCTGTTGGATTTGTTATATTCAAAGCTTGGATGTGTGAATAGTGTGATGGATAATGCCTAGGAATTGTTAAACAATGAGCTGAGTTTCAATTCCTGTTGGATTTGTTATATTCAAAGCTTGGATGTGTGAATAGTGTGATGGATAATGCCTAGGAATTGTTAAACAATGAGCTGAGTTTCAATCCTACTGGATTTGTTATATTCAAAGCTTGGATGTGTGAATAGTGTGATGGATAATGCCTAGGAATTGTTAAACAATGAGCTGAGTTTCAATCCCTACTGGATTTGTTATATTCAAAGCTTGGATGTGTGAATAGTGTGATGGATAATGCCTAGGAATTGTTAAACAATGAGCTGAGTTTCAATCCCTACTGGATTTGTTATATTCAAAGCTTGGATGTGTGAATATGATGTGATGGATAATGCCTAGGAATTGTTAAACAATGAGCTGAGTTTCAATTCCTGTTGGATTTGTTATATTCAAAGCTTGGATGTGTGAATAGTGTGATGGATAATGCCTAGGAATTGTTAAACAATGAGCTGAGTTTCAATCCTACTGGATTTGTGTTTATATTCAAAGCTTGGATGTGTGAATAGTGTGATGGATAATGCCTAGGAATTGTTAAACAATGAGCTGAGTTTCAATCCCTACTGGATTTGTTATATTCAAAGCTTGGATGTGTGAATAGTGTGATGGATAATGCCTAGGAATTGTTAAACAATGAGCTGAGTTTCAATTCCTGTTGGATTTGTTATATTCAAAGCTTGGATGTGTGAATAGTGTGATGGATAATGCCTAGGAATTGTTAAACAATGAGCTGAGTTTCAATTCCTGTTGGATTTGTTATATTCAAAGCTTGGATGTGTGAATAGTGTGATGGATAATGCCTAGGAATTGTTAAACAATGAGCTGAGTTTCAATTCCTGTTGGATTTGTTATGGCAAAGCTTGGATGTGTGAATAGTGTGATGGATAATGCCTGGGAATTGTTAAACAATGAGCTGAGTTTCAATTCCTGTTGGATTTGTTATATTCAAAGCTTGGATGTGTGAATAGTGTGATGGATAATGCCTAGGAATTGTTAAACAATGAGCTGAGTTTCAATTCCTGTTGGATTTGTTATATTCAAAGCTTGAGTGTGAATAGTGTGATGGATAATGCCTAGGAATTGTTAAACAATGAGCTGAGTTTCAATTCCTGTTGGATTTGTTATATTCAAAGCTTGGATGTGTGAATAGTGTGATGGATAATGCCTAGAATTGTTAAACAATGAGCTGAGTTTCAATTCCTGTTGGATTTGTTATATTCAAAGCTTGGATGTGTGAATAGTGTGATGGATAATGCCTAGGAATTGTTAAACAATGAGCTGAGTTTCAATTCCTGTTGGATTTGTTATATTCAAAGCTTGGATGTGTGAATAGTGTGATGGATAATGCCTAGGAATTGTTAAACAATGAGCTGAGTTTCAATTCCTGTTGGATTTGTTATATTCAAAGCTTGGATGTGTGAATAGTGTGATGGATAATGCCTAGGAATTGTTAAACAATGAGCTGAGTTTCAATCCCTACTGGATTTGTTATATTCAAAGCTTGGATGTGTGAATAGTGTGATGGATAATGCCTAGGAATTGTTAAACAATGAGCTGAGTTTCAATCCCTACTGGATTTGTTATATTCAAAGCTTGGATGTGTGAATAGTGTGATGGATAATGCCTAGGAATTGTTAAACAATGAGCTGAGTTTCAATCCCTACTGGATTTGTTATATTCAAAGCTTGGATGTGTGAATAGTGTGATGGATAATGCCTAGGAATTGTTAAACAATGAGCTGAGTTTCAATTCCTGTTGGTTTGTTATATTCAAAGCTTGGATGTGTGAATAGTGTGATGGATAATGCCTAGGAATTGTTAAGCAATGAGCTGAGTTTCAATTCCTGTTGGATTTGTTATATTCAAAGCTTGGATGTGTGAATAGTGTGATGGATAATGCCTAGGAATTGTTAAACAATGAGCTGAGTTTCAATTCCTGTTGGATTTGTTATATTCAAAGCTTGGATGTGTGAATAGTGTGATGGATAATGCCTAGGAATTGTTAAACAATGAGCTGAGTTTCAATTCCTGTTGGATTTGTTATATTCAAAGCTTGGATGTGTGAATAGTGTGATGGATAATGCCTAGGAATTGTTAAACAATGAGCTGAGTTTCAATTCCTGTTGGATTTGTTATATTCAAAGCTTGGATGTGTGAATAGTGTGATGGATAATGCCTAGGAATTGTTAAACAATGAGCTGAGTTTCAATTCCTGTTGGATTTGTTATATTCAATGCTTGGATGTGTGAATAGTGTGATGGATAATGCCTAGGAATTGTTAAACAATGAGCTGAGTTTCAATTCCTGTTGGATTTGTTATATTCAAAGCTTGGATGTGTGAATAGTGTGATGGATAATGCCTAGGAATTGTTAAACAATGAGCTGAGTTTCAATCCCTACTGGATTTGTTATATTCAAAGCTTGGATGTGTGAATAGTGTGATGGATAATGCCTAGGAATTGTTAAACAATGAGCTGAGTTTCAATCCCTACTGGATTTGTTATATTCAAAGCTTGGATGTGTGAATAGTGTGATGGATAATGCCTAGGAATTGTTAAACAATGAGCTGAGTTTCAATCCCTACTGGATTTGTTATATTCAAAGCTTGGATGTGTGAATAGTGTGATGGATAATGCCTAGGAATTGTTAAACAATGAGCTGAGTTTCAATTCCTGTTGGATTTGTTATATTCAAAGCTTGGATGTGTGAATAGTGTGATGGATAATGCCTAGGAATTGTTAAACAATGAGCTGAGTTTCAATTCCTGTTGGATTTGTTATATTCAAAGCTTGGATGTGTGAATAGTGTGATGGATAATGCCTAGGAATTGTTAAACAATGAGCTGAGTTTCAATTCCTGTTGGATTTGTTATATTCAAAGCTTGGATGTGTGAATAGTGTGATGGATAATGCCTAGGAATTGTTAAACAATGAGCTGAGTTTCAATTCCTGTTGGATTTGTTATATTCAAAGCTTGGATGTGTGAATAGTGTGATGGATAATGCCTAGGAATTGTTAAACAATGAGCTGAGTTTCAATTCCTGTTGGATTTGTTATATTCAAAGCTTGGATGTGTGAATAGTGTGATGGATAATGCCTAGGAATTGTTAAACAATGAGCTGAGTTTCAATTCCTGTTGGATTTGTTATATTCAAAGCTTGGATGTGTGAATAGTGTGATGGATAATGCCTAGGAATTGTTAAACAATGAGCTGAGTTTCAATTCCTGTTGGATTTGTTATATTCAAAGCTTGGATGTGTGAATAGTGTGATGGATAATGCCTAGGAATTGTTAAACAATGAGCTGAGTTTCAATCCCTACTGGATTTGTTATATTCAAAGCTTGGATGTGTGAATAGTGTGATGGATAATGCCTAGGAATTGTTAAACAATGAGCTGAGTTTCAATCCCTACTGGATTTGTTATATTCAAAGCTTGGATGTGTGAATAGTGTGATGGGTAATGCCTAGGAAGGTTGTTAAACAATGAGCTGAGTTTCAATCCCTACTGGATTTGTTTTATATTCAAAGCTTGGATGTGTGAATAGTGTGATGGATAATGCCTAGGAATTGTTAAACAATGAGCTGAAGGTTTCAATTCCTGTTGGATTTGTTATATTCAAAAGCTTGGATGTGTGAATAGTGTGATGGATAATTGCCTAGGAATTGTTAAACAATGAGCTGAGTTTCAATTCCTGTTGGATTTGTTATATTCAAAGCTTGGATGTGTGAATAGTGTGATGGATAATGCCTAGGAATTGTTAAACAATGAGCTGGAGTTTTCAATTCCTGTTGGATTTGTTATATTCTAAAGCTTGGATGTGTGAATAGTGTGATGGATAATGCCTAGGAATTGTTAAACAATGAGCTGAGTTTCAATTCCTGTTGGATTTGTTATATTCAAAGCTTGGATGTGTGAATAGGTGTGAATGGATAATGCCTAGGAATTGTTAAACAATGAGCTGAGTTTCAATTCCTGTTGGATTTGATAATACCTAGGAATTGTTAAACAATGAGCTGAGTTTTCAATTCCTGTTGGTTGTTATATTCAAAGCTTGGATGTGTGAATAGTGTGATGGATAATGCCTAGGAATTGTTAAACAATGAGCTGAGTTTCAATTCCTGTTGAGTTTGTTATATTCAAAGCTTGGATGTGTGAATAGTGTGATGGATAATGCCTAGGAATTGTTAAACAATGAGCTGAGTTTCAATCCCTACTGGATTTGTTATATTCAAAGCTTGGATGTGTGAATAGTGTGATGGATAATGCCTAGGAATTGTTAAACAATGAGCTGAGTTTCAATCCCTACTGGATTTGTTATATTCAAAGCTTGGATGTGTGAATAGTGTGATGGATAATGCACAGTGCATTTAAACAATGAGCTGAGTTTCAATCCCTACTGGATTTGTTATATTCAAAGCTTGGATGTGTGAATAGTGTGATGGATAATGCCTAGGAATTGTTAAACAATGGGCTGAGTTTCAATTCCTGTTGGATTTGTTATATTCAAAGCTTGGATGTGTGAATAGTGTGATGGATAATGCCTAGGAATTGTTAAACAATGAGCTGAGTTTCAATTCCTGTTGGATTTGATATATTCAAAGCTTGGATGTGTGAATAGTGTGATGGATAATGCCTAGGAATTGTTAAACAATGAGCTGAGTTTCAATTCCTGTTGGTTGTTATATTCAAAGCTTGGATGTGTGAATAGTGTGATGGATAATGCCTAGGAATTGTTAAACAATGAGCTGAGTTTCAATTCCTGTTGGATTTGTTATATTCAAAGCTTGGATGTGAATAGTGTGATGGATAATGCCTAGGAATTGTTAAACAATGAGCTGAGTTTCAATTCTCTTGTGGATTGTTAGCATATTCAAAGCTTGGATGTGTGAATAGTGTGATGGATAATGCCTAGGAATTGTTAAACAATGAGCTGAGTTTCAATTCCTGTTGGATTTGTTATATTCAAAGCTTGGATGTGTGAATAGTGTGATGGATAATGCCTAGGAATTGTTAAACAATGAGCTGAGTTTCAATTCCTGTTGGTTGTTATATTCAAAGCTTGGATGTGTGAATAGTGTGATGGATAATACCTAGGAATTGTTAAACAATGAGCTGAGTTTCAATCCCTACTGGATTTGTTATATTCAAAGCTTGGATGTGTGAATAGTGTGATGGATAATGCCTAGGAATTGTTAAACAATGAGCTGAGTTTCAATCCCTACTGGATTTGTTATATTCAAAGCTTGGATGTGTGAATAGTGTGATGGATAATGCCTAGGAATTGTTAAACAATGAGCTGAGTTTCAATCCCTACTGGATTTGTTATATTCAAAGCTTGGATGTGTGAATAGTGTGATGGATAATGCCTAGGAATTGTTAAACAATGAGCTGAGTTTCAATTCCTGTTGGATTTGTTATATTCAAAGCTTGGATGTGTGAATAGTGTGATGGATAATGCCTGATTGTTAAACAATGAGCTGAGTTTCAATTCCTGTTGGATTTGTTATATTCAAAGCTTGGATGTGTGAATAGTGTGATGGATAATGCCTAGGAATTGTTAAACAATGAGCTGAGTTTCAATTCCTGTTGGATTTGGAAGTATATTCAAAGCTTGGATGTGTGAATAGTGTGATGGATAATGCCTAGGAATTGTTAAACAATGAGCTGATTTCAATCCTACTGAGTTTGTTATATTCAAAGCTTGGATGTGTGAATAGTGTGATGGATAATGCCTAGGAATTGTTAAACAATGAGCTGAGTTTCAATTCCTGTTGGATTTGTTATATTCAAAGCTTGGATGTGTGAATAGTGTGATGGATAATACTTTGGGAATTGTTATTGAAGCAATGGGCTAGGGTTTCAATTCCTGTTGGATTTGTTATATTCAAAGCTTGGATGTGTGAATAGTGTGATGGATAATGCCTAGGAATTGTTAAACAATGAGCTGAGTTTCAATTCCTGTTGGATTTGTTATATTCAAAGCTTGGATGTGTGAATAGTGTGATGGATAATGCCTAGGAATTGTTTAAACAAGCTGAGCTGAGTTTCAATCCCTACTGGTTGTTATATTCAAAGCTTGGATGTGTGAATAGTGTGATGGATAATGCCTAGGAATTGTTAAACAATGAGCTGAGTTTCAATTCCTGTTGGTTTTGTTATATTCAAAGCTTGGATGTGTAGATAATAGTGTGATGGATAATGCCTAGGAATTGTTAAACAATGAGCTGAGTTTCAATTCCTGTTGGATTTGTTATATTCAAAGCTTGGATGTGTAGACTAGTGTGATGGATAATGCCTAGGAATTGTTAAACAATGAGCTGAGTTTCAATCCCTACTGGATTTGTTATGTTCAAAGCTTGGATGTGTGAATAGTGTGATGGATAATGCCTAGGAATTGTTAAACAATGAGCTGAGTTTCAATCCCTACTAGTTTGTTATATTCAAAACTTGGATGTGTGAATAGTGTGATGGATAATGCCTAGGAATTGTTAAACAATGAGCTGAGTTTCAATCCCTACTGGATTTGTTATATTCAAAGCTTGGATGTGTGAATAGTGTGATGGATAATGCCTAGGAATTGTTAAACAATGAGCTGAGTTTCAATTCACTGTTGGATTTGTTATATTCAAAGCTTGGATGTGTGAATAGTGTGATGGATAATGCCTAGGGTAAACAATGAGCTGAGGTTTCAATTCCTGTTGGATTTGTTATGTTTAAAAGCTTGGATGTGAATAGTGTGATGGATAATGCCTAGGAATTGTTAAACAATGAGCTGAGTTTCAATTCCTGTTGGATTTGTTATATTCAAAGCTTGGATGTGTGAATAGTGTGATGGATAATGCCTAGGAATTGTTTAAACAATGAGCTGAGTTTCAATTCCTGTTGGATTTGTTATAGCTACAAAGCTTGGATGTGAATAGTGTGATGGATAATGCCTAGGAATTGTTAAACAATGAGCTGAGTTTCAATTCCTGTTGGATTTATTCAAAGCTTGGATGTGTGAATAGTGTGATGGATAATGCCTAGGAATTGTTAAACAATGAGCTGAGTTTCAATCCCTACTGGATTTGTTATATTCAAAGCTTGGATGTGTGAATAGTGTGATGGATAATGCCTAGGAATTGTTAAACAATGAGCTGAGTTTCAATCCCTACTGGATTTGTTATATTCAAAGCTTGGATGTGTGAATAGTGTGATGGATAATGCCTAGGAATTGTTAAACAATGAGCTGAGTTTCAATTCCTGTTGGATTTTATATTCAAAGCTTGGATGTGTGAATAGTGTGATGGATAATGCCTAGGAATTGTTAAACAATGAGCTGAGTTTCAATTCCTGTTGGATTTGTTATATTCAAGCTTGGATGTGAATAGTGTGATGGATAATGCCTAGGAATTGTTAAACAATGAGCTGAGTTTCAGATTCCTGTTGGATTTGTTATATTCAAAGCTTGGATGTGTGAATAGTGTGATGGATAATGCCTAGGAATTGTTAAACAATGAGCTGAGTTTCAATCCCTACTGGATTTGTTATATTCAAAGCTTGGATGTGTGAATAGTGTGATGGATAATGCCTAGGAATTGTTAAACAATGAGCTGAGTTTCAATCCCTACTGGATTTGTTATATTCAAAGCTTGGATGTGTGAATAGTGTGATGGATAATGCCTAGGAATTGTTAAACAATGAGCTGAGTTTCAATCCCTACTGGATTTGTTATATTCAAAGCTTGGATGTGTGAATAGTGTGATGGATAATGCCTAGGAATTGTTAAACAATGAGCTGAGTTTCAATCCCTACTGGATTTGTTATATTCAAAGCTTGGATGTGTGAATAGTGTGATGGATAATGCCTAGGAATTGTTAAACAATGAGCTAGGTTTCAATTCCTGTTGGATTTGTTATATTCAAAGCTTGGATGTGTGAATAGTGTGATGGATAATGCTTACAGGAATTGTTAAACAATGAGCTGAGTTTCCTGTTGGATTTGTTATATTCAAAGCTTGGATGTGTGAATAGTGTGATGGATAATGCCTAGGAATTGTTAAACAATGAGCTGAGTTTCAATTCCTGTTGGATTTGTTATATTCAAAGCTTGGATGTGTGAATAGTGTGATGGATAAATGCCTAGGAATTGTTAAACAATGAGCTGAGTTTCAATTCCTGTTGGATTTGTTATATTCAAAGCTTGGATGTGTGAATAGTGTGATGGATAATGCCTAGGAATTGTTAAACAATAGTGGTTCAATTCCTGTTGGATTTGTTATATTCCAAGCTGGATGTGTGAATAGTGTGATGGATAATGCCTAGGAATTGTTAAACAATGAGCTGAGTTTCAATCCCTACTGGATTTACATTGTATTCAAAGCTTGGATGTGAATAGTGTGATGGATAATGCCTAGGAATTGTTAAACAATGAGCTGAGTTTCAATTCTGTTGGTTGTTATATTCAAAGCTTGGATGTGTGAATAGTGTGATGGATAATGCCTAGGAATTGTTAAACAATGAGCTGAGTTTCAATCCCTACTGGGTTTGTTATATTCAAAGCTTGGATGTGTGAATAGTGTGATGGATAATGCCTAGGAATTGTTAAACAATGAGCTGAGTTTCAATCCCTACTGGATTTGTTATATTCAAAGCTTGGATGTGTGAATTAGTGTGATGGATAATGCCTAGGAATTGTTAAACAATGAGCTGAGTTTCAATCCTACTGGATTTGTTATATTCAAAGCTTGGATGTGTGAATAGTGTGATGGATAATGCCTAGAATTGTTAAACAATGAGCTGAGTTTCAATTCCTGTTGGATTTGTTATATTCTTGGATGTGTGAATAGTGTGATGGATAATGCCTAGGAATTGTTAAACAATGAGCTAGTTTTCAATTCTGTTGGATTTGTTATATTCAAAGCTTGGATGTGTGAATAGTGTGATGGATAATGCCTAGGAATTGTTAAACAATGAGCTGAGTTTCAATCCCTAGTGGATTTGTTATATTCAAAGCTTGGATGTGTGAATAGTGATGGATAATGCCTAGGAATTGTTAAACAATGAGCTGAGTTTCAATTCTGTTGGATTTGTTAGTATTCAAAGCTTGAATGTGTGAATAGTGTGATGGATAATGCCTAGGAATTGTTAAACAATGAGCTGAGTTTCAATTCCTGTTGGATTTGTTATATTCAAAAGCTTGGATGTGTGAATAGTGTGATGGATAATGCCTAGGAATTGTTAAACAATGAGCTGAGTTTCACTCCTGTTGGATTTGTTATATTCAAAGCTTGGATGTGTGAATAGTGTGATGGATAATGCCTAGGAATTGCTAAACAATGAGCTGAGTTTCAATCCCTACTGGATTTGTTATATTCAAAGCTTGGATGTGTGAATAGTGTGATGGATAATGCCTAGGAATTGTTAAACAATGAGCTGAGTTTCAATCCCTACTGGATTTGTTATATTCAAAGCTTGGATGTGTGAATAGTGTGATGGATAATGCCTAGGAATTGTTAAACAATGAGCTGAGTTTCAATCCCTACTGGATTTGTTATATTCAAA
The DNA here is from genome assembly GCA_037127315.1 of Ascarosepion bandense. Classification (NCBI taxonomy): domain Eukaryota; kingdom Metazoa; phylum Mollusca; class Cephalopoda; order Sepiida; family Sepiidae; genus Ascarosepion; species Ascarosepion bandense. The sequence continues at coordinate 879,692 of JBBBDQ010001167.1, read as the reverse complement.
GCTTGGATGTGTGAATAGTGTGATGGATAATGCCTAGGAATTGTTAAACAATGAGCTGAGTTTCAATTCCTGTTGGATTTGTTATATTCAAAGCTTGGATGTGTGAATAGTGTGATGGATAATGCCTAGGAATTGTTAAACAATGAGCTGAGTTTCAATTCCTGTTGGATTTGTTATATTCAAAGCTTGGATGTGTGAATAGTGTGGATGATAATGCCTAGGAATTGTTAAACAATGAGCTGAGTTTCAATCCCTACTGGATTTGTTATATTCAAAGCTTGGATGTGTGAATAGTGTGATGGATAATGCCTAGGAATTGTTAAACAATGAGCTGAGTTTCAATCCCTACTGGATTTGTTATATTCAAAGCTTGGATGTGTGAATAGTGTGATGGATAATGCCTAGGAATTGTTAAACAATGAGCTGAGTTTCAATCCCTACTGGATTTGTTATATTCAAAGCTTGGATGTGTGAATAGTGTGATGGATAATGCCCAGGGGAATTGTTAAACAATGAGCTGAGTTTCAATTCCTGTTGGATTTGTTATGTTCAAAGCTTGGATGTGAATAGTGCGATGGATAATGCCTAGGAATTGTTAAACAATGAGCTGGCTTCAATCCCTACTGGATTTGTTATATTCAAAGCTTGGATGTGTGAATAGTGTGATGGATAATGCCTAGGAATTGTTAAACAATGAGCTGAGTTTCAATTCCTGTTGGATTTGTTATATTCAAAGCTTGGATGTGTGAATAGTGTGATGGATAATGCCTAGGAATTGTTAAACAATGAGCTGAGTTTCAATCCCAACTGATTTGTTATATTCAAAGCTTGGATGTGTGAATAGTGTGATGGATAATGCCTAGGAATTGTTAAACAATGAGCTGAGTTTGACTGTTGGATTTGTTATATTCAAAACTTGGATGTGTGAATAGTGTGATGGATAATGCCTAGGAATTGTTAAACAATGAGCTGAGTTTCAATCCCTACTGGATTTGCTATATTCAAAAGCTTGGATGTGTGAATAGTGTGATGGATAATGCCTAGGAATTGTTAAACAATGAGCTGAGTTTCAATCCCTACTGGATTTTTATATTCAAAGCTTGGATGCAGGAATAGTGTGATGGATAATGCCTAGGAATTGTTAAACAATGAGCTGAGTTTCAATCCCTACTGGATTTGTTATATTCAAAGCTTGGATGTGTGAATAGTGTGATGGATAATGCCTAGGAATTGTTAAACAATGAGCTGAGTTTCAATTCCTGTTGGATTTGTTATATTCAAAGCTTGGATGTGTGAATAGTGTGATGGATAATGCCTAGGAATTGTTAAACAATGAGCTGAGTTTCAATTCTGTTGGATTTGTTATATTCAAAGCTTGGATGTGTGAATAGTGTGATGGATAATGCCTAGAAATTGTTAAACAATGAGCTGAGTTTCAATTCGTTGGATTTGCTGTATTCAAAGCTTGGATGTGTGAATAGTGTGATGGATAATGCCTAGGAATTGTTAAACAATGAGCTGAGTTTCAATTCCTGTTGGATTTGTTATATTCAAAGCTTGGATGTGTGAATAGTGTGATGGATAATGCCTAGGAATTGTTAAACAATGAGCTGAGTTTCAATTCCTGTTGGATTTGTTATATTCAAAGCTTGGATGTGTGAATAGTGTGATGGATAATGCCTAGGAATTGTTAAACAATGAGCTGAGTTTCAATCCTACTGGATTGTTATATTCAAAAAGCTTGGATGTGTGAATAGTGTGATGGATAAGGCCTAGGAATTGTTAAACAATGAGCTGAGTTTCAATCCCTACTGGATTTGTTATATTCAAAGCTTGGATGTGTGAATAGTGTGATGGATAATGCCTAGAATTGTTAAACAATGAGCTGAGTTTCAATTCCTGTTGGATTTGTTATATTCAAAGCTTGGATGTGTGAATAGTGTGATGGATAATGCCTAGGAATTGTTAAACAATGAGCTGAGTTTCAATTCCTGTTGGATTTGTTATATTCAAAGCTTGGATGTGTGAATAGTGTATGGATAATGCCTAGGAATTGTTAAACAATGAGCTGAGTTTCAATTCCTGTTGGATTTGTTATATTCAAAGCTTGGATGTGTGAATAGTGTGATGGATAATGCCTAGGAATTGTTAAACAATGAGCTGAGTTTCAATTCCTGCTGGATTTGTTATATTCAAAGCTTGGATGTGTGAATAGTGTGATGGATAATGCCTAGGAATTGTTAAATAATGAGCTGAGTTTCAATCCCTACTGGATTTGTTATATTCAAAGCTTGGATGTGTGAATAGTGTAGCGGATAAGGCCTAGGAATTGTTAAACAATGAGCTGAGTTTCAATCCCTACTGGATTTGTTATATTCAAAGCTTGGATGTGTGAATAGTGTGATGGATAATGCCTAGGAATTGTTAAACAATGAGCTGAGTTTCAATTCCTGTTGGATTTGTTATATTCAAAGTTTGGATGTGTGAATAGTGTGATGGATAATGCCTAGGAATTGTTAAACAATGAGCTGAGTTTCAATTCCTGTTGGATTTGTTATATTCAAAGCTTGGATGTGTGAATAGTGTGATGGATAATGCCTAGGAATTGTTAAACAATGAGCTGAGTTTCAATTCCTGTTGGATTTGTTATATTCAAAGCTTGATGTGTGAATAGTGTGATGGATAATGCCTAGGAATTGTTAAACAATGAGCTGAGTTTCAATTCCTGTTGGATTTGTTATATTCAAAGCTTGGATGTGTGAATAGTGTGATGGATAATGCCTAGGAATTGTTAAACAATGAGCTGAGTTTCAATTCCTGTTGGATTTGTTATATTCAAAGCTTGGATGTGTGAATAGTGTGATGGATAATGCCTAGGAATTGTTAAACAATGAGCTGAGTTTCAATCCCTACTGGATTTGTTATATTCAAAGCTTGACAGAATAGTGTGATGGATAATGCCTAGGAATTGTTAAACAATGAGCTGAGTTTCAATTCCTAAGTTGGATTTGTTATATTCAAAGCTTGGATGTGTGAATAGTGTGATGGATAATGCCTAGGAATTGTTAAACAATGAGCTGAGTTTCAATCCCTACTGGATTTGTTATATTCAAAGCTTGGATGTGTGAATAGTGTGATGGATAATGCCTAGGAATTGTTAAACAATGAGCTGAGTTTCAATTCCTGTTGTATTTGTTATATTCAAAGCTTGGATGTGTGAATAGTGTGATGGATAATGCCTAGGAATTGTTAAACAATGAGCTGAGTTTCAATCCCTACTGGATTTGTTATATTCAAAGACTTGGATGTGTGAATAGTGTGATGGATAATGCCTAGGAATTGTTAAACAATGAGCTGAGTTTCAATTCCTGTTGGATTTGTTATATTCAAAGCTTGGATGTGTGAATAGTGTGATGGATAATGCCTAGGAATTGTTAAACAATGAGCTGAGTTTCAATTCCTGTTGGATTTGTTATATTATTCAAAGCTTGAATGTGTGAATAGTGTGATGGATAATGCCTAGGAATTGTTAAACAATGAGCTGAGTTTCAATTCCTGTTGGATTTGTTATATTCAAAGCTTGGATGTGTGAATAGTGTGATGGATAATGCCTAGGAATTGTTAAACAATGAGCTGAAGGTTTCAATTCCTGTTGGATTTATTATATTCAAAGCTTGGATGTGTGAATAGTGTGATGGATAATGCCTAGGAATTGTTAAACAATGAGCTGAGTTTCAATTCCTGTTGGTTGTTATATTCAAAGCTTGGATGTGTGAATAGTGTGATGGATAATGCCTAGGAATTGTTAAACAATGAGCTGAGTTTCAATCCCTACTGGATTTGTTATATTCAAAGCTTGGATGTGTGAATAGTGTGATGGATAATGCCCTGGAGTTGTTAAACAATGAGCTGAGTTTCAATTCCTGTTGGATTTGTTATATTCAAAAGCTTAGATGTGTGAATAGTGTGATGGATAATGCCTAGGAATTGTTAAACAATGAGCTGAGTTTCAATTCCTGTTGGATTTGTTATATTCAAAGCTTGGATGTGTGAATAGTGTGATGGATAATGCCTAGGGGTGTTAAACAATGAGCTGAGTTTCAATTCCTGTTGGATTTGTTATATTCAAAGCTTGGATGTGTGAATAGTGTGATGGATAATGCCTAGGAATTGTTAAACAATGAGCTGAGTTTCAATCCCTACTGGATTTGTTATATTCAAAGCTTGGATGTGTGAATAGTGTGATGGATAATGCCTAGGAATTGTTAAACAATGAGCTGAGTTTCAATCCCTACTGGATTTGTTATATTCAAAGCTTGGATGTGTGAATAGTGTGATGGATAATGCCTAGGAATTGTTAAACAATGAGCTGAGGTTCAATCCCTACTGGATTTGTTATATTCAAAGCTTGGATGTGTGAATAGTGTGATGGATAATGCCTAGGAATTGTTAAACAATGAGCTGAGTTTCAATTCCTGTTGGATTTGTTATATTCAAAGCTTGGATGTGTGAATAGTGTGATGGATAATGCCTAGGAATTGTTAAACAATGAGCTGAGTTTCAATTCCTGTTGGATTTGTTATATTCAAAGCTTGGATGTGTGAATAGTGTGATGGATAATGCCTAGGAATTGTTAAACAATGAGCTGAGTTTCAATCCCTACTGGATTTGTTATATTCAAAGCTTGGATGTGTGAATAGTGTGATGGATAATGCCTAGGAATTGTTAAACAATGAGCTAGTTTTCAATTCCTGTTGGATTTGTTATATTCAAAGCTTGGATGTGTGAATAGTGTGATGGATAATGCCTAGGAATTGTTAAACAATGAGCTGAGTTTCAATCCCTACTGGATTTGTTATATTCAAAGCTTGGATGTGTGAATAGTGTGATGGATAATGCCTAGGAATTGTTAAACAATGAGCTGAGTTTCAATCCCTACTGGATTTGTTATATTCAAAGCTTGGATGTGTGAATAGTGTGATGGATAATGCCTAGGAATTGTTAAACAATGAGCTGAGTTTCAATTCTGTTGGATTTGATATATTCAAAGCTTGGATGTGTGAATAGTGTGATGGATAATGCCTAGGAATTGTTAAACAATGAGCTGAGTTTCAATCCCTACTGGATTTGTTATATTCAAAGCTTGGATGTGTGAATAGTGTGATGGATAATGCCTAGGAATTGTTAAACAATGAGCTGAGTTTCAATTCCTGTTGGTTGTTATATTCAAAGCTTGGATGTGTGAATAGTGTGATGGATAATGCCTAGGAATTGTTAAACAATGAGCTGAGTTTCAATTCCTGTTGGATTTGTTATATTCAAAGCTTGGATGTGTGAATAGTGTGATGGATAATGCCTAGGAATTGTTAAACAATGAGCTGAGTTTCAATCCCTACTGGATTTGTTATATTCAAAGCTTGGATGTGTGAATAGTGTGATGGATAATGCCTAGGAATTGTTAAACAATGAGCTGAGTTTCAATTCCTGTTGGTTGTTATATTCAAAGCTTGGATGTGTGAATAGTGTGATGGATAATGCCTAGGAATTGTTAAACAATGAGCTGAGTTTCAATCCCTACTGGATTTGTTATATTCAAAGCTTGGATGTGTGAATAGTGTGATGGATAATGCCTAGGAATTGTTAAACAATGAGCTGAGTTTCAATCCCTACTGGATTTGTTATATTCAAAGCTTGGATGTGTGAATAGTGTGATGGATAATGCCTAGGAATTGTTAAACAATGAGCTGAGTTTCAATCCCTACTGGATTTGTTATATTCAAAGCTTGGATGTGTGAATAGTGTGATGGATAATGCCTAGGAATTGTTAAACAATGAGCTGAGTTTCAATCCCTACTGGATTTGTTATATTCAAAGCTTGGATGTGTGAATAGTGTGATGGATAAGGCCTAGGAATTGTTAAACAATGAGCTGAGTTTCAATCCCTACTGGATTTGTTATATTCAAAGCTTGGATGTGTGAATAGTGTGATGGATAATGCCTAGGAATTGTTAAACAATGAGCTGAGTTTCAATCCTACTGGATTTGTTATATTCAAAGCTTGGATGTGTGAATAGTGTGATGGATAATGCCTAGGAATTGTTAAACAATGAGCTGAGTTTCAATCCCTACTGGATTTGTTATATTCAAAGCTTGGATGTGTGAATAGTGTGATGGATAATGCCTAGGAATTGTTAAACAATGAGCTGAGTTTCAATTCCTGTTGGATTTGTTATATTCAAAGCTTGGATGTGTGAATAGTGTGATGTGGGATAATGCCTAGGAATTGTTAAACAATGAGCTGAGTTTCAATCCCTACTGGATTTGTTATGTTCAAAGCTTGGATGTGAATAGTGTGATGGATAATGCCTAGGAATTGTTAAACAATGAGCTGAGTTTCAATTCCTGTTGGATTTGTTATATTCAAAGCTTGGATGTGAATAATGTGATGGATAATGCCTAGGAATTGTTAAACAATGAGCTGAGTTTCAATCCCTACTGGATTTGTTATATTCAAAGCTTGGATGTGTGAATAGTGTGATGGATAAATGCCTAGGAATTGTTAAACAATGAGCTGAGTTTCAATCCTACTGGATTTGTTATATTCAAAGCTTGGATGTGTGAATAGTGTGATGGATAATGCCTAGGAATTGTTAAACAATGAGCTGATTTCAATCCCTACTGGATTTGTTATATTCAAAGCTTGGATGTGTGAATAGTGTGATGGATAATGCCTAGGAATTGTTAAACAATGAGCTGAGTTTCAATCCTACTGGATTTGTTATATTCAAAGCTTGGATGTGTGAATAGTGTGATGGATAATGCCTAGAATTGTTAAACAATGAGCTGAGTTTCAATCCCTACTGGATTTGTTATATTCAAAGCTTGGATGTGTGAATAGTGTGATGGATAAGGCCTAGGAATTGTTAAACAATGAGCTGAGTTTCAATCCCTACTGGATTTGTTATATTCAAAGCTTGGATGTGTGAATAGTGTGATGGATAATGCCTAGGAATTGTTGAAGCAATGAGCTGAGTTTCAATCCCTACTGGATTTGTTATATTCAAAAGCTTGGATGTGTGTGAATAGTGTGATGGATAATGCCTAGGAATTGTTAAACAATGAGCTGAGTTTCAATCCTACTGGATTTGTTATATTCAAAGCTTGGATGTGTGAATAGTGTGATGGATAATGCCTAGGAATTGTTAAACAATGAGCTGAGTTTCAATTCCTGTTGGATTTGTTATATTCAAAGCTTGGATGTGTGAATAGTGTGATGGATAATGCCTAGGAATTGTTAAACAATGAGCTGAGTTTCAATCCCTACTGGATTTGTTATATTCAAAGCTTGGATGTGTGAATAGTGTGATGGATAATGCCTAGGAATTGTTAAACAATGAGCTGAGTTTCAATCCCTACTGGATTTTGTTATATTCAAAAGCTTGGATGTGTGAATAGTGTGATGGATAATGCCTGAGAATTGTTAAACAATGAGCTGAGTTTCAATCCCTACTGGATTTGTTATATTCAAAGCTTGGATGTGTGAATGAACTGTGATGGATAATGCCTAGGAATTGTTAAACAATGAGCTGAGTTTCAATTCCTGTTGGATTTGTTATATTCAAAGCTTGGATGTGTGAATAGTGTGATGGATAATGCCTAGGAATTGTTAAACAATGAGCTGAGTTTCAATCCCTACTGGATTTGTTATATTCAAAGCTTGGATGTGTGAATAGTGTGATGGATAATGCCTAGGAATTTTGATTCAAACAATGAGCTGAGTTTCAATTCCTGTTGGATTCGTTATATTCATTTAAGTGCAAATACCTTTGGGAAAGTGTTGTATCTTAGACAAGGGTATAATTTAACAAAGTGTAACTCCAAGTAGAGAGATTACCAAGTCAGTTGTAATAGAATAGAAGGTTTATTCAGTACGAGAATTATTACAAATGAGAATAGTACTAACAAGTTCTAATCCGCAAGCAAAGATCACTAGTGAAAATGTTCTTCCTCATTTATTCATCGTAGACTTAGTTCACAAAATATTCATTGAGGGTGCTGGGATATTCCATTATAACAGAAATCCAGTTCTTCCCCAAAATATGGCTTAATTAGTAAGAAGTATTACTAAACCATTATTATTCTTAAACAAAGTTTGTATAATCTAAAAATATTTTCTGGATTTAAATAACCTGCAAAAAGTTGATAAGCCATAGAAAACAGGTGAAGCAATCAATGAAATACTGATTGGTTAGACAGGCATGTCTTATAGATTTATTTACATTCTCTGGTATAAGTCAGGATTAAATATAGATTGAAGATGAATCTGACGGAATAATAAGACAAAGAACAAATAGATTGATAAATGTTTCCTATTTGTGCTTTATCTTATCATTCTCTGGAATATAAATGTATAAAAACTACCATGGACATAAAGTGAGGGATCAATTTGTGTATCGATTGTAATATAGAATTGATCCCCCACTTTATATGCACTTCATAATTTCTTGTTTGTTTATCAAACTGATTCTGTACGAAGTCACATCTTCTTCTCCCAACTATGGGTTAATTAGTCGGTCAGTTAAGTGCCATAGGTGATACACGCTTGGGTGATCATATCTCGAAAGATAAATGACTGACTGAGCAGAACCTCAGTAGATTGTCATTATATTCTGCAGTAGACTGGTTGCCGACCAAGGCTATAGAACCCAATCTGTCCTGTTATTTAACCCATAACTGGAAGGAAGAGACGGATTAATACCTTTCCCAAGGGTATTTGCGCGTAAGTGAATACAATGGATTCAACTGGAATTTGAACTCGATTCCTCATTCCGAGTCGATAAGATATATCATTAATCATTATCACAAAAATTCTTACAATCTAAAAGTGTTTTCTGGCTTTAAATACCCTTAAAAGGGTTGATAAGCTGTAGAAAATGATTGAATTATTAAAATATTGATTAGCTACACAGGCATGTTTTTTAGATTTACTTACATTTTCTGGAATATAAATGTATAGAAACTCTGACCACAAATTGAGGGATCAGTTCATATATTGAGAGTAATATAAAATTGATCCCCCATTTTATAGCCACTGTATAATTTCTTGTTTATCAAATTCTGATTATTATTTTTTTTTTTTAATTGTATCACCCCAAGCAAGGCGGTAATGTCACTGATGTGCAGGGGGCTACGTAATAGTGAAAAGATCGGAAAAGAGAAAGCTGGAAACCATATCCTAAACAGGGAACAAGGGATGAGACTCTTAACCTGTTCAATAGACATGAGTGGAGTGTGAACCAGGTGATAGATAGATCTATCTACTCCAATTTATTATGCACGAATCCCCTTATTATCCCCTAAGCTATGGGCTAATTAGTAAGATTTGTATCACCAGACCATTAATATCTCAAAAAAAAAAAAAAGTTCTTACAATCTAAAAACATTTTCTGGCTTTAAATAACATGCAAAGGGTTGATAAGCTGTAGAAAATGAATCAATTGTTTTTGAAGTTTACTTGAAAAATGTAACAAACTTTTTCTCTGATCTAATATTATTGCTTTTTTTTATTCTAACATTTTGAGTTAATAGCCTTTTTGTGCTTTTTATCATGGCATTCTGTATTACTCTGATGCATTTATTTCTAGTTTTAATATAAAGAATTATATCATAAAACTACACTTTTTTTTAATCATTTAACCTCCCACTCAAAGCAATAAAGCCACTAAGACACAAGGGACACTTGGAGAAATGTTATTTTCAACTGGCAGTATAGACCGGCGTTGCTCGGGTGTAATGAAAGCTTTAAGACTAATCCGTGGTACTGGAGCTCAGACTCTTTGGACGTTGGCACAAAAGACTAAAAAATAATAGTTGTTTCCAGTTAAAGCAAAACTGTAGACTGAAAGAAAAATGAATGGATGTAAGTCAAATTTTCATTTCCTGGTATCGATATCAAATTTTCTGAACTATTGTAAGAACTGCAACCTTGAAACTTCTGAATATCATTTCTTATATCTTTGTCTATGAGTGTATCAAATTTGATTAAAATTGGACCACTCCTTCTATAACCTGATTTGTTCGATTATCAATTTTCGATATTTATTGGAAGTACCTTGACACAAAACCTAGCTAAGAACACTCGCAGATGCTTATAGTACAACTGTGTAAATTTTCAAGAAAATCGGTTCAGCCATTTCAGAGTCTATAGGTAACAGATACACACACACACAGACACACACACACACAGACAAAGTTCCATTTATAAATAAGTTTAGATAATGCAAGAAAAAAGAAAAATGTCTCTCACCTGACACAGGATAAAAGCATGAAACAATGACGACATATGCAATACTGAAGTCTGCAAAACAAACAAAAAATTTGGATTGTTATAAAATCTTTTCATTTCATGAACATTCAATAGACAATTATTTGATTACTCATTATTTATAAGACTTTTCACATACACACAAATGAGGTATGACAATTTAATTCCCAGAATTCCATTGTGAAAGCAAAGTTTGTCTTCTTAGCCACTATTAGCAACTATTTCCAGCAAAGTGCTCTCCTTCTAAAGCTATGCACTATATAAGATGATGATGCCATTGCTAGAGACTTTCTTGGAAATAATTCTGGTCATCCTGGAAATTAAACTGTCACAACTCATATATTTAATATTTTTCCTTGTTTTTTTTTTTTTTTTATACAAAGTAAAAGGTGTTTGAATCTGGTATGAGTAAAAATTGTCCATATGTATGTCAAGAACTGGAATTAAACTGTTTTGAAATTTAAGAATAAATTGTTTTAAAAAGTGATGATTGGAATTGTAAAGCCTAAACATATGAAAGTGAATTTATACATTTTTTCTGTACATGAGAATTGAAAACAAAAATAATAAACAATTATTAATTCATTAGATTGTTTATTTACACTATTTATTAGATTGTTTATTGGAATGATCGACTACCAAAAGAGGCACAATGAATGAAAATGATATACCCCACTATAATAAAGGGTTTGGTTTGAAATTCCTAGCACCTGAAGAAGGCCGGAGCATACAACGGCCGAAACGTTGTACAAATGGCAACCAAGATGAGGACAATAGTCCAAATAATGAAACAAATGACTAAGGTCCATGTTTACTATAAATTTTTCACTGTTAAAACAATTCATGTCATTTGAAAGTCCAACATGTTCTTTTGGATTAAGCTAAATTCACTAAGACCTCTAACATTAATTATCTTCAAAATCGTATATTTTTATATATGTTTTTTTTAAAATCAATTCACCCCAAACAAGAGGATAATGTCCCTAAGATGTATAATGAACCCCTTAAACCCTTAGAGTCATAGAAACACCACATCTACTGTAGAGATAGCAGCTGTGGTATTTCATACAATAATTTTTTTGCAAAGATGTTCACCCTGTATAAAGCCTAAGAGCCACTCAACATAGAGGGTTACAGAGTAAGAGGCATCATTTCAAACAAGGTGATAATGCCACCAAGAGGCAATAGGTCACTAGAAGTGAAAGACAAAAAAGGACTTTAGAAGGAGCTGCAAACAGAAAACAAGAGATAAACCTCTACTCTTGTTCAAGTGACTATGGAGGTGTGTAAACCTATCTACTCCTATTGAGGAAACAAAAATAAATAGTTAAATAATCAATTCCAGAGTTTAGGTGGAGACATTTAAAGTACAGAGTTGAAGTCGATTTTAGAAGGAACAAGAAACCCAATCTTAAACAGGTATCAAGGGATAAACCTTAACACCTGTTCAAAAGACTGAAGAGGGGTGTGAACTGGACTAGAGGCAAATCTATGTAAGGAAAAATAAATAGTAAATAAAATTCATAGTTTAGGCAAAGCTATTATAAGTATAGTGCAGAAGTAGACTTTAGAAGGAAATGGAAACCCAATCTTAAACAGGTATCAAGAGATAAACCACAACACCTGTTTAAAAGACTGAAGAGGGGTCTGAACTGGATGATAGGCAAACTTATCTACTCTTATTAAGGAAAAATAAATAGTAAATAAAATTTCAAAGTTTAGGTAGACATATTAAAAGAACAGAGTTGAAGCAGATTTTAGAAGGAACCAGAAAACAAATCCTAAACAAGAAACAAGAGATAAACCTCTACTCCTGTTCAAGTGACCATGGAGGTGTGTAAACCTATCTACTACTATTGAAGAAACAAAAATGAATCGTCAAATAGTCAATTTCAGAGTTTAGGTGGAGACATTTAAAGTACAGAGATTTTAAAGTAGATTTTAGAAGGAACCAGAAACCCAATTTTAAATATGAAACAAATAATAAACCTCAATTCCTGTTCAAAAGACAAGTGAGAAGTGTAAACAGGATGAGAGATGAACTTGTCCTGTTCAAAAGACAAGACAGAAGTGTAAATAGGATGAGAGATGAACTTGTCCTGTTCAAAAGACAAGAGAGAAGTGTAAATAGGATGAGAGATGAACCTGTCCTATTCAAAAGACAAGAGAGAAGTGTAAACAGGATGAGAGATGAACTTGTCCTGTTCAAAAGACAAGACAGAAGTGTAAATAGGATGAGAGATGAACTTGTCCTATTCAAAAGACAAGAGAGAAGTGTAAACAGGATGAGAGATGAACTTGTCCTGTTCAAAAGACAAGACAGAAGTGTAAATAGGATGAGAGATGAACCTGTCCTGTTCAAAAGACAAGGGAGAAGTGTAAATAGGATGAGAGATGAACCTGTCCTGTTCAAAAGACAAGGGAGAAGTGTAAACAGGATGAGAGACGAACCTATATTAAATATACTCTGATTGTAATCCAATGTTTACCTTGGAATACTCTGCAAATCCAGTCATGATGACCATGATATGCTCTGCGATATGAGAGCCAGCATCTAATGGAACAGGAAGACAGTAAATAGACTCCGACCCTTCAGTGAGTGCAGTGTGAGTGAGAGAACCAATCAGAATCCAAGAAAGTAGACGAATTTGACTCAGACAATCAATAAATTCCTTTGGACTGAAAAACAAATGAGCAACACATTAGTACATATAAAACAAACAATCTATACACCTGTAGAAAACAGTGTATCAAAGTGCATATTAAATATGTAATATGTGTATAATTTAATAATAATAAAAATAAAATATCTGACATATTCATTTTCCAGTGTAGTCAAGCTCTGTGAAACTGTTTTACACATGACATCACTTACTTGATACAAATATTTGATATATTTGAATTTGAAATGTAGCATTCCAAAGAAAATGTCTGGATGTAGCCAACAAAATCTTATTTGCCACACTGAAAACACACAGTTCTTGATAATGACTGAGCCAGTCAAAAATAATAAAAAAATATAGAACAGAAACATAAACTTTAAAGAGTTTATCAATTGGGTTGTCCAAAAAGTCCATGCCGATTTTTAAGGGGAATTAAAATACAAAACAAAATCATGCCATTAAATATTTATTCAACTAAAATATGAACCATTTTGTTCCACAACCTTTCTCCATTTTCCCTTCAACTTAAAGATTCTGTCTCCTTACAATTTATGTGGTTTCTCAGCAAATAACTAACTTCATGCTGATTTTTAAGGGGAATTAAAATGCAAAACAAAATTATGCCATTGAATATTTATTCAGCTAAAATATGAACAATTTTGTTACACAAACATTCTCCATTTTTTCTTCAACTTAAAGATTTCATCTTTTCAAAATTTTTGGTGGTTTCTCAGCAAAGAACTCCTTAAGGTGGATTTTTATATAATCCAAAGAACAATGTCTAGTATATATGACAGGTGAGATAAAACTTCTCAGGTGAGATAGCACATCTCAGCCAAACTGTAACAATTTTGTTGGGTTACCAAAGAAATGTGAAGTTTGGCATTATCCTGATAGCAAAGAACTTCTTTCCTGTTCAACAATTCTTGGCATTTTTCTTGAATTGCTACCTTTAATTCATCCAGTTGCAAGCAGTACTTTTCAGAATCAATAAACTGATTATTTGGCAGAAGCTCAGAGTACAGGATTCCATTCCAATTCAACCAGATGCACAGCATAACTTTCTTAGGATGCTTTCGGGGTGGCTCATGTCATTTACCACAGGATATTTTTCACTGAACGTTGTTGTAAACAATCCATTTCTCATCGCCCTTCACAGTTTGCTGAGAAAAGGATGCATTTTCATTTGTTTATACAGAAAATCATAAATAGAAATGAGATACAAGATCATGTTGTACCCAAATATCACAGCAATTTGAGTACCGAAACTTCACAACGTGATCATGAATGGTGAATTTTTATAAATTAAGTGTTTCTGCCAATTGCTCAATTCTCACAATGTACAATATAAGATATTCTCAATAAATATCTTGATTTGGTCGCTATCTATGTAACCCTCTGCAAAACATTGGCAGTAAAATGCCTTGTTTGGAGCGATATGATTATAAAAAAAAAATGTGTAGTTGGGAATCTGCTTCAGCATTCTTTATCAGTAAGGTTACAATCAGTTAAGTGCCATACGTGATACACGCTTGGGCAATCATGTCTCAAAAGTGACATGAATGACTGAACAGAATATTATCCCACAGTAGGTTGTCATTACTTTCTGCGGTAGACTGGTTGCCGACCAAGGCTATAGAACCTAATCTGTTCTGTTATTTAACCCATAACTGGAGGGAAGAGATGGATTAATATATTTCCCAAGGGTATTTGCGTGTAAATGAATGCAAGGAATTCAACTGGAATTTGAACTCGGCTCCCCGATTTCTCATTCCAAGCCAATATCCACTGCACCACAACACACATCCTAGGCTACACTCACTAAGTCTAAACTTAGTGAACCACTTTTGTACAATTCTGTTGGTTAAAGCATCTTTACTGTACACAGCACATATCTTTTTTTGTTGCTTGTCTTTTACGTTAATAAAAATCCATCAAGTGTTTAAAATGCCCTTTATAATCTTGCATTTTTATAGGGATGCAAAATTGACATGAATTAAATAATTTTAAATTATTTTCTCAAGAGATACTTTGAAGTGTGCTTTAATTAGAAATGAAAGCATATTATATCTGTCAATAAATTTGATATGTTTTAATGTGTTAGAACATGAACGATTAAAAAACGACATGAACTTTCTGGGCAACCCATTACAATTTTGATTTGAATGTGCAATAAGTTATTAAAAAATTAAAAAAATATAATGAAACATGAAACAGACATACATTGTTGAGTTTAATGAAATTTGTTTACACACTGACCAGTGGATAGAGTGATTCTTGGATGGTCAATCTAAGAAAATCTGGAGTCAGGATGCTAAAGGTAATACCAATCAGCTAAATGAAAAATTTTTTTACTTGTATTAAGTGTATATATATATATATATATATATATATATATATATATTTTCCATCTGTAAACGAGTTATTACGTAAATCAGGTTTCTACCATGAGTGGTATCTTCAGGTGATTTTCAATAAGTTTTGTTAAGAACACTTATGTAACAGTGGTTTTTTTGAACATTCACGTGGCAGGGAATTTTTGAATGCGCAATTTTTAAAATTACAAGAAATTATAACATTTTCATCCATGGTTGTATGAACACATTTTAATACAAATGCGCACTGGTCTAATTTTATTATGACAAAAAACTAAGTTATTAAACAATATATATATATAGCAAACATATTTTGTTAAATAATATGGATAAATTCTGTCTATTCATTTTTTATTAACTCTTTCAAATTTCCAAATAAGTTGTTTTACTGGCAAATTTGCCAAAATTTTTAGTTTATATTATTTTCCTCCCAAGTACTTTGAAATGTTGCTGCATTCATTTTTGAGAATTATTCTTTCTATAGAATGTGCATTGGAATGACAAATCGAGAAGATGATGTTGAATTCTAGTTGAATTCTTTGTATTCACTTACGTGCAAATACCTTTGAAAAATATATTAATTCGTTTCTTCCCTCCAGTTATGGGTTAAATAACAGAACAGATTAGGTTCTATAGCCTTGGCTGGCAACCAGTCTACTGCAGAAAGCAATGGCAACCTACTGCGGGATAATCTTCTACCCAGTCAGTCATGTCTCTTTTGAGACATGATCGCCCAAGCATGTATCACGTATGGTACTTAACTGACTGACTGAATATAATAGTTGGAATCATGATTAAGGCTTCTACTGGTCATAAAGTGGGGCATTGTTTTTTTTTATTGTTATGAAGTAATAAACTGATCCCCCACTAATTACTACAAAATAATATATCTTTTCTCCCTTTAGCTATGAGTCAAATAACAGAACAGATTGGGTTCTATAGCCTTGGCTGGCAACCAGTCTACCACAGAAAGTGATGTCAACCTACTGCGGGATAATCTTCTGCCCAGTCAGTCATGTCTCTTTTGAGACATGATCGCCCAAGCATGTATCACATATGGCACTTAACTGACTGACTGATTCTGTGAGTAGTTATGCAAATGGTTTTTTTATTCCATTGTTCTCATGTTTGATAGAATCAGTTTCAAGTTATTCAAGGTGACATCATTTGAACGGTCAAACTGAGATGTGTGTGTGTGTGTGTATTTTTTATATAAAACACAATTTGATGAAAGAATTCTTGACGTATTTAAACAGCAAATATCCTTTAAGGCAAATATTATAAAGACAACAGACATTTTATGTTGATAAATTTTAATGATTGAGTTGGAAAAGTTATGAAAAATCCCTTTCAAAATTTTGAATTATGTCATATTAACAACAAAGATGAGGAAAAGAATTTAAATAGCAATAACTTCTCACCCCAGAATTTAAAACAGAAACTACTTACCCTTGTTGCATGGTTGAGGGTGGGTGATAAAGCCACGGCAGATACCGAGCAACGGCTTTGTTATCACGGCCATTACCTTTTGTAATTTCAAGTGCAATGTATTGGGCAATACCAGATTTTAGCTGGCTACCAAGAGTATCTTCATTTAATGCCCCACCTTTCATGTTATTCTGGAGAAATAAGCAAAATAAAATAAAATTTACTAAGTGAGCAGCCATGGTTAAAAATAAAATAATACAAATGAATACAAAAGATAAAATAGTATCACTCTGTTCCATAAATACTTTCATGGCTTCTGCTTGGACGTAACTTAAGTCACTGGTGCCTCCTCAACAGGTGTTTACTCGTGCAACCAGATTGGCAACTGGGTCCCACCCATTCACAGTTAGGTTAGCTAAATGCAGACGACAATTCTACTCCTGCAGCTTCTTCTCTCGCACTTCCCGCCTGTGGAACTCGCTCCCATATTCTTGCTTTCCTGATGGCTACAACCTCCAAGAATTTAAATGCAATGTCAATACTCATCTATTAACCACTGGATTCTTGCTCTCTCCCCACCCCGTATATCCTTGCCTTTCCCTCCACCTATGTAACTGTCATCACACCTGCATTCTCATCTTTCTATTGCTCTTTTCTAACTGGTCTGTACTCCTCACTCTCTTCTAATTAATCTTTTTACAGTTATGTAGCACCCCCCACCCAATATCAGTGGCATTTCCACCTTGCTCAAGGTGAAATGATTAAAAAAAAAAAATGTAGGGCAAGTGACCATGGTTAAAAATAAAATACTACAAATGAATACGAAATGTAAAATAGTATCACAATGTAGGGCGAGTGGCCATGGTTAAATGTAAAATAACTGTCAGAACTGTACAACAAAGAGAATTTGACAAAGTTTGCAATAAACAACAAGAATAAAAAGAAAAGAACAGGACAAAAAAAATCGTATAAAACAAGTAAACAATATGTGGAAGAGAAATTAAGATTAATTTGGAAAGAGGTTCACAAACTAATAATTGGGGTTGACATACGAGGAAAATCACATAAAATTACATTTTTACAGATAAGCAAACATAGTATTCGGAATTCAAGACAAGATGCACAAGGACTGAGTCAGATGAAATTAACAAGTGACTTACCTTATTCATTAAAAAAAAAAAAATGCCAGCATAAATTTGTGTGATTCTGCCTATAAACTTTGCCCTCATTCCCATTGTGTGATTGGAACCAGCAAAATGCATTGATCAATTACTTTTACTATGAAAATGCATAGGAAATGATTTTTACTATGAAAATGCATTGGAAATGATTTTTATTATGAAAATGTATTGGAAATGATTTTTACTATGAAAATGCATTGGAAATGATTTTTACTATGAAAATGCATTGGAAATGATTTTTATTATGAAAATGCATTGGAAATGATTTTTATTATGAAAATGCATTGGAAATGATTTTTATTATGAAAATGTATTGGAAATGATTTTTACTATGAAAATGCATTGGAAATGATTTTTATTATGAAAATGCACTGGAAATGATTTTTATTATGAAAATGCATTGGTAATGATTTTTATTATGAAAATGCATTGGAAATGATTTTATTATGAAAATGCATTGGAAATGATTTTTACTATGAAAATGCATTGGAAATGATTTTTAATATGAAAATGCATTGGAAATGATTTTTAATATGAAAATGCATTGAAATGATTTTAGTATGAAAATGCATTGGAAATGATTTTTACTATAAAAATGCATTGGAAATGATTTTTACTATAAAAATGCATTGGAAATGATTTTTACTATGAAAATGCATTGGAAATGATTTTTTTACTATGAAAATGCATTGGAAATGATTTTTACTATGAAAATGCATTGGAAATGATTTTTACTATGAAAATGCATTGGAAATGATTTTTATGAAAATGTATTAAAATGATTTTTACTATGAAAATGCATTGGAAATGATTTTTACTATGAAAATGCGTTGGAAATGATTTTTATTATGAAAATGCATTGGAAATGATTTTTACTATGAAAATGCATTGGAAATGATTTTACTATGAAAATGCATTGAAATGATTTTTACTATGAAAATGCGTTGGAAATGATTTTTATTATGAAAATGCATTGGAAATGATTTTTACTATGAAAATGCATTGGAAATGATTTTTACTATGAAAATGCCATTGGAAATGATTTTTGCACTATGAAAATGCGTTGGAAATGATTTTATTATGAAAATGCATTGGAAATGATTTTACTATGAAAATGCGTTGGAAATGATTTTTATTATGAAAATGCATTGGAAATGATTTTACTATGAAAATGCGTTGGAAATGATTTTTATTGAAAATGCATTGGAAATGATTTTACTATGAAAATGCATTGGAAATGATTTTACTATGAAAATGCATTGGAAATGATTTTACTATGAAAATACGTTGGAAATGATTTTTATTATGAAAATGCATTGGAAATGATTTTTACTATGAAAATGCATTGGAAATGATTTTTACTATGAAAATGCATTGGAAATGATTTTTTTTACTATGAAAATGGAAATGATTTTTACTATGAAAATGCATTGGAAATGATTTTTACTATGAAAATGCGTTGGAAATGATTTTTATTATGAAAATGCATTGGAAATGATTTTTACTATGAAAATGCATTGGAAATGATTTTTACTATGAAAATGCGTTGGAAATGATTTTATATGAAAAATGCATTGGAAATGATTTTTACTATGAAAATGCATTGGAAATGATTTTTACTATGAAAATGCATTGGAAATGATTTTTACTATGAAAATGCATTGAAATGATTTTTTATTATGAAAATGCGTTGGAAATGATTTTATTATGAAAATGCATTGGAAATGATTTTTTTACTATGAAAATGCATTGGAAATGATTTTTACTATGAAAATGCATTGGAAATGATTTTTACTATGAAAATGCGTTGGAAATGATTTTTATTATGAAAATGCATTGGAAATGATTTTTACTATGAAAATGCGTTGGAAATGATTTTTATTATGAAAATGCATTGGAAATGATTTTTACTATGAAAATGCGTTGGAAATGATTTTTATTATGAAAATGCATTGGAAATGATTTTACTATGAAAATGCATTGGAAATGATTTTTACTATGAAAATGCATTGGAAATGATTTTTACTATGAAAATGCGTTGGAAATGATTTTTATTATGAAAATGCATTGGAAATGATTTTTACTATGAAAATGCGTTGGAAATAATGCACAAGGACTGAGTCAGATGAAATTAACAAGTGACTTATTCACTAAGAAAAAAATGTCAGCATGAATTTGTGTGATTCTACCTATAAATTGGAGAGAAGAAAATGCTTTGTCCTCATTCCCATTGTGTGAATGGAACCAGCAAAATGCATTGATCAATGACTTTTACTATGAAAATGCATTGGTCAATAATTTTTACTATGTAAATACAAATTATATACAGTACTGTGCAAAAGTATTAGGACAAGAACTATTTTATCTTTTATAAATATTAGAATCACTCCTGTCCTAACATTTTTGCACACTGCTGGTAGTGTGCAAAAGTATTAGGACAGGGGTGATTTTCCTAAAAATCTCAATGAAATTTAAATA
This sequence comes from Ascarosepion bandense, assembly GCA_037127315.1. Classification (NCBI taxonomy): domain Eukaryota; kingdom Metazoa; phylum Mollusca; class Cephalopoda; order Sepiida; family Sepiidae; genus Ascarosepion; species Ascarosepion bandense. The sequence continues at coordinate 859,243 of JBBBDQ010001167.1, read as the reverse complement.
CAGTGTGAAAAACCAAGTAAATTGCTAATAAATATTGATTATTTAAAGCTAGGTGTAAAAGAAATGTATTAAAAAGAAGTTATATTTAATTTTTTCTATTTTCTATTAAACAAGTTATTTTGAAACTACTCATTATTCTATTATCCTTGGATATGACTGACTTTTTTCTTATTCCCCCTTTCAAATTGATAAATCTAATGTTACTCTGCAAGACACTTTAGGAAAAAATACAAGCTGCTTGGCAGGAGATACCATTAGATACATTGAAGAAGCTTGTGATGTCAATGCCTGACAGAATGAAGGCTGTGATCAAAGCAAGAGGCTATTATACTAAATATTAAATTTATTTTGTAACAAGTATTTTTTCTTGTTAAAGCATTTGTTGAGTAATTCAAATCAAATTACTTTAATTAAATTGTTTATTTTCTGTCAATATGCCTCATAAAAGATAAAATAGTTCTTGTCCTAATACTTTTGCACAATACTATATATATATATATATATATATATATATATATATATGTGTGTGTGTGTGTGTGTATGTGTGTGTGTGAGTGGAATATATGGCTTGAACTCTGACAAGATGATAGAATAAGGAAGGAACAAGTAGAAAAAGTATCTTTAATCTAATACATTTCACTTTATTAAGCTTCTTCAGAGATTTGTTTACAAGACATGAACACTAAATTTTTTTTTTAATTAAAAAAAAGACAATAAACTGGAATGTTGACTGAGGCTTGACTCCATTAGTCAGATATGTGTGACATTTAATAAAGCAATAGATGTTTATTTTAAATGTAAGTGTATGTATGTATAGGAACGCATGTCTGTTTATGTGTGTGCGTCCTAACTTACAAACACACATATTCATACATTAACCACCCATGATTTTCTCATACACATATTTTAAAAAATTGTCCATCATTATAATATACTTGACACGTGCATTATTACACACACATATATAAACAGACAACCATTCCTATACATACATACACTTACAATAAAAATAAACACGTATTGTTGTATTATACAAGACGCATATCTGACCAATGAAATCAGCCTCAATCAACTTTCCAGTATACTGTCTCTTTATTTTTAAAAATTAAAAAAAAATTTTTTAGATTCATGTCTTGTAAACAAATCCCTGAAAAAGATTAATAAAGTGAAGCATTAGATTAAAGACACTTTTTCAAACTGTTCTTTACTTATTCTATCATATATATATATCCAAACAAATAAGAAACGAAGAAAATATTTATAATGCTCAAAACATTGAATTAAAACAATGCTCAATATAGAAATAGAGCAACGAATATTTATTATAAATTATACTTTAGAACATATCCAAACTAAAATCTACTACAAAATTGTACATTTTGTTTCGACATTGAAAGAACAATGTCTTATCAGGTAGTTAGTAATGACGGTAATAAACATTATTTTTGAAAAGAAAATCGATGAAAATTCGCTTCCTTTTATTGGTAAACTTTTTCGTATGAGGTAAATTGGATAGGAAAGATGAGAAAATAAAAAGAGAAATCAAAAAAATGGGAAAGAGAAGGACACAGAGGAAATAAAAAACAAAGAGGAAAAAAAGAGAGAAAGAAATAAAGAAACGAGAGGAAAGAGCCAATGAAAGATGGCTCAAAATTGGAGACATGTCTGTGTATGTGATTTCACCACTTGAAAAAAAATGCCAAAGAATTTAGTTTCATAAATTGTTACAAACAAATGTATCTATCTACAATTCATTTCTGGCCAAGTTTGAAATTTCTGTTTGACACACTACTCCATTGATAACCCTAGAATAACATATATATGATTATAATTGATTAAATTCTGATTGCCAGTCAAAATAATGTTCAAATATAAAACCCCACTCTTTAATACAATAGTCCGTTGATGACCTGAGAACGTTATTCTAAACTGCCTGAAGATGCCGGAAGGTAGAAACCTAGGTCATATAATAACTTGTTTACAAATGAAGAATATTCAAAAGTTCTATAATTGTATTGAACACTTTTAATACAACTGTGTACTGGTCTAATTTTATTATAACCAAAAACTAAGTAATTAAATAATCAATATATATATATATATATATTATACTTTAGAACATGTACAAACTACAATCAACTACAAAAGTGTACATTTTGTTTTAACATTGAAAGAACAATGTCTCATCAGGTAGGTAGTAATGATGGTAATAAGCGTTATTTTAAAAAAAGAAAATTGATGAAAATTCGCTTCATTTTATTGGTAAAATTTTTCGTATGAAGTAAATTGGATAGCAAAGATGAGAAAATAAAAAGAGAAATCAAAAAATGGGGAAGAGTAGGACACAGAGGAAATAAAAAAACAAAGAGGAAAACAAGAGAGAAAGAAATAAAGAAACATGAGAAAAGAGCCAATGAGAACAGATCAAGGAGAAATAGACCCTAAATTTAGGTAGGAAGTAAAGTATAAGCAGATACAGGCATCGGTCATGTGACATCTGGGCTTAACAAAGAGGAAAAAATGCAAAAATGCACAGTGGGAAGAAAGTGGGGTGGGAAGACAACGAGAACAGCAAATAAATAGAAATTCCAAACTTTGGCCGGAAATGAACTGTAGATAGATACATTTGTTAATAACATTGTCTAAAACAAAATTCTTTGGCATTTAAAAAAAACAAAAATGGTGAAATCACATACTCAGAGATAGAAATTATTCAAAAGCGCAGATTTGAGAATATTTAGAAATACAAGACGAAGATATAAATTCATCGGTGCCAATGTAATAAATTGGAAAATAAAATTATTAAAATTAAATTTTAAAAATATTAAAGGAAAAATTAATGCTAAAAATAAAATTTAAATTTAATTTTAAAACATTAAATAGATCACAATTTGTAATAGAAAATGAAGATAAAAATAGAAATAATAAAATAACAAAAAGAAATAAATAACATAAGAAAAAAAGATCCTCATGACATGATTGATCGTGAATACGTAATGAGGTTCACGTTGAATTTTCGGAACACAAGGTTTGCTGTTTTTCGTTTTTCGTAAATTTAATTTCGCCATTAGACATTTGAACAAGTATAACTACACATGTATTTCGTTATAATGGGGCCTCACATCAGTGAGGGGCGCTGGTGTGCAAGTGAAACCGTTGAGAGGAAGGCCCTGAAACTGTGTACATTCTCTCCTGATGACCCCAATTAAAATATAAATTCAAAAGGACAAAAGTTCAATGAAGTCATATGCCATAGAGAAGCTCGGTGGAAATGTTATTGGTATGAAGAGCATTTTATATTCAGCTCGCTTCAGGTGAGTGTCAATTACTTTCCAGTAATTTCCTTCTTCGTATAGTTAAAGTAAATTATCAAATTACTAAGATTAATACTGTAAAAAGTTTATAATTTTTTAAAGAGTCAAACCTTAAATTTTATTATTCTAGCAGGATTGTAAGGTTAATTCTTTAACATGTTTACAAATTACTGTAGTTTCATGCCTTTGATTCAGTTATATGTCACTCTTCATAAATTTAATAATTTCCATTTTTTCTTGTAGACAAAGGAAACATGGTTCATTTACCAATCTAGATATTCTAGCCTTTTTGAGAATTTTCCATTTAAAAACTAAGGATCGACATAAAAGGGAAGGAAAAATTTATTTACCTTAACTTTGGTTAGTGTATGTAAGTCAGAAATAAACTCGACACAATCATTGAGATGTTGCTTCGTGCAATCTGCAACACATGTGCTCGTAAGCATCTGCGACTGAGCCTTAAACAGGGTACAAACATCATGCCCCACAATGTTTGTGGGACAGATCGTACCCCCAGCATCTAACACAACAAACTGAAAAAAGAAAAAGAAAGAATAAGTTAAAATTGTGTTTTTCATAAAAACAAACAAAAAAACCTGTAATTATCTTTTGTTCATTTACCTACTTAGATCCAAACCCGAAGCAAAAACTAAAATAAAAGGGCTGAAAAAATACAGAGATACAGGCAGATAAACAGACACACACACAAATATCTTGCCTTTTATATGTATATATTATCGATTTTCTGCACTATAGTAAGAACTGCAACCTTGAAACTTCTGAATATCGTTTCTTATGTCTTTGTCTATGAGTGTATGAAATTTGATTAAAATCGGACCACTCCTTCTATAACCCGCCTTTTTCGATTATCGATTTTCGATATTTATCAGGGGTAGCTCGACACAAAACCTAGCTAAGAACACTGGCAGATACTTATAGTACAACTGTGTAAATTTTCCAGAAAATTCCATTTATAAATAAATTTAAATGTAAATGTATTGCTAATGATTTAAACATAGGAATGCATTGCAAATGAGGAAGAAAGGGATTGTCAGTGGTCAGGAATGAATGCAAGCAATAATGATAGATAAGGGCTATCATATGTATAATGTAAATACATTGCTAATGATTTTACTATAGGAATGCATTGCAAATGAGGAAAAAAGGGATTGTCAGTGGTCAGGAATTAATGCATGCATTACTCATAGAATAGGCTTACAGGATGTAAAATATCCTAACATTTGATATTTGTAAAGCTGAACTTCAAAAGTAAAAGAAATTTTATATGTCAATTATGTTAAAATATTATTATAAAAGCCAAATATTTAAATAAATCATATTGTTTTGTTTTGAAAATAAATATCACAGCTTAATGCAACTTACCTGTACTAATGACAACAAATTGTCATCGGGCAAACTCTGTTTAAATTTCAAAGCTTGTACAAGCTCCAAGATAACAGTCCTGGTCAGATACAGTTTGTCCCTCTCCTGCAATATTTTTAAAAAGATCATTATTTATAACTGTCACAGTAAACGCATTAAGAAGAGCTGAGCTGTGGTAACCCCAATATGTAAATGGGTTCACCCTAAGATATACTAAAGTATGTTTTGTACTCAATGACACAGCAGAACATTGACACGGCTAGGTGCTTCAGATTTGATTGAGAAGTTTACCTCATAGCCACCAAATATAGAATAAAGCCTTAAAACAAGATCAATAACATTGAACTATAACCACTCGTCTTATGACTATTTTGTCACTGCATGTTTCTGTGTCATAAATTGATGGACTTTAGTTCAAAAGTAATGAAAATGGCATTAATTTGTTTTAGTTCTTGAAAAAGGTCACCACCAAACTGAAAATTTGATTTTCCATATATGCAATGAGAGTAAAAAATTTAAATATTTTAGCTTTATTTAGTGGACATAGATATTGGTTAGTTCCTGTGACTTGACCCAAAGAGTTGTGAGTTCAATAACAGGCTACAGTAGTGGTGAACAAGTAACTTATCGGGTTAGAGGGAGATAACTCATGACTACCAAAAGAGGCACTACTACGCAAGGAATGGAGTTCATATACCCCAGTGATTGTAATAAAGGGTTCAGTTCGAAATGCCTAGCACCTGAAGAAGGTCAAAGTGTTCAATAGCTGAAACATTGTACAAATGGCAACAAAGATGAGGACAATAGTTCATTATCCCAGAGTAGGTTGTCATTGCTTTCTGCAGCAAACTGGTTGCCAGCCAAGGCTATAGAACCCAATCTGTCTTGTTATTTGACTCATAGCTAGAGAGAGATGTATTATTACATAGTAATTAGTGGGGGATCAGTTTATTATTCAGACCGAACCCTTTATTACAATCACTGGGGTATATCATCCTCATTCCTTGCATAATGCCTTGATTGGAAGTCATGAGTTATCTCCCTCTAACCCTGCAAGTTACTTGTTCACCACTGCTGTAGCCTGGTATTGAACTCAAAACTCTCTGGGTCAAGTCACAGGAACTAACCAACGTCTATATCTACTGGGCCGTGTGTCCTTAACCACTACCAGAAGAGGCACTACTATGCAAGGAACGAAGATCATATACCCCAGTGATTGTAATAAAGGGTTTGGTTTGAAATTCCTAGCACCTGAAGAAGGCTGCAGCGTACAACGGCCAAAACATTGTACAAATGGCAACAAAGATGAGGACAATAGTCCGAATAATGTAAATACTGTAAATACTACCTCATCTCAGAAATATAAACAAATAGAATGATCTATTATTACACATCCTACAAATGGCAATAAAGACGAGGACAATAGTCCGAATACTGTAAATACTACCTCATCTCAGAAATATAGACAAATACTCAGGTTATGTATCTTCACTGCTTTCATTACAATTCCAGATCCTATATATGTATATACATCTGTATACAATGAAATAAAAAATATATAAGATGTTTATATATATATATATATATATATATATATATATATGTAGTGTAGATATAGAAGAATCCAAAGGAGTGTTCTGTACATAAAGTGGTAGGAGAACACTCTAGGAGAGCTCTAAATATATATGTATATATATATACATATAGAGCAAATATATGTAAAATTTAAGACAGACATGCTATTTCATGGTTAAGCAGTATAGGCCTATTTCAGGCAAACCATCATCAGCTTCCGTCTTTATTGTACAAAAGTTTAGCCGATCTTAGCGAAACATTCAAAGTTTTACAAAATTGGACTTATTACAAATTGCTGACTATTTAAAGTTAAATACAAATGAAAAAAAAAGAAATTAAATGTATTGTAGCAAAAGAACTAATAGATAAAAATCTTTTAGACTCATGTAAAATAGATGAAAAAGACGACCAAAGTAGTTTATGTCTTCAATTAGAAATAAAGAAATTAGGGATACAAGAAAGAAAAATCCAAACTGAAACAGAGTTAGAAAAATTGAAAATACAACAAAAAAATAGAAGTCAAAATTCAGAGAATTCTTCCTTAACTGCAGCATTTGATGCCGGAAGATATATCAAATTAATACCTAGGTTTTATGGGAAAACAGTGGAAAAATATTTTCCTCATTTGGAAAAAATGGCATTAAATTTAGGATAGCCTTATGAAATCTGGTCAACACACTTATAGACAGTTTTGGTCAGCAACTTTTCTGAGAAATTCTTTTGGCTGGATATAAATCCTTGAATCAAAGCCAGAGTTGATAATGTTAGCAAATCCTTTTGACAACTAACTACTCTCTTCCCAGAACCTATTTTTATACGGGCTAACACCTAATTTGCATATTTCTAGAACATTTTGAATTCTCTCAATTTTACTTGAACATTCTACAATTTTCCAAAACCTTCTATTCCTAATTTCTCTATTTAACAACTTCTTCCTGAATTAAAACTTTTTGGAATAACAAGTAGGACTCAATAGAATCCCTTACTATAACTTTTGAGACATTATTAATATTATTTTTTTTATATATAAATGCATCCTCATAACAATATATATATATATATATATATATATATATATAAATCCAATGAAATAAAAAATATATAATTTGAAAAATTTATATTTTCATATGCTTTGGTGATGTACCAATATGAGAAAACTAATTTTATTCCATTATGCCTCCTTGGTCTCACACTTTCAGCAGATCTCAAATGGAATGACTATATCGAATCCATTGCTAAATCCGCTGCTATGAAAGTCGGTTCTCTGTGTAGGGCCCGGAAGTTTTTCCGTCTAAATCTATCCTGCACATTTATAAATCTACCATCCGCCCGTGCATTGAATACTGCTGCCATATCTGGTCGGGTGCCCCTGCTGTTCTCCTCAGGCTTCTCGATAAGGTTCAGAGGAGGGTCTGTAATGTGATAGATACCGACTTGGCAGACCGCCTGCAGTCTCTCTCCCACCGGCACGACGTGGCTTCCCTGTGTCTCTTCTACAAATACTTTCATGGCTTCTGCTCCGATGAACTTAGATCACTAGTGCCCCCTAAATACGAATTTGAACGAGATACTAGATTAGCAACTAGATCCCACCCTTTTACAGTGAAACCGATAAAATGCAGCCGTAACTTCTACTCCAACAGTTTCTTTCCTTGCACTTCCCGACTGTGGAATTCTCTTCCACACGATTGCTTCCCCGACGGCTACAATCTCCAGGAGTTTAAATGTAAGGTCAATAGACACCTCCTAACACACTAACCTGCTCCCATTCTATCAAGCACTCTTCCCAACCCTCATCCTCGCTATCCTTATTCATCTGTCACCTTCCTCCTGACATTCCCTATGTCTAACCACTCCTTCTCTTTACCTTCCCCTATGTAGCCCCATGCGCAATAGTGGCAGTGGAATGCCTTGCTTGGGGTGAGATGATTAAAAAAAAAAAAATGACAAGGTCCCAGACCTTTACAAAATATTTTTTCTGGGCTCAAAACACATAGGTCTTTAAACTGTTAAACTTCTGCTGGAGCTACGTCTTTTCACTTTAGTTACCTTCAACCCAATATTGCCTCTACCTTGTCTCTGGGTGGTGGTCTCTCTTTTTCCCTATATATATATATATATATATATATATATATATATATATATATATATAGGATAAAGAAATAGGGTTGTTCCAATGAGAGAAATTGGTATAGAATAAAAAGTATGAAAAACCGTGAACGTTTTCTTTAAAGTGTATATTTATTGTTTTTGCTATTATACATGTTATGATACATTAAGTGTCCATAATGGTATTAGTGACGCTACAGGTGTTTCGAGTCTAAAATTGACTCTCTTCAGGCGAATAAATTTGTGGCTTTTCATGTCGAGTTCCTTTTGTTTCTGATCGCAAGCTTGTTGTTTTATAAATAAGTAAGTAGAAAAAATAGGAAAATAAATAAATAAAATCAGTAAAACAAACTAGAATAAAATAATATAAAATAAATCAAATGTTGGCACATTGAATGGTCTGTTTTTTCCACATCAGCATGTGTCTAAATGGATAAACATATATTCTCACACTTTTTATTTTTTTATTTATTTATTTTTTTTAATCATTTCACCCCGAGCAAGGCGGAAACGCCACTGATGTGCAGGGGGTTACATAAATGTAAAAAGATTAATTAGAAAAGAGTGAGGAGTACAAACTAGTTAGAAAGGAACAATAGAAAGCTGAGAAAGCAGGTGCGATGACAGATACATAGGTGGAGAGAAAGGGAAGGTTATACAGGGGAGGGGAGAGAGCTAGAGGCCAGTGGTTAGTAGATGAGTATTGACATTGCATTTAAATTTCTGGAGGTTGTAGCCGTCAGGAAAGCAAGAATACGGGAGTGAGTTCCACAGGCGGGAAGTGCGAGAGAAGGAAGCTGCAGGAGTAGAATTGTCGTCTTCATTTGGCTAACCTGACTGTGAATGGGTGGGACCCAGTTGCCAGTCTGGTTGCACGGGTAAACACCTGTTGAGGAGGCATCAATGACTTAAGCTCATCCGAGCAGAAGCCATGAAAGTATTTATAGAAGAGACAGAGGGAGGCCACATTTCGACGATGGGGAAGTGGCTGCAGTCGAGATATATATATATATCTGCAGACAGATCTGTTTCATTGTATCACAGCTCATCAGCACGGTTAGACTCCAACTGCTTTTTAACCCAGGATCGATCCAGCAGCATTGATTGAGAGATTGGAGGTTTAGAGGAGCATGGAACCACTTCTTAATTGCTGTTGTTCCTAGGTTCCCCCTGACCTGAGGTGTTAGCACCTGCTAGGGCCCCAGCTATGGGCAAATAGTTGGGCCCTAAACTGGGGTCATTTAAGAGAAAGAGAAAAAGTTAAGCTGGGTAAGAGTTTTAGCTTTGGATGGCAACTTGTCTAGAAGAAGTAAATCTCTGATATAAAACCTCTACACCTACTTTGTATAAAATAGTGTAGGCTGAACCCTCTAACTTTGGCAGGTAATTTTCCAATAGATGGTGTCTTGATAATAACACTGAATTTCCAGTCTCCTAAACTGGTTGATGTTAGTACAGGCATATGGCTGTAAAACTTGCTTCAATATTTCATGATGGTTCAATTATGAAGATGTTATGTTGCATGTACAGAAATATTGTGAAATAAATACAAACGACATAATAGTATAAAGTAGGTGTATTACCAGGAAGAGAAGTATTTACAAAAGATGCGGTTAGTCAAATACAGAACAAGGGTTTAGTAAAACGTATTGTCGTGAGACGTAAGAGTTGACAACTAGAACACTTCCGGTCCAATACCCGAGTGACTTGTTCACTCGGCTTACTTCCTCGACTGACTTCCGAGGTACTCCTCGAGGTATCATCACTACTACTTTATGTAGTGCTTAGAACAGTCCATTACTGTAGAAAAAGGTGGAGAGCACCCCAACAGAAGACATAAAAAACCCCAGTCCAACCTATGCTTGCATAGAAATGAACTTTAAACAGTGATCATGGTATATGTGGTCAGCTCAGTGATTGGCCAATGATGATCTGAAAATTATTCTCATTCAAATAACTTAGCAGTGCCACCTGCGTAGATCTACCTTTTCCAAACTGCAATTTTGCTAAAACAAATTAACACAAACCATCATCATTCCCTTTGTATTCCCAGAGAGAGATGTTAGTTCCACCCAAGCAACTTTTTCCCACAATCTACTGCTTTGTTGAACCAACTCCCAAGAGGTTGCTCTCTCTATCTGAAATGGCCTCAAGCCATTGCACAAGGAGAACACCACATTAAAATCAACTAATAAACTTATTACCCTAGCAACATATTCTGGGAATTGTCACACCTGGTATAATGTCAAACTGAAGCTTTACTTTGCCTCCAACATCATAACATCAAATGAATTGCTAAACTATTCCCTTCCACATGATTGCTTTCCCAACGGCTACAATCTCCAGGAGTTTAAATGTAAGGTCAACAGACACCTCCTAACACACTAACTCACATCCATTTTTTCAAACACTCTTCCCATCGACCCAACCCCCAGCCTTTGTATCCATACCCATCTATCACCCTCCTTTTGACATTTCCTATATCTAACCACTCTTTCTCTTTACCTTCCCCTATGTAGCCCCATGCACAATAGTGGCAGTGGAATGCCTTGCTTGGGGTGAAATGAATGATTAAAAAAAAAAAAAAACTAATCTTGGACCTAGTGTCTACTTGGTGTGAGTTTGTCTGCAGATATAATGTTAGTCACTTTGGAAAAAGTAACAATTCACTCCAGTGTCAGCGGTCAGATTACATTTTCCGAAAGGATTAAGATATAAGTGAATGTTTAGTCAGACTTACTTTGGCCATGGTACGACTGCAGAGGGAACAGATGTCAATGATCTGTTGTAATTTAAAGGAACAATTCTGAATTGTGAAACTCAGCACCTTGGAAAATGGCTCCAGTATACCCTACAACAAAGAAAAATTTTCATGCATTCAAATATCGTAACATAAATTCGTAGGCAAAAAGAAACATGACATGAATTAATAAAAGTTACAAGAGAAAAAACTGTACTTAGCCAACACGTTTCGTCCTCCGAGAAATAAAGTACAGTATTTCCTATTGTCTCTTTTGCATTGTATCTCTTCTTCAGATACACTCCACCCGAAAATTTTTATATAAATAAATGTGTGCACATTTTCTGCCCTTGTGTCTTACAAGTGCGTAATCTTGAAGACATCCAGATAAATGCCTTAAGGCAATTAAAACTCTGGCGGACCTGAAGCCAACTACACCACATTTATTTTCATTGTTTTTAATTTTTTTTTTACTTTTTTCAGCGCAGTCCTATTGATTTTTACTTAAACTTTCTGATTATCAAAAAATTTTTTAAAAATTACAATATTCAAACAAATTCGGAGGGGGGCTCAGTTTCTCATACAACATTAAAGTAAATCAATCCTCCATTTTTAAATCCCTCGCATTGGGGGTCACTTTGTTTATGTTAATTTCATTGTTTTTCATTTTTTTACTTTTTTCAGTGCAGTTCTATTGAGTGTTACTTAAACTTTCCGATTATCAAAAAAAAAATTTGAAAATTTACAATATTTAAACAAATTTTGGTGGGGGTGTCAGTTTCTCATACAACGTTAAAGTAAGTCAATCCTCCATTTTCAATCCACTATAAGGTTGTATGAGAAACTGCCCCCCCCCCCAAAAAAAATGAACACATTTACAGGTGGCGGTAGTGTCGTACAGGTGACTGGTTTCAAAACGGAAACTAGATTTATTATAACATTGTATGAGAAACTGACCCCCCACCCCACCCCCCACCCCCCCGCCAAAAAAAATGAACACATTTACAGGTGGCGGTAGTGTCGTACAGGTGACTGGTTTCAAAATGGAAACTAGATTTATTATAACATTGTATGAGAAACTGATCCCCTCCAGAAAATGTCTAAATATTGAAATTTTTCAAAATTTCTTTTTGTCAGTCGTAAAGCTAAGAGGGTAATTGATAGGATTGCGCTGGAAAAAGTAAAAATAAATGAAAAACAATGAAATTAAACGTGGTGGTAGTCTGCTTCAGGTTCGCCAAAACTCTTAAGATGAAGTCTTGTTCATCAGCAGGTTTATTAAAAGCAAAAAAGGTAAAATGGTGAAAATTTACATTGGGAGTGAGATTAGGAGGATGATATAACTACCAACCCCTTACTTGGTACCATGCTTTTACTGTGAAGTGTTCCAGTGATATAATAATGACTAACTGCAAGTCGTCAAAATAGTGACCAATCTGCATAAACTACAAGAGAGACAAAAAAGTAAAACAACACAGACTCTGTACTGTCGTAACAGAATAGTATATTATTTAATTATTTAATTTTTGGTCATAATTAAATTATGCCAGTACACAGTTGTATTAAAAAGTGTTCAATACAATTATATTGTAGAACTTTTGAATATTTTTCATTTCTAAATGATTTATTATGCAACCCAGGTTTCTGCCTTCTGGTGTCTTCAGGCAATGTACAATAAGATTTTACTATTTTTTTTAAATCGCTCACATAACAGGGATTTTTTATGAATGCGCAATTTTCAAAATTAGGTGAAGTTTCATTTTCATCCATGATTGTATGATCCTAATAGGTATTTGTTGATATGATTATCAGTCAGTTAAATGCCATACGTGATACCCGCCTGGGTGATCATGTCTCGAAAGAGACATGACTGACTGGGCAGAAGGTTATCCCGCAGTAGTTTGCCATTGCTTTCTGCGGTAGACTGGCTGCCGACCAAGGCTATAGAATCCAATCTGTCCTGTTATTTAACCCATAACTGGAAGGAAGAGACGGATTAATACCTTTCCCAAGGGTATTTGCATGTAAGTGAATGCAAGGAAAGCAAAAGTACATGACTTAAATGGTCAAAACAAAACATATTTGGGATCAACCAAAGACACTTTTAAGACTAGATGGAATAACAATAAATCTACATTTAAACTAGAAAACTTTAAAAATTCTACAAAAGAGACATGATCGCCCAAACGTGTATCCCGTATGGCACTTAACTGACTGACTGAATATAATAGTTGGAATCATGATTAAGGGGGGTCAGTTTTCTATTGTTATGAAGTAATAAACTGATCCCCCATTAATCACTATGTAATTAACGTAGTACATCTCTTCTCCCTCTAGCTATGAGTCAAATAACAGGACAGATTGAGTTCTATAGACTTGGTTGGCAACCAGTCTACCACAGAAAACAATGGCAGCCTACTGTGGGATAATCTTCTGCCCAGTCAGTCATGTCTATTTTGAGACATGATCGCCCAAGCGTGTTTCACGTATGGCACTTAACTAACTTTTGCTTTGTAAATGACTTCTTTTGTATTTTGAATTGGGCATGTATTTTTTACCCCTACAGTTACATTCTTTTTGCTTTGTTTTGTATGTTGCTATTTAGGTTTCTGGTACTTTGTTACTTTTTGTAATTTTCTAAATTACTAGTACAGCTCAGTTTGATTAAATTCCTATTGAAAATTTTGTTTATCAATCAGTTTAAAAAATATTTGTTCTATTTTGGTTTTTACTCCTAAGTTAAATAGTGGGTTGAACCAGATGATGTTTCATTTTCTATTATTGTTTTTTATTTATCTGTTTGGTTGAAGATTGTTTTCTAAAATGTTCTTACGACCAGATTTTCTTAGGGCATGTTCATAATTTTTTTTTTCTTTTCATCAAATATTGTTTTCTTTGACAAATTTTTTGGTAGCCTGTGCTCTATTCCTTTATGAATGTTCTTGATTGTGCTTTTGGGATGGTTAAGAGACAACTGTGCGTTGTGGTGCATTGGATATGGGCTCGGAACGAGAAATCGGGGAGCCAAGTTCAAATTCCAGCCGAATTCATTGCATTCACTTACAGGCAAATACCCTTGGGAAAGGTATTAATCCATCTTTTCCCTCTAGTTATGGGTTCAATAACAGAACAGATTGGGTTCTATAGCCTTGGCTGGCAACCAGTCTACTGCAGAAAGCAATGGCAAGCTACTGTGGGATAATCTTCTGCCCAGTCAGTCATGTCTCTTTCGAGACATGATCGCCCAAGCGTGTTTCACGTATGGCACTTAACTGACTGAAGAGACAACTGAAGTTTCTGGGACATGCAATGAGGAAGGAGGGCTTGGAGAACCTGATACTAACAAGACAGATAATGGGAAAAAGAATCAGGGGAAAGCAACGTATAACATATTTGAAGGACCTAATCAGGTAGATGATGAAATTAGGGTTGCATGGTACAACAGGAGAAGGCGTGCTAAGAGCCACCAGGGATAGGGAGACGTGGAAAGCCATGCTCACCTACGTCCTGAAAGGACAAGGCACATAGAAGAAGAAGAATATATATGCCAACTGTTTATAAAAAATTATAATGCAGATATAAATGGGGAATCAAATTTATATTATAATCAATATATAACCTGATCCCTCATTTTGTGGTCATGCTAGTTTCTATACATTTATATTCTAGATTCATGGGCTTGAGCAGGTAGATGACAGAACAAGGGTTGCATGGTGTAACAGGAGAAAGCATGCTAAGAGCCACCAGGGATAGGGAGATGTGGAAAGCCATGATCGCCTACGTCCTGAAAGGACAGGGCACATAGAAGAAGAATGCTTACCATCTGATTCTGTAAAGAAACTTTACAATTTTTTGTAATAAATATAGCATGTATTCTATTTTTGTTCGGAACTGGTATGTTTTTCAGTGGGTGTGATATTTTGAATTTATGCATTGTTGTTTTTTTCTACATGCAGTCCGGTAAATTCTGTATCGTTTATCGTTATAATACACTGATGATAAAAGTGCTCAATTTCAAGACAAGAGTGGAATATTTAATATATATATATATATATATATATATAAAGAGAGAGAGAGAAATTGGTATAGAATAAAAAGTGTGAGAGGCTGTGAACGTTTTGTTTAAAGTGTATATTTATTGTTGTTGTTATTATACATGTTATGATACTTCAAGTGTCCATAATGGTATTTGTGCCGCTACATGTGTTTCGAGTCTAAGATTGACTCTCTTCAGGCGAATAAATTTGTCACTTTATGTATCAAGTTCCTTTTGTTTTTGAGGGCCAAGTTGTTGTTTATAAATAAGTAAGTAGAAAAATAAAAATAAAAACATAAAAACATAAATCAAATCAGTAAAATAAAAAAGATAAAATATATATATATCTAAACTTATTTATAAATAGAACTTTGTCTCTGTGTGTGTGTGTGTGTGTGTGTGTGTGTGTGTGTGTGTCCATTACCTATAGACACACACAGACAAAGTTCCATTTATAAATAAGTTTTTATATATATATATATATATATATATAAATATGTGATGAAGATATAGAAGAATCCAAAGAAGTATCCTGTACATAAAGGATACCTCTCTAGGAGAGCTTTATATATATATATATATATATATATAGATATATATAAATAGACATAGAGCAAATATAACTAAAAATTAAGACAGACATGTTATTCCATGGTTAAGCGGAAGTGTAGGCCTATTTCAGGCGAACTATCATCAGCTTCTATCTTTATTGTACAGAACTTTTTTCCACGAATCGTGTAAAATCTTCTGTACAATAAAGACGGAAGCTGACGATGGTTCACTTGAAATAGGCCTATACTTCTGCTTAACCATGGAATAATGTGTCTGTCTTAATTTTTACATATGAATATATATTTATATATTTTGCTAGTATATAATACTAAAGAAGCATTCCAACAAAAAATGTGTGGTTAAGAAGGGAGGGATAGAATCTGTCCCAGAGCTATCAGGACCCCAACACGCTTGCAGCATTTGTGAGAAAGTCAGTTGCTCAGCAGTTGGTTTAGCAAGTCACGACAGATAACACCAGAGAGATCAGGTGCAAATTTCTGTGAGTGTAACCTGACCAGAAAGAACTGCATGTTACTTGTGCAAGCTTTGTGACAAGGGTTGGAAGTCCATTGTGGAAAAACAAATGTCACATGATTGTGCACAGGGGCAGGCAAGTTTCCAACATAGGTAACACAGACAAACTTTATGTTTGTCACATGTGTAAGAGACTTTGTGAAAATGAAGCTGGCATTAAAGGTAATTTACAGGGCCTACCAGAATGTTAGCTCAAGTATAAATGATGGAAATATTAAAATTGTGTAAGAAAAAAAACTACCAAGAGATAGTCTTCTACAAAGTAGTGACAATCATTATATATATATATATATATATATATATATAGTACTGTGCAAAAGGATTAGGACAAGAACTATTTTATCACTTACAGGGCCTGCCAGAGCTCAAGTATGAATGATGGAAATATTAAAATTATGTAAGAAAAAAAAAACTACCAAGAGATAGTCTTCTACAAAGTAGTGAAAATCATTATATATATATATATATATATATATATATATATATATACATACACTACCGACCATAATTATTAGGCCATCCCAGTTTTTAAAAGAAATGATGTATTTCCTACTATTTTTAGTATTTATTGCCAAATGAAAATAGAATGGTTCTTTTGTTATTATTACTTTGCAAAATTTTACAAAGCAAAGAAGCAAAGATGAACTCATCCGAATGACCCTAAATTTTCTTCGTTCTTTCATTGATGAAACTACAATATAGGGAATTATTAAATATTTATAAATTCATTTGATGCACATGTTATTGTGCAGTATTAACAAAAGAACAAAAGAACCCTTCTATTTTCATTTACAATTATTAACTTGGCAATAAATACTAAAAAATAGTATGAAATACAACACTTTTTTAAAACACTGGGGTGGCCTAATAATTATGGCTGGTAGTATATATATATATATATATAATTATGAATTAAATGTGCACTGCGACATGGAAATTTCTATGTTTCGAGATAGAATCTCGTCATCAGGCAATGTTGAATGTTGGTTCTGAAAATGATTTACATTTAAATACAAAAAAACCATGGTTTGCTATTTATGCTCTACAATATTTATTGTATTGAGCACTGTTTATAAAAAAATAAATGCCAGGGGACTCAAAAGCGTAAAACCTTGGATCCTCTTCACCTGGATTTATATATATATATATATATATATATATAGAGAGAGAGAGAGAGAGAATGAGAATTCCAGAATTAAAAAAGAGTTACGTAACTACACACAGAACAATTCTTAAAAATGAATGTAGCAACATTTTAAATTACTTGAGGAAAAAATAATATAAAAGTTAATATGAATTTTGTTACTGATAAAACAACATATTTTGAAATTTGAAAGGTTTTATTACAAAATTGATAGACAGAACTTGTCCATATTAACAAAACATGTTTGAGAGAATTTTTGCTGCCAAAACATATTACATATGTTAATGTACATTTGAGCAGCAATCTTTCTTTTAAAGACATTTTGTTAAAAACGACCAACGAAGAAGATTTTATTCATTTCTAATTTAATTTTTCCAGTATTCTTACATGTTTCCTGTTTGCTGGAGATAAAGAAATGTAAAAATGTTCCATAATTATTAACTCTCCAACCACTTTCGGCCACTTCACTAGCCATTCTCAAGGATGTTATGTTTCTGATGTTTTTATTTTATCCTCATGTTTTGACTGTAACGTAATTTATTTTGTCTTTCTGGAAAGGAATGTTCTTTAAAAGCTATCATGTGATGTGTACAACTGGACATGGCATGAGTGTCTATTTTTCAAACAAAATTTTTCTTAAGGATTCTTGTAAGTTAAGGGTGAATAAATGTTTTTTATTGCAATTTGGTTAGATAGGTAACATGTAAGAGGTCTTCTCAAAGAAGTAATATTATGTCCAATATAGGTAATTGATTTATGACAAAAAACAGTCTTGTACTGCATATTGAAATTCATATACTATATTTGTCATCGCTAGTTTAGATTTAATGGGGTTATTTTGATTAGAAACAACAAGGTTTGCAGTCTTTCATTTTCAATAATATATTATAAATTTAACATGTTTTTGAGGAATTACAGCAGAAATATGGTGTTTAATAATTTTTGTATAGCAAATTCATCCTGCTCATAATTATTGTGCATTTGGTTACAGTAAAATATGTTGATGTTTTTTTTGTGTGTTATTTTTAATACTGGTGCTATGTATTTTTTGTAAGAACCATTATATTTGTTTATCAGTGGTATAGTTGGGAAAATTATTGTTGATTAATGTTTGTTTTATATGTTTTAGTTTGCTTAAAAATATTCTTTGGGAGGAAAAGTTTTGATGTGCACTATAAAAAAAGAATATGCTCCCTGGTTTTTTGAACAGGAGTAGAGGTTTATCTATTGTTTCCTTATAAATTCTGCTGCAACTCTATACTTCTAATGTATCCATTAAAAACTTTGAAATTTTAAGTTACCATTTATCTTTGCTCCACAACAGGAGTAAATAGGTTTCCCTATCATCCAGTTTACACTTCTCCCTGGCTTTTTGAACAGGAGTAGAGGTTTATCTATTGTTTCCTGTTTAGGATTGGGTTTCTAATATTATTATATATTTATATCTACTGGCCTAATTATTTACGAAAAATTGTTATTACGAAAATGTATGCCATTCAGCAGGATTCTGCTCTGAAATGTATCGATTACGATACATTTCAGAGCAGATATGGTTATTACGATAAATCAAAAATTTTGTTATATAGGCTTGATTAAAACCTCATTTAGACTGGAGGCTATTCGTGGTCAAGCAGTCTAAGATCAAATGGTAGCTTTCCCTATGTAGATAGGGGTCGCAGGTTCGAATCCTGCCGAATGGCACACATTTTTGTAATAACAATTTATTATAAATAATCAGGCCAGTAGATATAAATATATAACACTGTTTAAATTAAAAACAGAATATCTACTTAAATACGAGTATCGATAAAGAATAATGTTCAAACAATTCATTTCAAATTGTCCGTTGTTTATAACCAAGTTTCCTTCTAAAGTTTACTTCAACTTTATACTTCTAATAAAACATCTGAACTTTTATTTATTATCTATTTAAATCTTTCTCCACAATAGGAAACTGAAGAGTTTTCTAAAAATATGGAAAAATCATGTGCTTATTATAATACTCGAGTAAAGTGTAAAATTTTATAATCAGATTTTTACGCTAAAAAATTGTAGTTTACATTATATACAGGCAATTTTTTTTGAAGAGGTTAAAAATAATGCATTTTTGATGACAAGTTGCTCTATAAACAGTTTAACTTTTCCAGGAGCTGTTAAAATTAATGCAAAAAAAATTCAGGGGTCGCACTAAGCATGAAGTTGACTTATGCAGGGTGCGATGGATAAACTGTCGTCTAAATTATGCACAACTGAAAATACCACTGACATTTTGTTTTAACGGATATATTTACCAAAATTACAAAAAAAAATATCTTGAAATACTAAAGACTAAAATCACCATTGGTTTCAACCAAAAAAAAAACAGATGATACCTAACTGACCCTACTATACTGTGCTGTCAACAAAATTAAAAATCAATGTGCATGTGCAAAATTAAAAAATATAAACAATTTAATCATCACACTCTGTACATGAGTATTTATGTGAAATATCTTTCACATAAATAAGCCTTTTATGTGAAATAAGCCTTTTATGTGAAGCCTTTTATGTGAAATATAAGCCTTTTATGTGAAATATCTTTCCTACTGTTTTTGTTAATCTCTTGATTAGCCTTTTAAACATAAGTGAAAATTAAGAAAATTATGTGAAATTCGGAAAAGCCTGTAAAACTAACAAACACTGCCAGACGAAAATTCAATTTATTATAATTTATACCTTTTATATGGAATATCCTGTGAAATATTACTTACTCGGATATTAGTTATTCCAGGAATTTTGAGAATTGAAATCATGATGCAAAGTAGGGAAGTGGTATCGCAAGGATTTGGCAGAACCAGTGGTAAATGCCTGAAGAATATTTCAAATTGGGTGAGAATATTTGGCCACAAAGGAGAAGATGTCTCCAAAGGAATGCAGTTCATGTAAGTAGCCAGATTACTGAGAAGAAGCATAATATTTTCAGAAGGGAAATTTTTCTTGTTGTTGAAGCCCTGAAAATAAAAAAAAAACAATTATAAAATCAAAAGAAAGAACATAAAAAAAAACATTCTGTCAGTTTTAATCCTTCTATCTGTGGTTTTCAACAAAATTAGATCTTATTAATTTTTTTATTAATTTTATCAACTAAAGCATTAAAATATGATACTGTCGTAGTGAAATATCCTGTCCTACTCAGGAATGGGTATGGCCCGGGTTATAAAAGACCAGGACTAGAATGAACTACAGAGTCTTCGTCATTATACGAGAGTGTTTGTGATTATACAAGAATCTTCGTCATTATACAAGAGTGATTGTGATTATACGAGAGCCATCGTCCTTAGATGAGAGTTATATGTCATTAGACGGAAGCATTCTTCACAAGACGGACGCATACGTCCTATACAGAGACATTGTCTTCTTGATTGTTATTCTTGTTAACTGTTCGTTGGTGTACGTATATTTGGTTTATTGTACTGAGGTATAATAAATCCCTATTCCTATATCCTCAGTGTTAAGAATTATTTCTTGCACTATTCTTTCTCTGTTTATCCCCTCCCGGGATATAACAGATACTAAGGGTTCCCTAGAGAATCTGGAGACCCACATAGAATGATTTTATTGGAGTCTGAAATGACTGGTATGTGGTATCCTATGAAAATTATGCTAAGCCGCTGTCAAGGCTCCATTACATCACATCACAATTTTTTTTTTTAATAAATTCTTAGATGAATTTTTATCCTTATATTTTTTCTCTTTTTTAGAAGCGACTTAAAAATTATATATATTTGTAGATATTTGTATTTTCTTTTTTTTTAACAAATCATGATTAATTCTTAGTCAAGTTTTTCTTTTTTTTTTTACCTGTTGGACAAGAAAATCAGTTCATACTTTAGGATGAGTTCATGTACGGTTTGCCTCTTAATGTAAATTGGCTCTGACTGTCGCCAATCAGAAGCGTTTGTAAGACTTCGTACAGGGGCCAAACTTTATAAATTTTTTTTCCAGTGTCTGAAAGTGCTTATTGAGAGTGACCCAGAGACTGATCATCTCTGGTTGGGTCAGCGCAGTGAGGAGGGGTATGATGTTGAGAGACTCGAAACACCCTAGTGATCCATGCAAAGACATCACTGACGACACCCTCTAGCACCCCCACTACGGTGCATATGTATGAAATATAACAGTGTGCTACGTACTGAGCACTGAAAACTTCAAGATATACGATATATAACAAATGGCGTTGCGAATTGGATGCTTGGGTACTATGGATGATCCTGAATAAGTCAAGATTTGGATAAAAGCTTTCGCGACTACAGCAAAAGTGCGTAATCTCAAAAACTTAAGAATGGAAGACAGACAGAACCAAATAATGGATTTGTTTATGGCTTCTGTGGGGTGCGAGGCATCAAAAAAATCTCCACAATGGCGTACTTACAGAAATTAGAACAGAGGAAGTTGCCAGCGTAATAAAAAGAAACATTAAGCTGAAAAGAAAACTGGTCATTGCTAAAATTTTTAGAAGTCAGCCAAAGGAATCTATTATGCAGTATGTACAGACCTAAGGGACAAGCAGCGAACTGTGAATTTGAAAAAATAGGGACTCAAGGTATGTCAATTGAAAACATGCTGATTATGTTATGAACAACTGAAGGACTTAATAAACAACAGCATAAATGAAAAATACTGGAATGCATGCAAGGCAGCCATATGAACTTAGAATCAAGACTCGGGATTCTTGACAAAATTCAATATATATATATATATATATATATATATATATACAATAATTAACAAGTTATTAGTCAGAATTAAATTACACCAGTACACAGTTGTATTAAAAAGTTCTCAGTGCATATATAATGTAGAACTTTTAAATATTTTCGTTTGGAATGCAGCTAATTACACATCCTTGAAGCAAAGGTTGATTAATTGGCTGAATTCCGAATGAATATATATATATATATATATATATATATATATATGAATAAAGACAAAAAGAAAACTTAACTAATGCATTTTGCCTTCTGATGGACTTTATCAAAGCAAATACAAGGATTTTATTTTGCAACATGTATTTATAAACAGAAGTAAAAAAATTTTCAAAAATTTCTAAATTTAAGAACATTCGTAAATATAACACATCACTCAATAAATCCAAGGCCTAACTAATAAAACAACAACTTTTAGGCAAAATTAGACTTTATTCATCAACATAGTCTCTTTTTATGGTGACACACTGATTCCAACACTTCTGTAACAATTCAATGCTTTTTTGGCCGAATGATTTTTCTTTGGCCTCAAAATATGACTCAGTTTCGAATATTACTTCTTCATTGGAGCCAAATCTCTTTCCCTGGAGGTCTGCAAACAGCTGGTAGTTGCTGGGGGCCATATCTAGAGAATATGGTGAATGCAGAAACAATTTGAAGTGCAATTCATATAGTTTTGTCGTCATTGTGATCGACTTGTGACACGATGCATTGACTTATGAAAGATCACTTTTTGCTTCTTCATTTGTGGCTGTTTTTTGGCAATTTCTTCCTTTAAATACACTAATAATGCTATATAATATTCACTATTAATGGTTCTTTCTTTCTGAATGTAATTGATGAACAAAATACCTTGCACATCCGAAAATACAGAGACCTTGCCTGTTGATGTTTGCATCTTTGGTTACTTTGGACAGCTTTCACCTGCTGCTGTCCACTCAGCTGACTGCTGATTTGACTGCAAAGTGAAGTGGTAGATCCATGTTTCATCCATTGTCATATATTTATGCAAAAACTCCTTCTTGTTGCATTGAAACAGTTGCAAACAAAACTTTTAATTGTCAACATGTTATTTTTGATCAACTGTGAGCAAACGCAGCACCCACTTTGAACACAGCTTTCTCATTGACAAATGTTCATGCAAAATGGTGAATACGCTGCCTTCTGATATGCTCAACTTTTCTGCTGTTTCATGCAACTTCAATTTACAATCGGCCAAAAAGAGTTTGTGAATTTTTTGGTGTTTTCCGGGACAACTGCTGATTTTGGGCACCCTGAGCAGTCTGCATTGTTTGTGTCTGTGCAACTGTGTTTAAAGTCAGCATACCACCTCTTAATCATTATTTCTGATGAAGCAGAGTCTTAATAACACTTATTAAGCCATTGCTTTGCTTGAACAGTATTTGTTTCCATCAGAAAAACAATGCTTTATGAATACACAAAATTTTTCCATCGTTTTGAAAATTTGCAATAGTACCTTCACTTAAATAACTGTAATTTGTAAACTAATAATCTGATTGGGCCCAAATTTTGTCGCATACCCTTTGAAAGTTAGTACTTCATAAAAATCATATGGATTATTTATTAGTGGTGCCATCTATATGTCAGGCCCGGGACTTATTGAGTGATGTGTTATATTAGGATAACTGAAAGTCAAGAGAAACTATGGAAGATGCTAAGTGATGTAGTTTAATGTCTAATAAACAAAAGTGAGTAAATATTGCATTTTTTATAATATAATTAATATTTATATTAATATAATTAATATTTATATTAATATAAATATTAATTATATTATAAAAATGCAATATTGATTCACTTTTGTTTATTAGACATTAAAATATGCCATTTTAACTTATTATTTATCATAATAAAAATCATAAGTTAGATCTTGGCAGTTTAACCTATTATATATCATAGTAAAATCTTACCTCAAGTAGTAATTGTATAGGTGTATGACAGGTGAGTTCATTAAAATCAATTAAAACAGAAGCCATTGTTTTCCAGAAATTTGAATCTAAAAAAACAAAAAACAAACAAACATTAATCTCTATGATAAGATAAAAAAGATCTCAGAATTTCACTTTCTTGCTGTAAAAAATTATATGAAACAGATCAACACAGTAAATAAAAGCTTCCAGTTGGCATTAAGATTCAAAATTACTTTTACTGCAGAAGATAATCAAGATTTTTTTCTTCTTCCTCAAAATGCCAACACACCTTACATATGGGTTTGCCTCTCACTCTGTCCTGAAGATGGCTGCAATTAAGAGGCAGAACATATTATCTGAATAGCTTTACAAATTTGTCACATATTCTTGAGTTTAAACATCATATAATAAATAAGCTTGTTCTACCTTTCATTTGTTCACAAAAAGCTACTTGGTTTCAGGAGAGAAATGAAAGAAAGTGCTTAATGTCTTCTGTTTACACCTCATGAATAACTGACTCTTCTGCATTGATTGCAGAAGAAGACAAACGACATATCAAAGATGGTAGTTGATTTCAGTGAAAAAATAAAGAAAGAAGTGCTTAATGTGTCCTTCTAATAACTCAAATAACTGACATTTCCATTTTAATCACAACTTAAGACTATTACTACTTGGTGGAAAAGCAAGAGAAATAAGATGAAAGAAATACTAGTCAAAAATGAATAATAATTGCCAATGCTTCATTTAAGAAATTCAGACAACTTAAGACTATTACTACTTGGTGGAAAAGCAAGAGAAATAAGATGAAAGAAATACTAGTCAAAAATAAATAATAATTGCCAATGCTTCATCTAAGAAATTCAGACAACTTAAGACTATTACTACTTGGTGGAAAAGCAAGAGAAATAAGATGAAAGAAATACTAGTCAAAAATGAATAATAATTGCCAATGCTTCATCTAAGAAATTCAGACAACTTAAGACTATTACTACTTGGTGGAAAAGCAAGAGAAATAAGATGAAAGAAATACTAGTCAAAAATGAATAATAATTGCCAATGCTTCATCTAAGAAATTCAGACAACTTAAGACTATTACTACTTGGTGGAAAAGCAAGAGAAATATGATGAAAGAAATACTAGTCAAAAATGAATAATAATCGCCAATGCTTCATCAAAGAAATTCAGACAACTTAAGACTATTACTACTTGGTGGAAAAGCAAGAGAAATAAGATGAAAGAAATACTAGTCAAAAATGAATAATAATTGCCAATGCTTCATCTAAGAAATTCAGACAACTTAAGACTATTACTACATGTTGGAAAAGCAAGAGAAATAAAAATAAAGAAATACTAGTCAAAAATGAATAATAATCGCCAATGCTTCATCTAAGAAATTCAGACAACTTAAGACTATTACTACTTGGTGGAAAAGCAAGAGAAATAAGATGAAAGAAATACTAGTCAAAAATGAAGAATAATTGCCAATGCTTCATCTAAGAAATTCAGACAACTTAAGACTATTACTACTTGGTGGAAAAGCAAGAGAAATAAGATGAAAGAAATACTAGTCATAAATTATTAATAATTGACAATCATTTATGTAATAATAGATTTAAGACAATAAATCTGTTCCATTCATTTTACTTTCTATTGAAAATAATCTTCAGCTTACCTTCTAAATTGCTTTGAAACAAGACTGGAAATATCCCATTTGGTGCCAGGTGATGCAGACTACAGCGTAAAAATTGACGTGCAATACTAACACAATTACCTGGAGCCATCAAGTTACTATAAAATGAAATAGTTCTTTTTTAACAATTGCAAATGTTATTTTAAAATGTGAAACAGTTTCAATTCTTTTCATATAGAAAAATAAACATAAAATTACTACAAAAATTATAACAGACTTTTTAAGATCATCAAGAATTTTGAGAGGAATTTTTATTCTTCCAGAAGTACTTTTCTGACTGTTTGTAAAAATGTAAATAATATGAGATAAAAATAAATCATGAGGAGATACATTAAGATTATATATAATATTACAGATTATTTGTACAATGGTAAATGAAATGAGATCAAAATAGACCATGAGGGGATAAATTAATATTATAAATAATATAACAGTTTATTTGTACAATAGTAAATATAATGAGACAAAGATTGATTATGATTTTTAAAAATTGTTTACTTGGCTGAAATTTTTCATTTAAAAATCAAACAAAAACAATTGGTAATTAAATAACTTGCCTGTCAACATGCCATGGATAGGGACTACTTGCTGCAATCCTTGAAAAAAAAAGATAAAAAAAATCTGATGTAAAATTATAAAATATGATAATACAAATATATTAGTTCAAGTTTGACAAGGGCAAATTAATAGTTTTATCACATGACATGTATTTATTAACTGAATTTGGATCTGAAATTCTTTCCGTATAATATTTGATTTTTCTGATTAATATTCTCCACTGAATTAAGATTCACTTCTTCTTCTATGTGCCATGTCCCTTCAGGACATAGGAAATCATGGCCCTCCACATCTTTTTATCCCTTGTAGCTCTTAACAACTTATCTCTTGTTAGTACTCCCAAACCCTGCTCTGCCGTCCACTTGCTTAAGCCAATCAAGTATGTTATGCATTGCTTTCCTCTGTCTCTCTTTCCCTTCTCCATCCTGTGAGTATCAGATTCTCCAAGCCCTCCTTCTTCATTACGTGTCTCAGTTCATTATTGATGTGAAAAAAAACAAAGAAATATTTGAACAGAGGCAAATAATTAAAACATGCTTCATATAAAGAAAAGTCCAGAAGAGATACTTGAGCAGAACCAAATGAAAAAGGAATGAAAGTTCCTAAACAGAATTATACACAAAGTATAATTCTAAAAGAATAAAAGAAAAAAAAAGGAAAGGAAAGAAAAAAACTCACATGCAGTTATTCCCACTCCCTAATGTTTCAGCATACAACCAAATAATCCCAAAGTATTCAAAGCATCATTACATAAATATACTAAGGGCTTCATGACATGTTATCACATATTTGTTCATTCAGCATTGTTAGATGCAGTCACTAGACTTCCTTTTAATTATCTACCCAGCTTTGGGTTATATCGTTGTTACATTGATTTTTTCTGTTATTAATAAAATCGTCAATTAACTGAAATTATCATGGTGTCTTGTTCATATGGTCACTCTGTTCAATACATATTTTCTCTACAGGTTATAAACTGAATTTGTAGGTAGAAGACTTTTACTATATTTTTATATATTTTTTTATTCTTGTGTAATGAACCATCAGATTCATTTAGACTCTAAAAGAGGTAAGCGTAATTATCTTCATCTAAATCCATTTATATATATATATATATATATATATATATATTGATACCCCCAAAGATACAATAAAAAATGAGCATACATCTTTAAAAAATGTTCCCAACTTAAAAACAAATTTTATAGTCAAATTTTTAATTATTAAATTATATTTTTTAATTCTTTTTAGAACCTTTTAAATTTTGGCTTGAAGTTAATGTTTTTGTTCTTTCATCAATGGGTGGCCATAAATTATCAGAGGAAATTTTAGCATCTTTTTGCATTAAAAAACATATTGATTTGGAAATTCTTGCAAAAATCAAATAATTTTCAGATTTTAATGAAACTTTTCTGACTTACTCACAAATGAATGAAGTCATTTTTGAAATATTTCTTTTTAGAAAATCTTGGTCAAAAAAATTTCTTTTTACATCTGTTACTCCCCCACTTCTTTGATTTTATGAAATTTTGAGAAATTATTTTTTATGCTGTTTCATGTTTATATCAGTTAAAAGCAGAATGTTTTGGGGAATTTCAATCCTTAATTTCTTTATGCAAAACAGGACGTCCAGTTACTGAAAATCTTATCTGAACTGTAAAATAAAAAATGCAGTAAAACTAAAACAGTATTTAATTAGAAAAGCTTTTAATTGCTTTTATGATATTAAGATATATAACAGTCACTATTGTCTGATGAAATATATATTTTTGATGAATTTTACAACATTATTTTTTTAAATTTTAATTAGAGTAACTTAAAAAGTTTTAAATCTTTTAAAATTCTGTATTGATTTGTGCCAGCTAGGTGATATTGTTATTAAGTCAGAATTATATTTTGAATTTTGTGTGTGTATGTAAACAAGCCGATTTTCGTAAATATAAATGTTCATACACGACATCAGAAAATAACGGTCGTAACTAGAGTAGGATATATGTAGTAGTGCAGTGGATATTGGCACAGAATGAGAAATCGAAGAGTCGAGTTCAAATTCCAGTTGAATTCTGTGCATTCACTTACACACAAATAACCTTGAGAAATGTATTAATCTGCCTCTTCTCTCCAGCTATGGGTCAAATAATAGGACAGATTGGCTTCTATAGCCTTGGTTGGCAACCAGTCTATTACAGAAAGCAATGGTAACCTACTGCAGGATAATCTTCTGCCTAGTCAGTCATGTCTCTTTTGAGACATGATTGCCCAAAGCATGTATCATGTATGGCACTTAACTGACAGACTCAATATAATAGCTGGAATCATGATTAAGCCTTATACTGATCATAAAGTGGGGGATCGATTCTCTATTGTTATGAAGTAGTAAACTGATCTCCCACTAATTACTACATAATAATATAATACATCTCTTCTCCCTCTAGCTATGGGTCAAATAACAGGACTGATTGGGTTCTATAGCCTTGGTAAGCAACCAGTCTATTGCAGAAAGTAATGACAACCTACTGCGGGAAAATCTTCTGCCCAGTCAGTCACATCTCTTTCAGGACATAATCACCCAAGTGTGGCACTTAACTAACTGAACTATATTAAATTCAAGAGCCAAAGAAGCTAAAATTCAATGGAACATTACATTATGGAAAATATTTTCCTAAATATTTAAGATGACTGGGTAGTTAAAAAATTATATAAAAAAGCTTTTACATTTTATTCATCAATAAACTTTTTACAGATATATCCCCTGTAGAAAAAATTAGTAAAATTTCTGGCTATCAATTATCCATTACACCACCCATACATAATAGCTTACAGAACCTGGTATATCCAAGTGATCACCTATCTAGGTACTGACTAGGCTTGAAGTTGCTTAACCAGTGATTTACTAGAACTGGTTTTCAACATGATAAGGTTGTAGGTCTTCTTCTGTAGAGCCACATGTTTGTCACTTCAAGTCTCTTCTTCATCTGTGCAAACATTGCCATATAGAAGGACTGATATTAAACTACATAAAAAAAACTACTAAAAAATGTATCCAACAGGAAGGCAGCTGATTGAGATATCAGAAGTTTCGAGGAGTGTGGAACCACCCTGACACAGGCTGGTAGCACCTGTTACGATCCCAGCTATGGATAAATAGTAAACTTTATAACATCAACAAAATACAATACTCGCCAATTGCAGGAAGTAGATAAACATTGCTAGTGGTTATCAACTACTGCTAGACAGCAATAAAGGTATTTAGCTGCCTCCCCACTTGAGACAAAATGTGGCACAAAGCCTTTTTAATTTGAATAATCTGATCCATATAGCTCAAGCAAAAATTGAATGTTTACTTTTCCCCCACACGAGGCTTTACCCCTTGATGGAGTCCTGTTTGAGTTACTCTCTACCCAGAGGTACAGAATCCAACAATGTCAGTATTGCATCTGAGTGAAGTTAATTGCTAGACAGCAATATACCCGCTCACAGTAATGTCCAACATATTTATGAGGATTAGGACATACCCATTAATGTTCATAGGTACATATACAGTACTGTGCAAAAGTATTAGGACAAGAACTATTTTATCTTTTATGAGGTATATTAACAGAAAATAAACAATTTAATTAAAGTAATTTTATCTGATTTAATCAACAAATACTTTAACAAGAAAAAATACTTGTTACAAAATAAATTTAATATTTAGTATAATAGCCTTTTGCTTTGATTGCAGCCTTCATTCTGTCAGGCATTGACATCACAAGCTTCTTCAATGTATCTAACGGTATCTCCTGCCAAGCAGCTTGTATTTGTTCCCTAAGTGTGTCTTGTGAAGTAACATTAGATTTATCAATTTGAGAGGTGGGGGGAATAAGAAAAGTCAATCCTATCCAAGGATAATAGAATAATGAGTAGTTTCAAAATAACTTGTCTTTTAAAAAATAGGAAAAATTAAATATAACTTAAATTTAATTTTATAATTAAATTTACTTGGCTTTTCATCCTGTATTTGAATTTCAGTGAGGTTTTTAGGAAAATCACCCTTGTCCTAATACTTTTGCACACTACCGGTAGTGTGCATAAGTGTTAGGACAGGGGTGATTTTAAACTTTAATTTTGATGCCTCATAAAAGATAAAATAGTTCTTGTTTTAATACTTTTGCACAGTAGTGTATAACACATTTAATGGCAAAAGAACTAACAATACATTTTATCTGTAATTGAAGCCATACAATTGCATTCAAAATATATTTAGCTGAAACCATAAAATTGTCTTCAAAATATTTAGATTTTGGCATTAAATAACCCATACAGGTGTTAAAATGCCATTAATCAAAATCAACCAACCAACCAATAAATGATGCACAAAGCAGGACTTACCTTGCCACAGATTGCAGGCTGTCTAACACTGTAGGCATTGCTAATGCTGGTTCTCTATATATAAAAGTAGACAAGACAATGATACACAAGCCTATTGTTTCTTCATCATACTGTTCCAGAATAGCATGACATTCAGGACATCGGTCAGCCATAATATTCTCACCATATCGCTGATATTGTGGCCTTTGTTGCTTCTTTGCCTGATTTTTGTTCAGTAATTCGCTGCGTCGGGATCTTCGGCTATCAACAAACATATCAAATATATGTAAAATTATAAACAGGGAAATGTCAAACCCATTCTTTAAGGATTGTGTGTATATTAAAAGTTAACGGTGAAAGTAATGAAAGGTTAAAAGTAAGATCAAAGACATTTATTATCGTTGTAGTGAAATATCCTGTCTTACTCAGGAATGGGTATGGCCCGGGTTATAAAAGACCTAGACAGGAATGAACTACAGAGTGATCGAGGGTGATCAACAGTCTTCCTCATTATACGAGAGTGTTCGTGATTATACAGGAGTCTTCGTCATTATATGATAGTCAAGAGCCATTGGCCTTGGATGTGAGTTAGACATCACTAGACGGAAGCCTTCTTCTTAAGACGGACGCATACGTCCTATACAGAGACATTGCCTTCTTAAATGTTATTCTTGTTAACTGTTCGTTCGTGTACTTGTATTTGGTTTATTGTCCTGAGGTATAATAAATCTCTATTTATATATATATTTTTTTTTTAATCATATCACCCCGAGCAAGGCAGTAACGCCACTGATGTGCAGGGGGCTACATAGGTGTGAAAAGATTGGAAAAGAGAAAACCGGAAACCGCATCCTAAACAGGAAACAAGGGATGAGCCTCTTCACCTGTTCAATAGACGTGGGTGGAGTGTGAACCGGGCGATAGTTTAGTCTATCTACTCCAATTATCCTCAGTGTTAAGAGTTATTTCTTGCACTATTCTTTCTCTGTTTATCCCCTTCTGGGATACAACAATTATGAAAATTAAATATTTATTCTTATGTAAAAAATATTGGTAAGGAAGGTAAATAAGCATTTGGTAGTTAATGGATGCATGGTTTTTTTCTTTTAGTCATCTTATGTGCGTCATGGTGCAGTGCATATTGGTTTGAAACAAGAAATCGGGAACCCAAGTTCAAATTCCAGTTGAATTTCTTGTATTCACTTACGTGCAAATACCCTTGGGAAAGGTATTAATCCATCTCTTCTCTCCAGTTATGGGTTAAATAATAGGACAGAATGGGTTCTATAGCGTTGACTGGCAACCGGTCTGCTGCAGAAAGTAATGGCAACATACAGCAGGATAATCTTCTGCCCAGTCAGTTATGTCTCTTTTGAGACATGATCGCCCAAGCGTGTATCGTGTATGGCACTTGACTGACTGACTGAATATAATAGCTGGAATCATGATTAAGACTTCTACAGCTCATAAGGTGGGGGATCGGTTTTCTATTGTTATGAAGTAATAAACTGATCCCCCACTAATTACTACGTAATAATATGATACATTTCTTCTCCCTCTAGCTATGAGTCGAATAACAGGACAGATTGGGTTCTATAGCCTTGGCTGGCAACCAGTCTACCGCAGAAAGTAATGGCAACCTACTGCGGGATAATCTTCTGCCCAGTCAGTCATGTCTCTTTCAAGACATGATTGCCCAAAGCGTGTATCACGTATGGCATTTAACTGACTGATTAATCTAATAAAATGTCTATCTCTGTGCTATAGAAGCAGAAACCAGAGGATGGATTTCAACTAATATTGACATGCACATAGCTTATGATCCAAATTGTAAATAGGCTCTGTACGGTTGTCCTTAGTCAACTGTGAAGGCAATGAAAGATTAAGATAAGATCAAAGAAACCATTTCTTTTAAAAATTAAATATTTATTCTCATGTAAAAATATATTGATAAGGGAGGTAAATCAGCTTTTGGTAGTTAATCCACACATTATTTTTTTTTTTTAATCGTCTCACCCCAAGCAAGGCATTCCACTGCCACTATTGCGCATGGGGCTACATAGGGGAAGGTAAAGAGAAGGAGTGGTTAGACATAGGGAATGTCAGGAGGAAGGTGACAGATGAGTAAGGATACCAAGGATGAGGGTTGGGCAGATGGGAAGAGAGTTTGATAGAATGGGAGCGGGTTAGTGTGTTAGGAGGTGTCTATTGACCTTACACTTAAACTCCTGAAGATTGTATCCGTAGGGGAAGCAATCGTGTGGAAGAGAATTCCACAGTCAGGAAGTGCGAGGAAAGAAACTGCTGGAGTAGAAGTTGCATTGTCTTTTCCCTAAGACTATTTATTAATCTATACAAATAAAATGAAGTGTCTGTCCTTGTCATCTTATTTAGACAGTATTAGTTCCTGAACAACATCAGATATCCCTACTAGTTTCATTTTAGAGTAAATGGCCATGGTTAAATGTTAATAAATGGTTGAACTGCCCAACAAACAGAATTGACAATAAGCAATAACAAGAAAATATAAGAACAGGAAAGTGTTGACCATGTCCACGATACTTTATGGATATCGAATACAGTGCAGTACATAATCTGTCCAATGAAACAACAACAAAAATTAACTCACAAGTCAGACACTCTACTGAATCAGATTAGATCATGAATACTCAGGAAAATATGGCCGCCTTTTATACACATCGCATTGAATATTTTGAGCCTTCTGATTGGTTAACCCTTCTATTGGTGAACTATAAAACGAGTCAGTCTATTTCTGGCTCACCAGTATACAAAAATACCCCAAAAAAACATCAACAGACAAGAAAAATATATATATAAATTGGAGAGGGGCAAGTATGTTCCAGTCGTTCTTCACCAAGATTGGAACAAACATTCATAACAAAAAAAAAAAAAAAAAAGAATAAAAAAGCAAGCTTACGTAGTCTTGCTGCTTGTTTCTTCTTGAAGTGCTGCTGATGCATTTTCAGAAAGTTCAGGGAAAATCTTCTGCAATTCAATAGTTGTAAGACCAGTCTTACGTGCTTTACGTTGACGGTAGTTTGGTTTAAACAGGTAATCACGTGTAAATAAAGTTGCTGAAGAATCATCTGGAGAAAAAAAAAAATGAAAAAGGTTTGTAAACAAATACTTGTGACCCTCCTTCAGTCATTCACTGATGAGAAAGATTCATATTACGATAGCTGGATGAGTGAGTGGTGTAATAGATAGTGGCCCAGAAGAAGAAATCAGAAAGCTAAGTTCAAATTCCAGTTGAGTTTATTACATTCACTTAAATGTGCAAATAACCTTGGGAAAGCTAAGAATCTATCTCTTCTCCAATAAGCTATAGGTAAATAGCAGGACACACTGGGTTCTATAGCCTTGGATGGCTATAGAACCAAAGGACAACTTTGAACTCAAAACTTGAGAAGAATTATTTAGAGACCTTGTAACACGCTATATGTATCAGTTCTCTGTATTTGGCTCTTCCAAATTGTTAGAGCACATTTGGCCCTAACAGAAATATAGGATGACCTAAAAAAATGGGAATTTTTAAAATGTGTATTGGCTGACATGAGCAAGTGGCAGCACTGCAAAACAGTAGTCTCATGAAGTAAACTAGCTGCCATTTCAGTAACCATGGATCAGTGGAACAGGCAACAGCATGTGTTAACCATAAAAATGTTTTCTCAGTCACTGTCACTGCGAATCGTTACGTGGAGATGTTACAATCCTTTGTTACACATGAATTGAACAATTTTTCACACGTTCAAGAAACCTGGTTTCAACAGGATGGAGCAAAATCACACAGTGCATGGCATTCATTGGAGGCTGTGCAAGAATTGTTTGGTAACCGTGTGATCTCAAGATTCGGTAATGTTTGACGCCCCCCCCCCATTGACAGATTTGTCCATTTGTGATTTTTTCTTGTGGGTCTATCTCAAGAGTAAAGTGTACACGACTCGACCAAGAACTCTGGATGAGTTAAAACAGAGAATTGAGGATGAAATTCACAGTATCCCAGCTGAGCTGTTGCAGCGATCAATGAGGAATCTCAACAGAAGATTTCCAGAATGTATTCGTACAGGAGGGCGCCACCTACAGGACATAATTTTTAAAAAATGAAAATTCCATCATTGTTTCTTAAATGGCATGTTTTAAGGTTTTAATTACTTTGAATAAAATATTTTTCTTCCATCACTTTTGGTTTTATTGGATTGTTAAAAAGTTTGTGTTTTTTCGGTCACCCTGTATTTAAGAAATGTTATCCACCTATGACTGAGGGGAGGAAAAGTAAGATTTTTCTTGCATCCCCTGTTTAGAAGGAGTGCATTTCAAGTACAGGGGGAGTTTCAGCTACGTCAATAAAAGGAGGGCCAAGGCCCACATTTTATCATTATGCACCCAGTGACTCTCATTGGAATTGGAATTCAATTAATAAAGGTTTGTTAATAGTTTATCCTCTTGTTTCATCCTTTTATCTGTCTTCACATAACCACATTTTTAACCCTAGGGAACTGTTGCAAACCTAAAAGGTTACTGTGTTAGTTTTTTTATAATCATATCGCCCCCAGCAACGCAGTCTATTGCCACTGATGCGCAGGGGGTTACGTAGGAGGAAAGTTATGAGAAAGAGTGACAGGTTATAGGAGGTGCCAGGAAGTGGGTAAGAGAAGACTGACTGTGGCCATAAAGTGAGAGATCAGTTTATGTATTGATTGTAATGTAGAATTGATCACCCACTTTATATCCACATTTTAATAGTATAGAAATTTTTTTTTTTCTATAATCATATCGCCCCCAGCAACGCAGTCTATTTCCACTGATGTGCAGGGGGTTACATAGGAGGAAAGTTACGAGAAAGAGTGACAGGTTATAGGAGGTGCCAGGAAGTGGGTAAGAGAAGACTGACTGTGGCCATAAAGTGAGGGATCAGTTTATGTATATTTGTAATGTAAAATTGATCACCCATTTTATATCCACATTTTAATAGTATAGAAAAATTTATTTTCTATAATCATACCGCCCCCAGCAACGCAGTCTATTGCCACTGATGCACAGGGGGTTACATAGGAGGAAAGTTATGAGAAAGAGTGACAGGTTATAGGAGGTGCCAGGAAGTGGGTAAGAGAAGACTGACTGTGGCCATAAAGTGAGGGATCTGTTTATGTATTTTTGTTATGTAAAATTGATCACCCACTTTATATCCACATTTTAATAGTATAGAAAATTTTTTTTTCTATAATCATATCGCCCCCAGCAACACAGTCTATTGCCACTGATGCGCAGGGGGTTACATAGGAGGAAAGTTATGAGAAAGTGTGACAGGTTATAGGAGGTGCCAGGAAGTGGGTAAGAGAAGACTGACTGTGGCCATAAAGTGAGGGATCAGTTTATGTATTTTTGTAATGTAAAATTGATCACCCATTTTATATCCACATTTTAATAGTATAGAATTTTTTTTTTAATAATCATATTGCCCCCAGCAAAGCAGTCTATTGCCACTAATGCACAGGGAGTTACTTAGGAGGAATGTCATGAGAAAGAGTGACAGGTTACAGTGTGTATCAGGAAGTGGGTAAGAGAAGGGTTAAGATACTGAGAGTGGAGTGGACAAAGAAAGGAGAGAGAGAGAGAGAGGATGCAAGTTAGCAAGATAGGAAATAACAATTGATTTTACACTTAAACTCCTACAGATTGTAGCTGTCGGGAAAGCAAGTAAATGGAAGGGGATTCCACAGATGGGAAGTGCGAGAAAAGAAGCTGATGGAGTAGAATTTCTGGTTACATTTTACTGGTTTCACAGTAATCTAATTGCTAATCATGTGGCTCAAGCAAATTCATGCATAGGGCGAACCAGAGAGCTAAGTTCATCGGAGCAAAAGCCGTGAAAGTACTAGTAGAATAATAATCACCAAAATGGAAGTTGGGGATAAAAGTATATTACAAATACAAGACACTGATGCACTGCTAGTAACTGATAGTCAGTATAATTACTCTATTCTCCACTCCAATAGTGTCCACGTATATAAGAGAAAAGGTACAACACATTCCTGTATATGGGTAGGTATACAACAATAACACAAATAGATGAAGTAAAACTAGTAATGGAATATCTATATAAAACTAGCAGTATAGCCCGGCGTTGCTCGGGTGTAATGAAAGCTTTAAAACTAATCCATGGTCCTGGAGCTCAGACTCAGCCTAAAGAATATTTGAAATAATAAAATCATTGCGACAATTTATCAATCGCACCTTATATATATATATATATATATGGTTAAATAAAATAAAGACAAGAGGAAAACTGTATTTTAAATCGCCTACGCGCTTCGTCCTATGATGGACTTTATCAAGGCAAAAAGACGAAATGAGTTTTATTCTAAATTACGTATCTATAAACAAACAGTGTTGGCAACCACAAAGACGCTCACAAATCATTTCAAAAGATCAACAGAATATTTTTGTTTTTAGAATTTCTAAATTCTTCATGTGTAGTGTAAAGTCACGAGATATTAAAATGAAGGGAATTTGACCGTTTTCTTTGAAAACTGTTTATTTTGTGTGTTAGTCTGTTTTAGAATTTCTTCATGTGTTGCGCAAAGTCATGAGATGTTAAAATGAAGGGAATTCAACCGTTTTCTTTGAAATTTATATTATGAATGTTAGTCTGTTTTAGTATAATTTCCATAAGTAAAGGTGAGATTGGGAAAAATCTGGGGTGCAAATTGATGTTTTGATATGGCGGCGCTCTCGAGAACTTTTCTTTTGAATAAATTGTTTACTTTTTTTATTAGTGTGGCATTTTTAAAATCGAAATTGTGGTTGAATTTATTTCTGTGAATCACTAATGCATTTGTTAGATTATTATTAGTGATGTCTCTTTTGTGTTCATATATACGTTTTTTTAGATTTCTACTTGTTTCTCCGATGTAGATGGAGGAACAATCTCGGCAATTTATTCAGTATACACCTGCTTGTTCGTCATTTTGATTTCTGTTATTTTTAGATCTGATAATGTCCATAATAGTTTTCGAAGTAGTTGTTACTATGTGTGTATATTTTATATGAGATTGTTTTGCATATTAGATGCAATGGAGTTGGTTGGTAGTATGATGTATTTGTTATTGTTTAGATTATTATTGTTAACAGTGTTTCTTTTGTTGTGGTTGTATATATTATGTGCCTTTCTTTTTGCATTGTGAATAAAGTGATACGGGTAATGCAAGTTTCTGAATGTGCTTTCTATGTATTTTTCTTCTTTTGTTAAATATTGGGGGCTGCATATTCTTAGTGCTCTTAAGAAGAAACCTATAATAATACGAGATTTTATTTTAGAAGAGTGACTGGAGTAGAAATTTATCAGGTCGTTTTTGTTGGTAGCTTTTCTGTAGACGTCAAAATCAAGTTTGTTGTTATTTTTGTGTAATATATCTAGGAAAGGAAGAGTATGATTAGATTCAGTTTCAAAGGTAAAGTTTATAGTAGGTTCAATGTTATTGAGGTTGTCGACAAAATCTGCTATGTTAGTAGTTTCTGGATAAATTAGAAGGGAGTCTAATCTTCTCCGCACAATAAGTCCGTCACATATAAAAAAAACTCTGGTGACCTTTTGAACAAACTAAAAAACGTAGACATAAAAAACAAGCACATGGCAAGTCCAGACATAAACCCTTATACACAAATATTCCTATAGATGAATGCTTAAATCAATAAAAAAAACACACTTAACAAAAACAAAAATAAAATTACCTCTACCCACACAGAAAATCATAAAACTATGCTATCTAATTACTAAGCAATGTTTTTTCACTTTTAATGACCTTTTCTATAGACAAAAATTTGTTTTACCAGTGGGATCACCTCTTAGCGGCGTTCTCGCTTGTTTATTGACAATACAGACCACTAACATTTTTGTAAGTTGAAATAGACTATTCCCCAAGTAAAATGATTCGAAAATTATTGTTGCATAATATCTCTCTCTCTCTCTCTCTCTCTCTCTCTCTCTCTCTCTCTATCTATCTATCTATCTATCTTTATATTGGAAGAGTGGCTGGAGTAGAAATTTATCAGGTCGTTTTTGTTGATAGCTTTTTTGTATACGTCAAAAGCGAGTTTGTTGTTATTTTTGTGTAATATGATATCTAGGAAAGGAAGAGTATGATTAGATTCACTTTCGAAGGTAAAATTTATAGTCAGTTCAGTGTCATTGAGTTTGTCGACAAAATCTGCTATGTTTGTAGTTTCTGGATAGATTAGAAGGGAGTCGTCTATATATCTAAAGTAGGTGGAATTTGGTGGTAAAATGTTTCTGAAATAATCTCTTTCTATAAATCCTAAAAATAAACAAGCAAGAACGTCGCTAAGAGGTGATCCCACTGGTAAAACAAATTTTTGTCTATAGAAAAGGTCATTAAAAGTGAAAAAACATTGCTTAGTAATTAGATAGCATAGTTTTATGATTTTCTGTGTGGGTAGAGGTAATTTTATTTTTGTTAAGTGAGTTTTTAATTGATTTAAGCATTTATCTATAGGAACATTTGTGTAAAAGGATTTTATGTCTAGACTTGCCATATGTTTGTTTTTTATGTCTACGTTTTTTAGTTTGTTCAAAAGGTTACCAGAGTTTTTTATATGTGACGGACTTATTGTGCCGAGAACTGGTGTTAAGATTTTGCTTAATTTGCCAGCTATTTTATGTGAGACGCTGCCTATTCCAGATATCATAGGCCTCATTGGTATATTTGGTTTATGTGTTTTTGGGAGACCGTATAGTGTGGATGTTTTTGGGTGGTATGTGATAAGCTTTAGCCAGGAGGAGTCTTCTGTTTTTAATACTTTCTTGATATTGTATATAAATTTTTGTTTCTTTTGTGATGTTGGTTTTGTTAACTTTCTCGTATATGTTATCATCATCAATTAGGTCTTTCATTTTCTGTCGGTATATGTTTTCGTCCATGATTACGATTCCCCCTCCTTTGTCAGAAGGAGATATGTGTACGCTTATAGTACAACTGTGCAAATTTTCAAGAAAATTGATTCAGCCATTTCGAAGTCTATAGGTAACAGACACACACACACACAAAGTTCCATTTATAAATAAGTTTATATAGATATACAATTGAGAAAATATCCTCCTTGTCATATCATGAGTTATGAAAATGGCATTAAATTAAATTCTTTATTACAATAGAGAGGAATTTTATTTACTTACATTGTCATTTTTATGAGATAAAGCATTGTTAGCTATTATTATTGTTGACTAATATTTATTTTCATCAGCATTATTATTATTACATGAAGCATTGTCAGTCATTATTATTTTTTGACTAGAATTTACTTTCATTTTCACTTTTTATTTGATGACATATCATCAGTTATTATCATTAATTTTGACTACTATTCACCTGCATCTTCATTTTTATTAGACGAGCCTTTTATTATTTTTTACAAGTATTTAATTTCATCTTCATTTTTATATGAAGCATTGTCAGCCATCATTTTACTAATTTTTAACTATTATTTACTTTCATCTTCATTTTTTATTATATAAGTTATTGTCAGCCATTATTACTAATTTTTGACTAATATTTATTTTCATCTTCATTTTTTATTATATAAGTTATTGTCAGCCATTATTACTAATTTTTGACTAATATTTATTTTCATCTTCATTTTTTATTATATAAGTTATTGTCAGCCATTATTACTAATTTTTGACTAATATTTATTTTCATCTTCATTTTTTATTATATGAGTATTGCAAGCCAACATTTTATTATTTTTTGACTGGTATTTACTTTCGTTTCCATTATATGAAGCATTGTCAGCTATTATTACAAATTTTTGACTAATATTTACTTTTATTTTCAATTTTTATTATTTGAGCATTGCCAGACTATTTTTACTATTTTTTGACTAGTATTTACTTTCACGATCATTTTTCATTATATGAAGCATTGTCAAACATTATTATTAATTTTTGACTAATATTTACTTTTATTTTCAATTTTTATTAGACTATTTTTACTATTTTTTGACTAGTATTTACTTTCACTTTCATTTTTCATTAAATAGCATTGTCAGCCATTATTACTAATTTTTGACAAGAATTTAATTTCATCTTCATTTTTCATATGAAGCATTATTAGCAATTATTGCTAATTTTTGCCTAGTATTTACTTTTATTTTTATTTTTTTACGATATGAAACATTGTCAACCATTATAACTCATTTTGACGGGTATTTACTAATAAATTTCTCTAAAAACCTTTGTTTTCATCCAGTGTTGCATCTCCAGAATCTGTTGCCGTGTGTTGTTTTTCTGATTCCGCATCCGATGTTTGTCCTTTTTCACTGTCTTCCGTGCTGTCCACTTCAGACAGAGCCTGGTCACGGCTCCATTCTGAAGTGGTCGTGCCATCACGACCACTGTTGCCATCTGTGGTTGTGCTACTGGACAGAGTTGATGCTACCGTGGTTGACTGCTTCTGAACTTCATTCTGTTGCTCAAATTCTTGGATCTGCTGTGCCATCTTCTTGTCCACGGTTGAGGAATGAAAGGATGATGTCTCACCAGGAGCAGCAGGAGAAGAGCAAGATTCCACAGGTAACTCAGCTGCTTCATCGGCATCTTCAGGCTGAAATGTACACAAAAATAAAGTGACAACCGGACATAATTATTAGGCCACCCCAGTGTTTTAGAAAAATGATGTATTTCATATTATATTTTAGCAAGGTTCTTATGCAAAGCCTTAACAGACATTGGGATAGTGGGAGTAAAAAAAAGAAAAGCACTCAAGTCCATAACCGAAACAGCGGAAAGAACAGCTAATTGGTTATGGATCAAAAGAGAGAGAGCCTGGATTCCAAATTGTTTGCTAAAATTCCCCGAAATTCTGCGTCTAAATTAATGTTTCGGACGAGCTCATGTGCGGTTCGCCTCTAAATGGAAAGTTGCTCTGACTGTCGCCAATCGGAAGCATTTGCAGGGTTTTGTACCGGGCCTAAACGTAATTTTCCAGTGTCTGAAAGCGCTTATCGAGGGTGGGCCAGAGGCTGATCATCTCTGGTCGGGTCGGCGCGGTGAGGCGGGTATGATGTTGAAAGACCCAAAACCCCCTAGTGATCCTCGCGATGACATCACTGACGACACCCTCTAGCGCCCCCATTACGGTGCGTTTGTCTGAAATTAGTATTTATTTACCAAGTAAAAAATTGTAAATGAAAATAAAATGGTTCTTTTGTTAATACTGACAATAACATGTACATCAAAGGAATTTATAAATATTTAATAATTCCCTATATTGCAGTTTCATCAATGAAAGAATAAAGAAAATTTAAGGTGATTCAGACGAGTTCATCTTTTCTTCCTTGCCTTGTAAAATTTTGCAAAGTAATAATAACAAAAGAACCATTTTATTTTCATTTGGCAATAAATAATAAAAATAGTATGAAATACATCAATTTTTTTTTTAATCATTTCACCCCAAGCAAGGCATTCCACTGCCACTATTGCACAGGGGGTTACATAGGGGAAAGTGATAAGAAAGAGTGTTTAGTTATAGGAAATGTCAGAAGGAGGGTGGTAGACGGATGAGGATACCGAGGATGGGGGTTGGGTAGATGGGTAGAGTCTTTGAGGGAATGGATATGAGTTAGTGTGATAGATGTCTATTGACCTTACATTTAAATTCCTGGAGATTGTAGCTGTCGTGGAAGCTAGTATATGGAAGGGAATTATACAGGTGGGAAGTGCAAGAAAAGAAGCTGTTAGAGTAGAAATTGCGGTTACATTTTATCTGTTTCACTGTAAAAGTGTGGGATTTACTCACAGTAAATAGTATCTCTTGCAAATTCATACCTAGGGGACACCAGTGAACTAAGTTCATCGAAGCAGAAGCCGTGAAAGTATTTATAGAAGAGGCACAGGGAAGCCACATCACGCTGGTGAGAGAGTGACTGCAGCCGGGCAGCCAAGTTGGCATCACTCACATAACCGATTCTCTGTTGTATTTTGTCAAGAACCCCGAAAAGAATAGCAGAGGCACCCGACCAGATATGGCAGCAGTATTCAATATACAGGCAGATGGTAGATTTATAGATGTGCAGGATGGACTCAGGCCAGAAAATATTCCAGGCCCTGCACAGAGAACTGACTTTCATAGCAACGGATTTAGCAATGGATTCGATATAGTCATTCCACTTGAGGTCCGCTGAAAGTGTGAGGCCAAGGAGGCATACTGTTTTACTCTCAGGGAGGCAGGTCTGTTCCATGATAATGGGAGGTAGCAGCTTCGTTTTGGAAGCATTAAAATTTATGAGCCATTTCTTACCCAGTCCACCACGGATTGGAGGTCCTTCTCAAGCTCAGCAGTGAGGTTTGCTTTATCACCTACACCGAATTTTTGATTGAGGTGAGAGTAAACTGTGGTGTCATCAGTGTACATGCCTACTTGGGATTTTATAGCATCGGGGAGATCATTAATGTAGATCAGAAAGAGCTTAGGACCTAGGATAGAGCCTTGAGGGACACCCGCGTTTGTATGGTAGTTTTGGGAGGCATGTCCATTTAATACTACCTTCAATGTGTAATTAGAGAGGAATGACTGGATTAGGTCAAACAAATGTCCAGTTATACCATAGCTCTGCAGTTTGCGTAGGAGGCCAGCATGCCAGACTCTGTCGAACGCTTTAGAGATACCCAAGGCAACGGTTCGGGCTTTGTCATTCTTGTCGAGAGCCTGGTATATATACTCAGTGATGGTCGTTAGCATATCAGCAGTAGATCTGGTGAAGTGGAGACGATACTGTTTGTCCAAAAGGAGCCCGTGGGCTGTGGGATGCTGAACCATCTCGGCTTCAAACACTTTGCCAAAGATCGGAAGGAGGCTGATAGGGCAGTAATTAGTGGGGTCCGAGGGTTCTCCAGTGTTCTTAAATATAGGAACTACAGAGGAAGACTTCTAACAGGCAGGAAAGCAGGAAGCAGATAGACAGGAATTGTAGGGTTTAGAGAGGACAGATATTTCTTTTAAAAAAACTGGTGTGGCCTAATAATTATGGCCAGTAGTGTACATTACTATATTCTTGATTTTTATTCTAAATTAGATAAAAAATTACTAGACCATTATCATTAATGAGTGTACCCCTCCAGTTAAAAATATTTGAGAGTATTATTACCTGTTTCCTCACAGGTTATCCCCACTGAGTGTAACAGGAGAATATATATAATTCCAAGTGAAGAGGAGTCAAGGTTTTTTTTATTTTGAGTACTCTGGCATTTATTTTATTATAAACAGTGCTCAATATAATGAGTATTATATATATATATATATATATATACTATGATCTATATTATAATTGAAAAAACTCTTCATTACTCAATGACATAATATTTGTCTATATTTCTGAGATGAGGTAGTATTTACATTACTCAGACTATTGTCCTCATCTTTGTTGCCATTTGTACAATGTCTCAGCTGTTGTATGCTCTGGCCTTTTCAGGGGCTAGGAATTTCAAACCGAACCCTTTATTACAATCACTGGGGTATATGCAGAAAAAAATAAGGCACTGTTAAAGAGCAAGAACTTTAATAACTGGTAGTAAAGAGAATGAAGTAAGCTGACACTGTCTTGCAAGTGTCTTTCTCTCTCCATGAGCATGACAGGAGGGATATATAGTTATGTATTGTATCAATTTTAGCAATGTAAAATTGATACATAACTATACAATTATATTAAGCTCTATAATACTCATTATATTGAGCACTGTTTATAATAAAATAAATGCCAGAGTACTCAAAATAAAAAAACCTTGAGTCCTCTTCACTTGGAATTATATATATATATATAAATCTTAAGAGGAAAAATCAACCAAATTTATATTGCTTTTGATAATAACCATTAAGCACTCTATTCTTATTTTTTATCTAACTGATATTTTATATCTAAACTTATATAATAAATGGAACTTTGTCTGTGTGTGTGTGTCCATTACCTATAGACTCCAAAAAAGCTGAACTGATTTTCTTAAAAATTTACACGGTTGTACTATAAGCGTCTGCGAGTGTTCTTAGCTAGGTTTTGTGTCGAGGCACCCCCAATAAAAATCAATAATCAAAAAAATCGGGTTATAGAAGGAGTGGTCCGATTTTAATCAAATTTGATACACTCATAGACAAAGACATAAGAAACGATATTCAGAAGTTTTAAAGGTTGCAGTTCTTACAATAGTGCAGAAAATCGATAATATATATATAAAAAAGGCAAGATGTTTGTGTGTGTGTCTA
Source organism: Ascarosepion bandense (assembly GCA_037127315.1). Lineage (NCBI taxonomy): Eukaryota > Metazoa > Mollusca > Cephalopoda > Sepiida > Sepiidae > Ascarosepion > Ascarosepion bandense. The sequence goes on along the minus strand of JBBBDQ010001167.1, from coordinate 814,291 downwards.
TCTGCCTATATGTCTGTATGTTTTTCAGCCCTTTTATTTTAGTTTTTGCTTTGGGTTTGGCTCTAAGTAGGTATAATTATAGTTCTTAGTCTCAGCCATGATACCATTTACTCAGAGTTCTTATTTAGCCTTCAAAATTCAGTTTATAACAAGAAAAACTTATTTGATATTGATACCAGGCAATCAAAATTTGACTTACATCCATTCATTTTTCTTTCAGTCTATGGTTTTGCTTTAACTGGAAACAACTATTGCTCTTTTTAGTCTTTCGTGCCAACGTCCAAAGAGTCTGAGCTCCAGGACCATGGATTAGTTTTAAAGCTTTCATTACACCCAAGCAACGCTGGGCTATACTGCTAGTATATATATATATATGTGTGTGTGTGCGCGCGCGCGCGCGCGCGCGCGATTGGTAAATTGTCGCAATTATTATATTAGGTGCGATTATTTTATTATTTGAAATATACTTTAGGCTGTGTCTGAGCTCAAGGACCATGGATTAGTTTTAAAGCTTTCATTACACCCAAGCAATGCTGGGCTATACTGCTAGTATATATATATATATATATATATATAAAATCTTTTGGATTATCCTCCACATTATCATCTCTGTTATTTATTAGATAAACCATTATTATTAATTTTTGAATTTCAATTCTACTTTTCATGCCGAGATCAGTTACACAAATATTATTTTATGTTATAAGAGTCAGTTAAGTGCCATATACGATGCACACTTAGGCAATCATGTCTCTTTCGATCCATGACTGACTAGGTAGAAGATTTTCCTGCAGTAGGTTGGTTACCAACAAAGGCTTATAAAACCCAAGCTATTCAACCCATAGCTGGAGGGAAAAAGAGATGGATTCATACCTTTCTCAAGTGTATTTGTGCATAAGTGAATGTAATGAATTCAAGTGGGAATTGAACTTGGCTCTTTGTATTCTCATTCTGAGCCGATATTCATTGCACCAAAATGCACATGATGTCAAAAAATAATAAATATTTCAGAAAATGATAAATATTTGACTCATGGTGATAAGTGTGTTTTAGAAAATGATAAGAATGTTTCATAAAATGGTATATATGTTCTCAGAAAATGAAAAATATATCTAAATAATAAAAGATACATTTCAGAAAATGGTAAGTATGCTTCAGAAAATATGCTTAAAAATATTATTATAAATGGTAAATATATTTCAGAAAAAGTTAAAAAAGATGCTAAATGCTTTTCTAATTTTTAGTGTTATACTTACAGTTTTATCTAAATTTGTTGTATCTGAAGTGGGTGGGGAGGTGGTTGAATGGGCAGATTCACTCTCCTTTTCATTATCACTCTGCCGAACATGCTGTCGACCAAAACGGCTTGGCTTTGAGGCCTTTTTCTGGTCTTTTTTGAGTGAAGAACTATGAGTTGGTGTTGAGTCAGTATCAGACACGGGGCTCTCAGTGATACTCTCTTTTACACTATACTTATTTTTTGTATACCGCACAATACTTTCTTTGATTGGGGAGGCCATGTGGATCTTTAGGCTGCTACTTTTATCCCCTCCACTGGTATTTTTCATATTTGTAGGGCTTTGGGGTGGCGTCTCAGTTTCCTGAATGTTTTCCAGATCACTTGCAGAGACCTTACTTGCATCTGAAATGAACATATAAAAAATATAACATATAAGAATCAATGTGTGGCTGTGTGGCGGGGTTTGATGATGTGTATATTCAGTATACTGTATATCTACATGAATCACAACTAAGTTTATTGTATCTCTCTCCCACTCTCTCTCGCACACAACTTTTGGCTAAAGGTTTAGGGTTGCCCTCTGGATTTCAAAGAATCACCTAAAAATTGAAGACTTTGCATTTTTTAAAACTAATTTAGTAGCTCACATCAAACTAGAGGGGCTTTATCTTTATTTTTTTTTCTTTCTGAAGAGTTTTAGTCAGGAGATACATGCGCTTGCACCTTCCCTCACCAAGTTAAGTGGTACTTGCGCTCTCTCTGAACCAAGATACATGGCACTTGCGCTCTCTCTGAACCAAGATACATGGCACTTGCGCTCTCTCTGAACCAAGATACATGGCACTTGCGCTCTCTCTGAACCAAGATACATGGCACTTGTGCTCTCCATCACCAAGTTAAGTGGCACTTGTGCTCTCCATCACCAAGTTAAGTGGCACTTGTGCTCTCCATCACCAAGTTAAGTGGCACTTGTGCTCTCCATCACCAAGTTAAGTGGCACTTGTGCTCTCCATCACCAAGTTAAGTGGCACTTGTGCTCTCCTCACCAAGTTAAGTGGCACTTGTGCTCTCCCTCACCAAGTTAAGTGTGCACTTGTGCTCTCCCTCACCAAGTTAAGTGTGCACTTGTGCTCTCCCTCACCAAGTTAAGTGTGCACTTGTGCTCTCCCTCACCAAGTTAAGTGTGCACTTGTGCTCTCCCTCACCAAGTTAAGTGGCACTTGTGCTCTCCCTCACCAAGTTAAGTGGCACTTGTGCTCTCCCTCACCAAGTTAAGTGGCACTTGTTCTCTCCCTCACCAAGTTAAGTTTGCACTTGTGCTCTCCCTCACCAAGTTAAGTGTTGCACTTGTGCTCTCCCTCACCAAGTTAAGTGTGCACTCGTACTCTCCCTCACCAAGTTAAGTGTGGCACTTGTGCTCTCCCTCACCAAGATACATGGCACTCGTGCTCTCCCTCACCAAGATACATGGCACTCGTGCTCTCCCTCACCAAGATACATGGCACTCGTGCTCTCCCTCACCAAGATACATGGCACTCGTGCTCTCCCTCACCAAGATACATGGCACTCGTGCTCTCCCTCACCAAGATACATGGCACTCGTGCTCTCCCTCACCAAGATACATGGCACTCGTGCTCTCTCTCACCAAGATACATGGCACTCGTGCTCTCCCTCACCAAGATACATGGCACTCGTGCTCTCCCTCACCAAGATACATGGCACTTGTGCTCTCCCTCACCAAGTTGCGTGGCACTTGCACTCTCCCTCACCAAGTTGCGTGGCACTTGCACTCTCCCTCATCAAGCTACGTGACATTCACTTCTGCCTCACTTTCTCCCTTGCTTTTCTTTTTCACACAAACATGCAAAGAAATCAAATTTCTTTTCATCTGAACAAAACAACTACAAACAAGGAGCTTTAACAGTTGTACATGCTGAGAAAAATTTAGTTGTAAATCATAATAAAAACATTTTATATTTTTATATTTAAAAAGATTTTATCGCCTTTTTCTTTTTTGTGGGTGGATTCAAATCTGCAACATATAAATATTTATATTGCAGTATTCAACTGTTTATATCTTAGAGAACATTTCTAATGCATGCCAAGCCTCTTGTAATACACTATAGACCAAAGGTTTGGAACCATTTTCTGTATTTCAAAGAATCACCTAAAAATTTAAGGTTGTCTGACTTTTTTGAAAACTAATTTAGTAGCTCATTTTGGACCAGAGGGAATTTCTCTTTCAGAAGAGTCATATCATATACTTTATAATAAAAATGAAATTAACGAATACTGTATAAAATTTCCTTAAAATTGTAGCTCTTTTCACCTGATCTACCTTACTAGCTAATGATAATCTTAAAACTAGCAGATTATAAATTTGAGGTAATCCCCTCTCTAAAATCTGACAGGTACACAAACACAACCATTGGCTAAAAGACTGGAGTCAACTTCTGGATTTTGAATATATATATATTTAAAAATTGCGTGTTCAAAAATTCCCTGCTACATGAGCATTCAAATAAAACACTGTTATACAAGCGTTCTTAAAAACAAAAAGGGTAAATGGTAAAATCAGTTATTAAAAATCGCCTGAAGACACCACACATAGTAGAAACGTAGGTCACGTAATAACTCCTTTAAAAATGGAAAATATTCAAAAGTTTTAGACTATAATTGCATTGAACACTTTCTAGTACAAATGTGCACTGGTCTAACCTTATTATGACCAAAATATAAGTATTAAACAATATATATATATATATATATATATATATATATATATATAAAATGGACTCTTTCATTAATTTCGATGTATGAGTGTCTAGACCAGTTAGAATTGTTTTGAGTGGTGAAAGCTTGTGTTGCACCATCCACACTTTTTGGAACTGCTGATAACAAACAATCGGTGCAGAAGTCTGTTACAGATTGCATGACCAACAGACCTCAGTTATTTAACCCATAACTAGAGAGAAGGGTTGGATTAATACCCTTCCCAAGGGTACCAGTGCGTAAGTGAATGCAGAGCGTTCGACTGGAATTGGGACTCGGCTCACCGATTTCCTCCTCTGAGCCAACATCCACTGCACCACAACGCACATCCATCAATAAATGCTTACAGCACCTGATATACCCAAATGGTCACCCATCTAGATACTGACCAGGCTCAACGTTGCTTAACTTTGGTGATCGAGCGAGAACTGGTGAATTCAACATGTTATATATAAAAACATGGGGGATGTTACATTATATATTGCAGTCCACTATGTTTTTATTATAAACACTTATAAAAAAAATTACTATAAACATTGCTCTACTAAGTATTGAGCATTTTTCAAAAAGTAAACCACTACAAACAATAGATTGTTAACCCATTTGTTTGTACAACTAATATATATATATATATATATATATATATATATATTTATATATATATATATAGTGTATTGAGGCAAGAGATAATTTTCTAAACATATACTGTTAAATATAAGAGACAATGAATGTCTATTATGTTTAATCGTGAGCTGTTCTAAACATCGTATTTTGGCTTTAATTTCAGGTAAAAATAAAGACATAAATTATCCAACATTTGGATATTTTTTTTATTATGCTGGCTCTAAGGTTTCAGCACTCATGAGCCATCTTCAGAGAGGTTACAAGGACATTAGTATAAAGATATCCACCATCATGTGTTGACATAAAACATTACTAAGCAATGATAACAGTCACCAAATAGCAGACACAGTTCATAAATTTGTAATGCAGTTCTATGACGTCACACCACGAGAGAGACTGAAATGTTAACATCTACATTAAATCCAAACAACCCACACTTAATAAAATCACATTTTAATCGGGTCACAATACATTACATTGTATTTAGACATATAGTTCTGTTAACATATGCTCCCAATCATAAGTAAAAAAAATGCAATATAACTATGACATTATTTAATTAAATGAGCTTTTAATTGCTTGAACAAATAATATAATTTAAGGACATTATATAATCTAAAGAAAAAATCCATAAATTTTCAAAAATATTGTAAAAATACTTCAAAAATATTATTGTGATTAGTTTATGAATTTATTAAGTGAAGATTATATTTACTAATCAAAAATTAAAAAGTTTAATACAAAATGTCATCCCTTCCTATTTTTAAAATACATTTGAATTTTTTTATGTGTATTTGAAGTTCTTTTTTGTATGTTAATTTCTGGGTAAATTAAAAGGTCATGTTTTTCAGGGTTTCTTTTCCTTACAGGAAAAAAATTGTACAATTATGTCACTTGTGATCACCATACACTCATCTTATCTCCCATCTGTCAAATTTGTCAACACATACAATTGAAAGGTCAGAAAGTTGAACTCTGTGTTTAAGAAATAGTTTTATTCTAAATTTCATGCTATAAATAAGTAATACTTGTGTAAATCAGATTAATTTGACATTAAATTTGCTAATTTTCTAAAAATAATGTGTCGCAGATGTATATTTTATTTTTGCAAGATTTTTAAATTTGAGAATTAACTATTGTTTACAAATGTGTCGATCACTTAAAAATGGCACAAAAAGTTGAAAGATTTAAAAAAAGAAAATTGAAAATTTTAGATTCCAATCAATATAATTTCTGTTTAAAATACACCAGAGTATTTTGCTTACTGGAAATAGTAAATTTAATCATTTAGCTTTCAATTAAAACTAAAATAAAAGTTTAAAGAAAACTTTTTTATTTTAAAATATTCACATTAAAAGTTAGTTATCGAAAATGAGTGGAGGCACCTAAAGAATTTTAAAAAAGGAACGCTACTAATAATTCGAATTGTAAATAAAGCAGTATGATAAGTTAATCCCTTGAAGATTGCTGTGATGCATGAAACTCAGAATCGTGAGTAAAATATAGGATGATATGTATATTTATATATATATATATATATATATATTTATCAATATATATATATATTTATCAATATATATATATATACACACTCACACATACATATACACATCCACACACATATATGTGCATGCATACACACACGCACACATATATGCATAACTCTTTCAGTGACTGGCATGTGTATACACCACTTATATATATAACATGCTAAAATTTCCCTTCTCTGATTCCATGCGCCTATGGCTTAGTGGGTAGCGACTCCGACTGACACCAAATCAGTTAAATTTCGATCCTGTCCAGAAACAAATGGATGTCTAGCCACACTGATGAGCTGTGATACAGCAAAACAAGCTTGTATGTGAATGACAAATATATATATATATATATATATATATATATATATACACACACACATATATATATATAGTCATCTGCAGACAAATCTGTTTCACTGTATCACAGCTCATCAGTACAGTATGACAACCGATTGCTTTTTACCGAGGATTGAAACCCAACCGAATTGACATCAGTCAGCGATTCTACCCCTGAGCTATGAGCGCTCAGTAGAAGGAGGCAGACTTTTTAGTGTGTATATTATCATAATACACACACACACACGCACACTACACACACACACAAACATATATGAAGTGTTAAAAGGGAACTAATCCAACTGACCTCTACTCCTGTGGTATTTAGGCATTGGTGGTGTAAAACCATCGTCCCCTTTCTTACATCGGTGATGTTGAGCATCAATTGTATTGATGACAATCCGCACCAGAATTTGGACGATTTCAGTTGTAGCACTGTTTGCATTTATTTGATACTAAAAGTAAAAAGGAAAAATCATCAACATGAGGTTTAATCCATAGATTTTAAAACAAAACAAACTGTGGAAAAATAATGAAAGCCTCAAGAGTTGGAGAATGACATTTCTCAGCTGTGAAATTTAAAAGCAAAATATTGTTTTTCTTTTACCAATGTTTATCCTATTTCTAGCCACATAACTTGCATATACTTGCATATTATTTTGTGTATAATACAAGTAATTTCGAATGAAAATTAAAGGCAAAAAACAAAGCCAGGACATGTTTTCAGAAATATTTACTCAGCCTAAAAAACAAACCTTTTTAAGGATGGTTTATATTTTTTTTTTACGCTCTTCCTTATTTTCATCAACGACCTCCCAAATGAGATCAAGTCCCAAGTAGGCATCTACGCAGATTACGCCACAATATACTCCCGCACCAGTAAGAAACCTGTCGTGGCGGACAGACATAATCTTGCTGCTGACCTTGAACGGGATCTACACTCTGTGGTGAACTGGGGCAAGAAGTGGCTTGTCAACTTCAATTTGTCTAAGACCAAGCTGTTGTCTGTCAACCATTACAGGCAACCTCACCTGCCTCCCATAAGCATGGACCAAGTGATTCTCCCGGAGAGCAATACACTATGCCTCCTCGGACTTAGCCTGTCCTCAGACCTCAAATGGAAGCACTATATTGAATCCATAGCAAAATCTACTGCTAAGAAGGTTGGGTCACTATGTCGATCCAGGATGTTTTTTCTGCCTGAATCCATCCTGCATATATACAAGTCAACCATTCATCCGTGCATGGAGTACTGCTGCCATTTATGGTCAGGCGCGCCTGCCGTTCTCCTCAGTGTTCTCAACAGGCTCCAAAGGAGAGTCTGTAATGTGATAGGTACTGATCTGGCGGCTCGACTGCAGCCACTTCCCCACCGTCGAAATGTAGCCTCCCTTTGTCTGTTCTATAAATACTTTCATGGCTTCTGCTTGGACGAACTTAAGTCACTGGTGCCTCCTCAACAGGTGTTTACTCGTGCAACCAGACTGGCAACTGGGTCCCACCCATTCACAGTCAGGTTAGCCAAATGCAGATGACAGTTCTACTCCTGCAGCTTCTTCTCTCGCACTTCCCGCCTGTGGAACTCGCTCCCGTATTCGTGCTTTCCTGACGGCTACAACCTCCAGAAATTTAAATGCAATGTCAATACTCATCTACTAACCACTGGACTCTAGCTCTCTCCCCACCCCCATATAACCTTCCCTTTCTCTCCACCTATGTATCTGTCATCGCACCTGCTTTCTCAGCTTTCTATTGCTCCTTTCTAACTAGTTTGTACTCCTCACTCTTTTCTAATTAATCTTTTTACAGTTATGTAGCCCCCTGCACATCAGTGGCATTTCCGCCTTGCTCAGGGTGAAATGATTAAAAAAAAAAAAAAAAAATCATATAGCCCTAAGCAAAGCATTTTACTGCCACTGTTCTGCAGGGGGTTACATAAGAGGAAAGTTATGAGAAAGAGTGACAGTTTATAGTGAGTACCAGGAAGCGGGTAACAGAAGGATGACTGTGGCCATAAGGTGAGGGATCAGTTAATATATTGATTGCAGTGTAGAATTGAACCCCCACTTTATATCCACATTATAATAGTATAGAAATTTTTTTTTTTATATAATCATATCACCCCAAACAAGGCATTTTACTGCCACTGTTGTGCAGGGGTGTTACATAGGAGGAAAGTTATGAGAAAGAGTGACAGGTTATAGGTGATGTCAGGAAGTGGGTAAGAGAAGGATGAGAATACTGATGAGAGTGGAGTGGATGGAGAAAGAAGCATGAGAGAGACGATGCAAGTTAGTAAGATAGGAGATGACTATTGACTTTACATATAAATTCTTGGAGATTGTAGCTGTCGAGGAAGCAAGTAAACAAAAGGGATTTCCACATGCTGAAAGTGCGAGGAAAGAAGCTGCTGGAGTAGAATTTGCGTTTACATTTTATTGGTTTTACAGTAAAAGGGTGGGATCTAGTTGATAATCTTGTAGCTCGAGTAAATTTATATCTAGGGGGCACCAGTGATCTAAGTTCATTGGAGCCTCTTAAAACCTCTTATTTGAAACAGCAGGATTGCAAATACACTCTCCACAATAGATAATAAAACACAAAGGTAGATGCTGATAAGGTAACACCAATTATGTTTTCTCCAGAAGAGAAAAATATTGAATCTAGTATAAAATTAGATTTATGAATTTTTTATCTAAAATATCCCATAGATGTTCAATAAGATTGAGATCAAGGCTTTGTGGGGGGGCCATTTCAAATTCTGAAGCCTTCCTTCCTCTTCCTTTTTAGTTAGATAATTCTTACAAAGGTTTGGCTTTTCACTCTGTATTTGAATTTCAGTGAGGTTTTTAAGAAAATCCACCCCACCTGTCCTAATACTTTTGCACATTACTGGTAGTGTGCGAAAGTGTTAGGACAAGGGTGATTTTAAACTATATTTTGATGCCTCATAAAAGATAAAAGAGTTCTTGTTCAAATACTTTTGCACAGTACTATATATATAAATATATTTTCCATAAGTAAGGGTGAGATTGGGAAAAATCCGGGGCACAAATTGATGTTTTGGTCATACTGCATGGCGGAACTCTCGAGGACTTTTCTTCTGAATAAATTGTTTACTCTTTCTATTAGTGTGGTATTTTTCAAATCGAAATTGTGGTTGAATTTATTTCTATGAATCACTAATGCATTTGTTAGATTATTATTAGTGATGTCTCTTTTGTGTTCATATATACATTTTTTTAGATTTCTAAAATCTCACCTTTACTTATGGAAATTATACTAAAACAGACTAACATATATATATATATATATATATATATATATATATTGTCTTGTACTATTTTCTGCTTAAGATAAGAGTAAAAGTGCCAATGCTTATTCCAAAACTGAACTGTTTTGCAATTAAAGTAATTTCTTGGGTTCAGTGGTTTCAGTCAGTCAGTTAAGTGGCATATGTGATACATTGGGCGATCATGTCTCGAAAGAGACATGACTGACTGGACAGAAGATTATCCCACAGTAGGTTGCCATTGCTTTCTGCAGTAGACTGGTTGCCAACCAAAGCTATAGAACCCAATCCGTCCTGTTATTTGACCCATAGCTGGAGGGAAGAGATGGATTAATACCTTTCCCAAGGGTATTTATGCATATATGATTGCAATGAATTCAACTGGATTCAATGGTTTAACCAATCTAAATTTCATCACCCCTTTTGTATTTTTAAATTCAATCAATTCCATACCGATCAATTTTTAACTCAGACTTTTAAAAATTTCCCATAAATTGAAATTTAATGAAATACATACAAATCAATTTTCAAATTGGTTAACTAAAAGAACATATAAATTTTGTGTAAAACTTTTAAAGAAATAATGTAATAATATCTTACCTTATACAAAATGACAAGAAGACCCATCAGCCAAGAATGTCTAACATGTGATTCCAGAAACCATAAGGTATAATTTGGTGGTTGGTAATCACTAGCATACCGTTGTGGAGAGGGAGCATATTTAAATACCATCAATGTGATTGGAAGAATCATATTACCCAATGGAAAATTTCGATCCAACACCTGAAACAATTTTAAAAGGTAATAAAAAAATGTGCATTGTGGTGAATTGAATATTGGCTCGGAACAAGAAATCGGGAAGCCGAGTTTGAATTCCAGTTGAATTCAATGCATTCACTTACACACAAATACCCTTTGAAAAGGTATTAATCCATCTGTTCCCTCTAGTTATGGATTAAATAACAGGACAGATTGGGTTCTATAGCCTTGGCTGGCAACCAGTCTACAGCAGAAAGCAATGGCAACCTACTGTGGGATAATCTTCTGCCAGTCATGCCTCTTTTGAGACATGATCGCCCAAGCATGTATCACGTATGGCACTTCACTGAATTAAAAAAATGCTGGCAGATTAATAATATATCAGCAAAGTTCATTCAGTCAGTTTAGTGCCATATGTGATACACACTTGGGAGATCATGTCTCTTTTGATCCATAACAGACTAAGCAGAAGGTTTTCTTGCAGTAGGTTGCCATTTCTTTCTACAGTAGACTGGTTGCCAACCAAGGCTATAGAACTTAATCTATCCTACTATTCAAGCCATAACTGGAGAGAGAAGAGAAGGATTAATATTTTTCACCAAGGGTATTTGCGCAAAAGTGAATGCAACAAATTTAATTGGAGTTCAAACTTGGTTTTTCAAATTAGCATTCCAAATCGACGTCCATCGCACCACAAGGATGTTTCATTTCGTTTTACGGCGTATCAACCCATCTTGGGTGATTTAACATCAAATTGAATGATTAAAAATCGAACAAAAAGTTAAGAACAATTTCAAGAAGTTTGTATATTTAACAAATTAATATATATAACAGATTTAAATATTTAGACTAATTCATACATTTAACAAATTTATATATTTAATACATTTTAAATTAATAAAATATTTTATAAAAATGTATATTTGGCTGTTTAGATTCTATGGCATACCAACCACCACAGGTTATCTGAAGACAAATCCAGCCTACATACATTATATGTATATGTATTACATTTACAAAATTTGCAAACACACATTTGGTAGGACCAAGTTTTGGAATATATAGCAAGTTGGTAGAAATACATATATCTATGTGCGTGTGAAATACTCTTCAACCAGTCATATTTTTGAGTACATTCCGATTTCTTTTAAGAATTTGAGTATCCTGCTTGCTCTTGTTTCTATAAATATTTTTTTTCAAACTACTTGTTTGGTAATATTTCATGCACCACAAGGAAAGATAAATGGTTTTAAATCTGTAGGGATAAGAAATTAAGAACTAAAAGCATTGTGGAAAAACCCAACTAAGAAAAATTCATAAGTCAGTGCGAAAAGCAAATTCTGAATCCTGATTGGATTAAAAACAGAAAATTCATAATGACGTTATTTCACATCTATAAACGAAAATGCTCGCTGGAGCCAGTCACATGACCAGATTTAATTACTTAAAGACATTCTGTGACCGATCAACAGAGTCAGATGGGAGAGGCGAGACGAAACAACTAAAATGTAACTTCAACTTCAAATCGACCCAGAGATAAGGTCAGGTCACACCTTGTTCTCTTTCTCCTTATTTCTCCTGTACTGATTATTTTGACTTCTTCCTCTACATCCAAAGACATTCCTACTGAATACTTACCTACATACGTACATACTCTTTCAACAATTACTACTACGAACATTTTCTACATTTCTTAATACCCTAATTTTATCAGTAAACTCAAACGCTACCCTTAATTTCTTAAAAACATTTCTAATTGCACATTAACTTCTACAACTTGTGATATTCTTTCCTTTTAATAAATTTCTATTTTAAAATGCAAAATGTATATTTTATTCTTACACTATTCCACACAAATCCACATATTCCAACCTGCCGACAACCAACCTTCTGATAACGATGGAAATGTTCTGATAATTCTTCTGATGATAATTCTGGATAAAACTTATAAGCTGTACGGAATTCGGTTAAGTATGACACAAGGCCAGATCAAAGAAACATTAACCATCTCCCTATGCTACAAATCTAAGACATATAAGTAATGTAGGTAAGCAGCAAGATATTAAGCAATCTAAATCTAATCTAATCTAATCTAATCTAAACTAATTTATAAATGGAACTTTGTGTGTCTGTGTGTTTGTGTATCAGTTACCTATAGACTTCAAAATGGGTGAACCAATTTTCTTGAAAATTTACACAGTTCTACTATAAGCGTCTGTGAGTGTTCTTAGCTAAGTTTTGTGTTGAGGTACCCCCAATAAATATCGAAAATCGATAATTGAAAAACTCAGGTCATAGATGGAGTGGTCCGATTTTAATCAAATTTGATACTCATAGACAAAGACATAAGAAATGATATTCAGAAGTTTCAAGGTTGCAGTTCTTACAATAGTGCATAAAATCGATAATATATATATAAAAGGCAAGATGTTTGTGTGTGTGTCTGTTTATCTGCCTGTACGTCTGTATTTTTTTCAGCCCTTTTATTTTAGTTTTTGCTTCAGGTTTGACTGTAAGTAGGTATAATTGTAGTTCTTAGTCGCAGCCATGATACCATTTATTCAGAGGACTTATTTAGCCTTCAAAATTCAGTTTATGACGAATAAAACTTATTTGATATCGATACCAGGAAATCAAAATTTGACTTATATACATTCATTTTTCTTTCAGTCTACGATTTCGCTTTAACTGGAAACAACTATTGCTTTTTAGTCACATCTTTCTCTTGCCCTTTCTCTGACACCCCCTGTAACTGGTTCGGCTTTGTCTTCATGCTCCTTCTGCCTAAAACTTTAACACTCTTATATAGCCCCTGGCACATCAGGGGTGGTACTGTCTTGCTTGGGGTGAAATGATTAAAAATAAAAAAACAAGCAAAAGTTTTCTGATTTTCCAGAAATTTCCAGTTTGATTTATCTTGATTTATTTTGTTTTACGGTATATCAACCTTAATGGGTTATTTCATACCAACAAGATTTTTAGGATAGGTTTGTATAAATAGAACATGTAGGTTCATTGATGTATTTTTTTTGTAAAAAGGGTTTTAGTTGAGAGTCAAATATATTGCTTTTAATATTTTTTAATATTTTTTTCAAAAATGTATTGTTGGTATTCTTACTATAAAAATGTATTTTTATGCTTTCATGGTGTTTTAACTACAATTTGGGTGTTCACTATTCTCCCATAGCGGGAACCCTAACAGGTACTACCACCCCTTGTCAGGGTGGATCTGGAAATAACAGCAATTAAGAGGTGATTTGATGTTCCTCAAAACCTCCCACTGTAGAAATTCCTATGTTTTCACTGATTTTAAGACCTCTTTTTGGTACAAATGTAATCCTGGCGCCTGTCTTTTATTTGCCATTCTTTAAAGAGTGTCCCTCTCCCCTCACTTGATGTTGTATCACCAAAATGGATACAATGCACAGAAAAGGTGTGCTGCAGTATTATTACAATATCTGGTGCCAAATAGTACAAATGGTACAATAATTACAATGACAGACATGACAGAAGTTACCACACAAAGAGGGAGGGGGGTTTAGATCACAATAGTCACCAAAGTAACCAGTCTGAATATTACTCAAATGACACTTGAATATAATGTCCCAAATGCTACAATTCTTCACTTAAAAAGACCATTTCAGACCATAGGCCATTCTATCATTGAGAGGGCTGCAATAATGCTAGCTGCTCTACAACACTTAATGGATTTTCTCTTTGATCATTTAACAGAAAAGCTAAATCATAAATGTTAATTCCTTAAATACAATCATAACAAAAAAATGGATTTGTCAAAGCCTATCAACGAAATTGAAAATTAAAATTAAAAGAAATGTTAAATACATATTAAAATAAAAAAAGGCAAAGTCTACTTACATAAGGTACTCCACTAAGAAAGGCGTTAAAAACTGCTGATGACCTGATTATAAGAAAAGAATGAAGCATTACAAACAGAATCTGAAAATTACATGTAAATACGTGTTGTTGAAAAGTTATCAGCCTAACTACCTTCCCAAAAGAACAAATATTTTCATAGCAACTGCTCTGACAAACCTTTTTTCTTAGTTCCCCAACTACTTGAATTTAAGCATGCTACTAGACTGGCATCAAGGTCCCACCCATTTACTGCTTAAATTTCAAATTCAACAACCGCTTCTACTCCAACAGTTGCTTTTTCTTGTACCTCCTGCCTGTGGAACTCCCTTCTATTTACTTGCTTCTTTGATAAATACAATCTTCAAAAATTTAAACGCAATATCAACTGCCATCTTCTGTCTTCTTGAATCTCATTCATCTTTTGTTTTTTCACCATTCCTTCCTATACTCAGTCTTCTCTTTCGCTTTCACTCCCTGTAATGCCCTGTTTAGTCATGGCATTTTAATGTTGTTTGGGGTGAAATGATTTAAAAAAAAATTTTTTTTGGAAGAGCATTATGTTCAGGCGCAAAACTTTCCAACATGCCCTTATAGGTTATAATTGTTTTACTCAGGGGAAAATACTCATCCATCAATTAACCACTTGACTCTAGTTCTTTCACCACTCCATATATCCTTTATTGCAGAATCTTTTAGAGTTGATCACACAACAGTTTCGAAACGTTTATGAAGACTGATGTCAGGCGCAAGCTGAACTTGAAGAATCATTAAGAGTTGATCATACAACAGTTTCGAAACGTTTATGAAGACTCATGTCAGGCACAAGCTGAACTTGAAGAATCATTAAGAGTTGATCATACAACAGTTTCGAAACATTTATGAAGACTCATGTCAGGCGCAAGCTGAACTTGAAGAATCATTAAGAGTTGATCATGCAGCAGTTTTGAAAAGTTTGAATGCATTAGGAATGATTCAAAAGCAAGATCATTGGGTGCCATATGAGTTGAAGCCAAGAGACATCTTGTTACATGTGAACAGATCATTTTATGGCAGAAAAAGAAAGTTTTTTGCATCAAATCGTGACTGGCAATGAAAAGTGGATGCACTATGAAAACCCTAAGTATAAAAGATCGTGAGGTAAGCCCGACCATGCATCAACATTGGCAGCAAAACTGAATATCCAGGGATTGAAGCTTCTGCTCTGAATTTGGTGGTATCAGCTGGATGTAGTTTATTATAAGCTGCTCAAACCAACCAAAACTATCACAGGAGATCGCTATCAACTAAAATTTATGCGTTTGAGCCGAGCATTGAAAAAAAAATGGCTGCTATATGAGCAGATACATGACAAAGTGATTTTGCAACATGACAATGCTGGGCCACATGTTGCAAAACGGGTGAATACCTACTTGGAAACACTTAAATGGGAAGTCCTACCTCACCTGCCATATTCACCAGACATTGCCTGGTCCAATTATTACTTGTTCCAATCAATGACACATAGCCTGGCTGAGCACAACATCCATTCTTATGAAGATATCAAAAATGGGTCAACTCATGGTTAGCCTCAAACGATGTGTGATTTTTCCGATGTGGAATTCAAATGCTGCCAGAAAGATGGGCAAAAGTAGTGGCTAGCAATGGACAATACTTTCAGTGACATGTTTCTTACTAATTTTTGTAAATAAAACATTACTTTTCATGAAAAATCAGCTAGAACTTATTCAAGGTCCTAATATATATATATATATATATATATATATATATATATATATATAAAGCTCTCTCTTATTAATGTTAAAATATTCCAAAAATCTAATTACAAAAAAATAAAGATTATTGAAACTATAATTGAAAGCTACCATCAATTAATACAAATTAATATAGTATCATTTCATATATATAATTGTACAGGCATAGAGACTCATCTCTTGTTCCCTGTTCAGGATGTGGTTTCTGGCTTTCTCTTTTCCAATCTTTTCACTTTTCTTTTTTTTCTTTTTCACTTTTGTGGTTTCCGGCTTTCTTTTTACCAATCTTTTCACTCTTACGTAGCCCCCTGCACATCAGTGGCGTTACCGCCTTGCTCGGGGTGATATGATTAAAAAAAATATATATATATATATATATACTAGCATCAAAGCTTGGCGTTGTCGTGCAAATCAGAACATTTTAGTAGTAGGAGAAGCATTAAAAAAATCTATTTTCCTTTGTTTTGTGTAAACGTGATTTGATGTTTTGTGTGAGATTGTAAACAACATTGCATTTGTTTTTGTTTCAAAATTATGGGAGAAATTATTTATATTTTTTGTTGACTAAATGAATTTAACATAAAAATAAAAATAATTTATTTTATTTTCCTGAAATTAAAAATATAAAAACTATTTGACTCTCAGTTCAGAAATTTATGAAGAATATTTAAAAATGTAGACATTTAATTTTAGAGAAAAAGTTACATTAATGCCACATGAATTAAAGATGGTTGATTTCCCACATGAAATATTTAGCAAAAAAAAGCTTTATTTTTTAAAAATTTTATTTTCTGAAGCATGAAATATTAAATCTGAAAAAAAAAAAGACTTAAATAATTAAATTAACCATTGGCACTTTTTTTTACATTTTGTTTTTGTTTGAAAAAACACTTTTTTAAAAAATATTTCTTTTGTTTCAAAATTACGGGGAAAAATATTCACATTTTTTTGTTGACCAAATGGATTTTTAAATGTCGGAATAAAAATTAAATATAAAGGCACATTTATTTTTTTAGTTGCATTTGACATGTGTGATTTGATTTCTGTGATGTAATTTAGTAATCATCTTAGATCTTAGATGTTTTACGGAGCAAATGTAAACAATCAGCACCATTGGCCAAAAACTGTGAAAGGGAAAATTGCTGAACTTAAACTCCAAATGTATGTGTTGACCTGGCTTCCTTGTAGATATGCGTCCCTAGAAAGTTTGAATGGCGTAGTTTAAAAAATGTAGGCGTGCATAGCTTACAGTCACACAGAGACACACAGATTTCCTTTTATATATATATATATATATATATATATATATATATATATATATATATATATATATATGAAGGCTCTCTCTTTTATTAATGTTAAAATATTCCAAAAATTTAATTACAAAAAATAAAAATTATTGAAACTATAATTGAAAACCACCATCAATTAATACAAATTAATATAGTATCATTTGATTATATATATATATATATATATATATATATGAAATGATATAGAAAAGGGTCTGTAATGTAATCAATCTTGATTATATATATATATATATATATATATATATATATATATATATATGAAATGATACTATATTAATTTGTATTAATTGATGGTGGCTTTCAATTACAGTTTCAATAATTTTTATTTTTATATATATATATATATATATATATATATATATATATAACATAGTGATGATCCACATATACTGTCTTAATATGTATAGGAAAGAATATTAAAAAGTTTTGAAGTCCACATGTTGTGAACAAACACACCACGTGATGTAAACACAAAAAAAAAAAAATATTGGGATGCTATCGTGAAATACGTTTCTAATTCAAATTTAAAAATCACTTGTTTCTGATGAAGGACCAAGGGCGGTCTGAAATATAAATACAATAATAAAAATAAACAAATACTGTCCAAAAAAAGTACATTTTTAAATTCAAAACTTTTTAATATTCTTTCCTATATATATATATATATATATATATATATATACACACACACATAGAGAGATTGAGGGAGAGAGAGAAAAAGAGAGAGTCTACCAAAAAAATGCATACACATTTGAGGAAAGGAACAAATTGAAATAACACTGTTTACTGTAATACAATATTTTCTTGACAGATGACATTACCCACACTATTGTAGCATCAACAAGTGACCTCTACAATATGGATGTATGTTTGTCATTCGAAGAATGTGTGATTATTTTTAAGTGGTATTTAAATTTGAGAATCTTGTTGAAATTCAAAGGCACTGGCACCATGAGTTTGGAACACAAATCCAACTTCCAGCTTAAACTCACACAGTTGAGGCACTAAGGGAAACAGCTTCACAGAAAAGTTGCCATGAAAATATTTGTAGAAATGATAGAGGGAAGCTATGTCACATTGGTGAGAAAGTGACTGAAGTCGAGATGCCAGGTCAAGATTGATTACATTGCAGACCCTTCTCTAGAGAAAATGATCAATAAATTTAATAGATATAAAATGTCTATTCTTTTTAGCAAGAAATATTTACAAGAACATTTACTTCCAGAATATACCAAATATTACTGTTTGTTTCACTCCAGATATTGTCGCTCACCATTAGACAGTGCATGTGTGATGTTGGGGGCCTTCTTCAGGTGTGGACCATACATTCTCATTAGAGTGTAACAGACTCTCATATTCCCCTTCTTGGGTGGATGTTTATATGTCTGTCATTGGTTTTTCTCATATGCTTTTATTTTAGGCACAGCTGGGTTGACCATGCATTTACATGTTGAGAACAGCTAATAAATAATATCCTGTAAGATGCAGATTTGCATTTGTGGCTAGGGGGCTATCTCTCAGGTCAACCATACACCTGGCTTCTCTGAGGGACAGAGCACAAAGTCTATTCTGACATCATCTGGGGTGAGCCTAGTAAATACATTATTATAATCCATTTCTGTATTGTAACACCTCAACGGTCGTCCTAACAATTTTCTCCGGCGGCCGTTCTCCACGCTGTGATGTTTGCCGGGAGTTTGTTGAAAATATCGGAGCCTCAAGCTGGGGGTACAAGATTGAACTATAAGGAATGAACTTCCACAACTTGGATGAGTTGAAAGGATGCTTTATTTCGTTTAGACTAGAGCTAGCCTTTTCGGTTGGGGCAGGTGAATGTGACACACAGCTCTAACTCTAATTAATGGAGATCAACAAATCCGAACTGACTGAAACAAGACGAACGGAGATTCTTACTTCACTCAAACGCCCGGCGGAACTCGACTGACTGACTCACTTAACTGACTCTATTTATTTAAAATGAATCTGGAAATCCAGAAATGCTTTAAACCACCGGTGATAAACATTGGCGACTGTAAGTCTGAAATTTCAGTTATCTTTTTTTTTATCTTAATAAGGCTTCCGCCGGAAAATTCTTAATGTGTGGTCAAGATACAGTAAAGGACAGCCTTTGACCGGATCATTCGAAAACCCACCTGCTGAACTTTATCTCTTTATCACATTAAATCACTGAGTCAAATATTTACCGGAAGAGTGGTAGGATTTAAAACAGTAATTGGATACCCTTGTCTCTTCCACAATTTTCCTCATAAAAGAAAAAGCGTTTATTTATTTATTTTTTTCCTCTTCTTTTTCACTTTTGTTAAATATGTTTTTAAACTATTTTCTATTCTTAACCGTTTTCTATTTTAATCTATTATAATAAAATACATATATGCCTAGTTATCGTGTCACAGTATGTTAACAAAAATATTCATATTTTCTTTTGATAGCGAATAATAATATAACGATAATTCATTCTCATGTTGCTGGAGTTACAAAAAAAAAACATCTGGCAATGAAGAATAATTATGTTTACCTTAACTTGTATGGAGGTACATTGAAGGTTTGCTCTGTTTGGTTGTAGCCAAGTAATACATTAAGATGTCGAAGAACTATGCTCTGTAAAAGATAATAATAGACAATGATGTTAAGTGTTTTAAACCAGGAAATAAATTCACTTAGAGCATTTACTCAGTTTGCTACTTGACTCCTCTTATTTTGATCAAGTTTTTGCCGAAAATTCAAATTTATTCAAATATTATATTTATGGTATAATTTATTTTTGTAAACCATATTACTCTGGTATAAATGGCAAGGAAGAAACAGATTAGCATTGAAAAAAGAGCTCAGGTGGAAATTCTTTCGAAAGAAGGATATTCTGAACGTGTTATTGCTAAAAGATTAAAGCCTATCAAAAAATGGCATGCATTATTGCCTTCAATGACTTTGTGAAACTGAGTTAAATATTGACAGAAAAATATCTGGTAGGCCCAGAGTAACAGCTATTGTAGAGGATAGGCACTTGATCATAACTAGCAAGAGGAATAGAAGAAAAACCGCTCCAGAATTAACGATTGAAATGAATTCTACTCGGCAACATCCAATATCTGTTTCTACTGTTAAGTAATGGCTTCATTCTGCTGGGATTAGCAGTTAAGAAACTCCTATTAAAAAAGGAGAATAAAGGATGAAATTGATCATACAGTTCAAAATGAACTTCCTAAAATTGAACAAATGTTGTTTAAATGCTTGCAGGATGCTTGGAAATCACTTTCACCAACTTATTTTTATAAGTCATTAGAAAGAATGCCAAGGATTTGCTCTGCAGTAATAAAGGTGGTTTCTTTGATGAAAAGAAAATATGAATTAACTTTAATTAAATTTGAAATTACTCTATGTTAATTTTGGTTTTAGTTATTGTACAATTGTGAGCAACAATGAAATATATCTATATTTATTCTTCTAAGACATAAAATTTGTTATTTCTTTCTCTTAGAGAATAAATCTAAGTGGTCCCAAACTTATGGTCGGTAGTATATATATTGAATGTTTAATTACTTAGTTTTTGGTCATAATAAAATTAGACCAGTGCACATTTGTATTAAAAGTGTTCAATACAATTATATTGTAGAACTTTTGAATATTTTCCATTTGTAAACGAGTTATGTGACCGAGGTTTCTACCGTGAGTGGTGTCTTCAGGCGATTTGCAATAATGTAAATCGCTTGAAGACACCACTCATGGTAGAAATCTAGGTCGCGTAATAACTCATTTACAAATAGAATATATATATATATATATATATATATATATATATATATAAAGAATAAATAAAGTACATGTATGAAAAAAGTGTTTTTGATCTCTTCTTCAGAGATTCTTTAAAAACTGAAGAAGCTTGTTAAAGTGAAACATGTCAGATTAAAGACATTTTTTCCAACCCATTTTGTATTTATTCTATTGATCTTCACCTCATCCCTATATATATTATGGTTAGATCTGACAAGGATAATTCAGAAAATGACTTTAGTTTTTAGGTTAATGTTTTGTTTGTAGAATTTTGTGGTGTTGGGCAAAACTATCTCTAACATAGTTTATTATATGTTCAATTCCCTTGTCCCTTCTATTAATTTTGTTATAACTAAACCATACACCGATTTACTTGAAGTGTTTATTATTTGCTGATTCCACATCCATAATTTGTATGATGGATTCACGGTATGTGCCATCACTGCTTTAATCCCAATTGCAGATCATAGTTTCTGTTTTGGAAAGGTTTATATTGAACTAGCGTATAGCCCGGCATTGCTCAGGTGTAATGAAAGCTTTAAAACTAAGCCCTGGTCCTGGAGCTCAGACACTTTGAACGTTGGCATGAAAGACTAAAAAGCAATAGTTGTTTCCCGTTAAAGTGAAACCGTAGACTGAAAGAAAAATGAATGGATGTAAGTCAAATTTTCATTTCCTGGTAGTGATATCAAATAAGTTTTTTTTTGTCGTAAACTGAATTTTGAAGGCCAAATAAGTCCTCTGAGTAAATGGTATCATGGCTGAGACTAAGAACTACAATTATACCTACTTAGAGCCAAACCCGAAGCAAAAACTAAAATGAAAGGGCTGAAAAACTGATTTTGATCAAACTCGGTATCTTGCCTTTTATATATATATATATATATATATTATCGATTTTCTGCACTATTGTAAGAACTACAACCTTGAAACTTCTGAATATCGTTTCTTATGTCTTTGTCTATGAGTGTATCAAATTTGATTAAAATCGGACCACTCCTTCTATAACTCTATTTTTTTGATTATCAATTTTCAATATTTATCAGGTGTACCTCGGCACAAAACCTGGCTAAGAACACTCACAGACACTTATAGTACAACTGTGTAAATTTTCAAGGAAATTGGTTCAGCCGTTTCGGAGTCTATAGGTAACGGACACACACACAGACACACAAAGTTTCATTTATAAATAAGTTTAGATTTAGATCCTATTTCTTGGAACAATTGACAGAAGATGTTGATTTTTTTTGTTTGGTCAAATGTTAGACTTGAAAAACCCACCTCCAATTGTAAATATAAAAAAAGATTTACCTGTGGTTTTCCAGGACAACAATAATCAGTCATGTCTTTGTCTTCAATCTTCACCATAAACTATAAAAAAAAATCAAACAGAAATAATTAGTGAATGATTTGCACATATTTTGAAAAAACTTGAACTCTTCTTTTCCTTCTTTTTTTTTAAAGTTAATCAACCTTTTGCAGGTTATTTAAATCCAAAATATATATTTTTCTTTTTTTTGTAAGAATATGTTTTATTTCGCAAGTGAAAATTACAATTTTTTTTTTTGTAAGTAGTAATAATTTTTTTTTATCCAGATACAAATCCTACGATTTAAACCATAGCTGAGGAGAAACAGATGGATTCATAACATTCCCAAGGATATTTGCATGTTAGTAAAATGTAATGAACTTGACTTGTATTCAAACTTAGTTTCCTGACTTCTCATTCTGAGCAATTATCCACTACACCACCTGCAAATCCAATCCAAAGAAAAAAAAAAACACAAAACAAAACACAAAAGAAATAGTAACGAGAAAACATTGTACAGAGAATTTGACAATTGTAAAAGTCCAGAAGAGAACTAGACAAAGAAACTGTTATTAAAAATACAAAATAATGGGGGAAGAAAACTTGGAGAATTTAGCGCATTGTTTTTTTATATTTCAATATGTTCCTGGGTCGTCACAAACTAATGTGTCAAACAGAACAGGGAGGTTTAGGTGCTGTCCAAGTATTGTTTTTAATAGATTTGTGATCATAATTTAATTATTTATAATCATATTTCATTCTGGGGTCATCAGGGAATTAGTATATCAGACATTGAGGTTTGAGTGTTGACCAAGTACAGTTTTCATATTTTAACATTATTTGGACTGGTAATCCTAATTTAACCTTTAGCACTCTGAATTATTAATATTATTTCCTTTTCCACTACATTAATTTTTAAGGCCTCTTAATTGCAGTATTCTTATTGCTAATATTAGTCAAAGTTGTTTTCTGTTGCCATAGCAGGATATGACAACACAACTCTAAAATTCAAACAAATTTAAATTCGGGAATCAGAGTCACTTTCAGTGGCAGGATAAACTCTTTGTACAGTAAATGAAATCACATACAGAGTGAAGAAGATTAATCACTTATAATAACAAGATATAACAATGTTAGTCTGTCTTTGGGACTCCAGTTCCTAATTTCATTCTCATGGTTTACTTCCAAAGTCTTCCTCCTAATTGAGTATCATTTCAACACAGTAGAGGTTTTAAATCAGAGATTCACATTTTTTACATGAGTTTCCTTCTAAGGCTAACAAAATTCTCTCTTCCTAATTAAAGTGTGGGGCTTACTATGCAAGGTTAGTTTAGATTTGGATTTTTACATGGCACAAGGTCATTTCCCAAAGGAAACTAAAATCCTTACATACCACCATTATTTTTATAAGTGTTGAAATCATTCATTAAACAAGCAAAATGGAAAGTAGAATGAAATTGACAAAGCATCAATTTGCAACTATAAGGCGTATTAACAATACCAAGAAATTCATAGATGTTGAATTTGTTTGTTTGAAAGTGTCTTCCATGGACTGTATGAAAATTGTGTTAGAGCTTTTGAAGTAAGTTGAAATGTTCATTGTTGCCGTAGGATTTATCAGTGTGATAAGAAATTCATGTGAGGAATATTATTGCTAAGAGAATTGCTCAGTTCTAAATGTTCATGAATAACATTCACTTTGTAGTGAACAGAAGAATGAATTTGTAAGAGATAGTGATTTGGACTTAATATTTTACATGATGTGTGCGAAGGAAATTCTGGTGCCAACTGTAATAATTTGTACATGTGTTATTCAAAGAAATAAAAGACATCTAATTGCGTCTTTATAAGGTCACATGTAGTTAAAAAAGAATTTAAAAAATGTCCAATTTATTTATGACTACCCTATATTGGAACAGTTCATGAATTTCTCAGTCTATTGGCAAATGCTATTTTTCTGCCAATGCTTGTGTAATATTTTTTACATGGCAAATTCTTTCCTCCATTTGTAAGGATGTTTTACCACCACTTCATATTAATTCTGTAATTTACAAATTTCAGTGTAATTGCAGATGTAGAAAACCTCAGCGTCTGGATCAAAGAGTTAAACAGCATTTACCTCCCAGAATTTTGGACTCATCTGCAAGTAGTAGCCAACTTGTGAATACTCCCAGGTCTTCAATAGCACAGTAGGAATTGTGTGGTTGGATTGAGTGGTGAGAACTTTACAAATTTATCAAGGTCCCGCTCACTCTTTCATCTAAAGATGCTAGAGTCCATATACATAAGATCCGGAAGACCTTTTCTCTGTAAGCAGAGAGAATGCCTTTTGGGTATGAGTGTGATTGGGCTCTAGTTTTCCTTGAAATTCTTTTTTTCTCCCCTCAATTCTCATCTTATATTTAATTATGATTTAGAAAATCCAGAAATTAAAAACTTGATAAGCTCTGGGCAAAACTGGTTGTTTTTATTTTTTTGTCTTAGTTTTTAGTATGCCATTGAAAATCCAATTTTCTTTTTTGCTATTATTAAATTTTGCCCTGTGAAGAATCTTTTAAAAAAAAAAAAAAATATATATATATATATATATATATATATCAAATTAAATGAATTGCAAACATTATGTCTACTTATTTTGAATAAAATCCGTCCGTACTCACAGATAATCTTTCATGTAAGAAAGATGTAAGAAATGTGCTGTAACTTTATAGTTGATTTTATTTTCCATTTCTCAATGCTCCCAAGTACTTTCAATCTCCTTCTGAGATCATCTTCAGGGGTGCATGTTGTAGTAAAAAAAAAAAATTGCAAAACTGTGTTGCTAAAAATTACTGTAATTTTTTCTTTTTGCTTCAAATGTAAGAAATGGATGAATGGCCAGACATGTCTTACATTACACATGTCTGATCATTCGTCCATTTCGAGGCATCTACAGCAACATTCCTGTCTACATTCACAATCTATCTAAACTTATTTATAAATGGAACTTTGTCTGTGTGTGTGTGTGTGTCCATTACCTACAGACTCCAAAACGGCTGAACCGATTTTCTTGATAATTTACACAGTTGTACTATAAGCATCTGCAAGTGTTCTTAGCTAGGTTTTGTGCCGAGGTACCCCCGATAAATATCGAAAATCAATAATCGAAAAAATGGAGTTATAGAAGGAGTGGTCCAATTTTAATCAAATTTGATACACTCATAGACAAAGACATAAGAAACGATA
Organism: Ascarosepion bandense; assembly: GCA_037127315.1. Lineage (NCBI taxonomy): Eukaryota > Metazoa > Mollusca > Cephalopoda > Sepiida > Sepiidae > Ascarosepion > Ascarosepion bandense. The sequence continues at coordinate 788,467 of JBBBDQ010001167.1, read as the reverse complement.
TTCAGAAGTTTCAAGGTTGCAGTTCTTACAATAGTGCAGAAAATTGATAATATATATATAAAAGGCAAGATGTTTGTGTGTGTGTCTGTTTATCTGCCTGCATGTCTGTATTTTTTTCAGCCCTTTTATTTTAGTTTTTGCTTCACGTTTGGCTCTAAGTAGGTATAATTGTAGTTCTTAGTCTCAACCATGATACCATTTACTTATTTAGCCTTCAAAATTCAGTTTACGACGAATAAAACTTATTTGATATCGATACCAGGAAATCAAAATTTGACTTACATCCATTCATTTTTCTTTCAGTCTATGGTTTTGTTTTAACTGGAAACAACTATTGCTTTTTAGTCTTTCATGTCAACGTCCAAAGAGTCTGAGCTCCAGGACCATGGATTAGTTTTAAAGCTTTCATTACACCCGACCAACGCCAGGCTATACTGCTAATATAAAAAAATAATGATTGATAACACAACTATCTTACACCAAGAAAACAATAAGAACAGACTAGAGATCCTCGAGGCTATAATCATTTAAAAACTTAAACTGATACGCAATAGAATCAGCTATGAATACTGTAATAATGTTCTAAAATGTTTATAAAAAGAACAGTTTTTTTCATGCTTTAATATGTGCATGACATTACAACATAAAAAAAATTTCATTGTGCATAATTTCCACATTTTAATGAATGCTAAACATCACTGTCAACCATTACATTTGAAGCAAAAAGAAAAAATGTGAATGTGAAAATTATCCACCATGAAATTTTTTTTATGTTGTAATGTCCTGGTCATGCAAGCGTTTAAATCATGAAAAAGGTTTTCTTTTTATAAACATATTAGAGCGTTACTACAGTATTTGTAGCTGATTCTATTCAGTGACAACTTAAGTTTTTTAACGAATATTGCCTTGAGAATCTGTAGTTTGTATTTGTTGTTTTCTTGGTGTAGGATTGTTGTGTTATCAGTCATGATTTTTTTATATTGTGAATGTAAACAGGAATGTTGTTGTAGATGCCTCGAAATAGATGAATGGTCAGACATGTGTAAAGTCTGACCATTTGTCCATTTTGTACATTTAAAGCAAAAAGAAAAAAATTGCAGCAACACAGTTTTGCAGTTATTTTTTGTTACTACAACTTACACCCCTGAAGATGACTGCAGAAAGAGATTGAAAGTACTTGGGAACATTGAGAAATAGAAAATAAAATTAACTATAAAAGTTACAGTGCATTTCTTTCATCTTTCAATTATAGTACACAAAATATTATATGTGAGTACGAATGGATTTTATTAAAAATCAGCAGACATAATGTTTGCAATTTATTTAATCTGACATGCTTAAAAGAGAATTTGCTACCTAAATACACAAATACATATATACAGGGTGCATAAGTTACTTGAGGACATGTTATTTTTACTATAACAGCATGTTCTTTCATTTTATATATATATTTTTTTATAATCATATCACCCCAAGCAAAGCATTTTACTGTCACTGTTTTGCAGGGGGTTACATAGGAGGAAAGTTATTAAAAGAGTGACAGGTTATAGGGGGTGTCAGGAAGTGGGTAAGAGAAGGATGAGAATACTCATGAGATGAGTATTCATCTCATGAGTGGAGATGGAGCATGAGAGAGGATGGAGAAAGGAGCATGAGAGAGAAGATGCAGTTTAGTGAGGTAGGAGATGACTATTGACTTTACGTTTAAATTCTTGGAGATTGTAGCTGTCGGGAAAGCAAATAAATGGAAGGGAATTCCCCAGGCGGGAAGTGTGAGAAAAGAAGCTGCTGGAGTAGAATTTGCATTTATATTTTATTGGTTTCACAGTGAAAAAGTGGGACCTAGTTGCTAATCTTGTGGCTATATATATATTTTCTATATTTCAGAATTATCAATGGCAGACCCGATGCTTGCACTAGAAATGAAGAGGCACACAGTTAGTGTGGCTATAAAGGCTGAAAATAGCAATTTAGAAATGGCATGGCATTTAAACGTCACTTGATCCTAGAGTTAGAGGCCAAAGACTGAAATTTATCGCCAGTTTCAAAAAGTAAGAAACATTCCAGACTCACTGATACTGTAGCGTAGGGAGCTGGTTAATTTTTCTTTGATTCAGCCTTGTGTCATACTTAACTGAATGCCCTATAGCTTACAAGTTTTATGCAGAATTATTATCAGAAGGTTTTTCATCATCAGAAGGTTGCTTGTCAGTTGTAGAAGAGTGGAATAATAAAATATACAATTTGAATGTTAAAATAGAAATTTATTAAAAGGAGGAATAACATAAGTTGTAGAAGTTAATGTTCAATTAGAAATATTGTTAAGAAGTTAAGAGTAGAGTTCATGTTCAATGATAAAGTTGAGTTAAGGGTATCAAGAGTTCGTACAAAATGTTTGTAGTAGTAATTGTTGAAAGAGATAAGGAGAAAGAGAACAAGGTGCGACCTGATCTTATCTCCTAGTCGATTTGAAGTTGAAGTTACATTTTAGTCATTTCTTCTCACGGCTTCCATCTGACTCTGATTGACTGAAGCTGATGAAGTCCTTTTATTGTAATCTAGATTTTTTACACTTACTCGCCTTCTCAACTGACAAGCAACCTTCTGATGATGAAAAAAGTCTTGCAAGTCACTCCCATTGGTCAAAAATCATTTTAACACCTACTTGCAAAATCTGGTTTCGACTTTTTTGTTAAGCACACGGTCAATTCTTTTTCTATTTGGGAAAAACCAGGATTTCCCACGTCATTGTGAATTTTTGTAAAAGTGAAGAAGAAGGTTGATTTTAATTAATTTCTTATCTGCTAAAATACCGTTAGAACACCTGAATTTATTTGACAAGTACAGCAGATCAAGGATGTGCGTTGTGGTGCAGTGGATATCGGCTCAGAACGAGAAATCGGGGAGCCGAGTTCGAATTCCAGTTGAATTCATTGTATTCACTTACGCACAAATACCCTTGGGAAAGATATTAATCCATTTATTCCTTCCAGTTATGGGTTAAATAGCAGGACAGATTGGGTTCTATAGCCTTGGCTGGCAACCAATCTACCGCAGATAGCAATGGCAACCTACTGCGGGATAATCTTCTGCCCAGTCAGTCATGTCTCTTTCGAGACATGATCGCCCAAGCGTGTATCACGTATGGCACCAAAGTGACTGACTGAATATAATAGTTGGAATCATGATTAAGGCTTCTACTGGTCATAAAGTGGGGGATTGGTTTTCTATTGTTATAAAGTAATAAACTGATCCCCCACTAATTACTACATAATAATATACATTTCTTCTCCTTCTAGCTATGAGTCAAATAACAGGACAGATTTGGTTCTATAGCCTTGGCTGGCAACTAATCTACTGCAGAAAGCAATGGCAACCAACTGTAGGATAATCTTCTACCCAGTCAGTCATGTCTCTTATGAGACATGATCGCCCAAGCGTGTATCACGTATGGCACTTAACTGACTGACTGACAGCAGATCATTGACAGCAATCTCAGAAGATCCATGAGGTTGAATGCAAAAGAACACCATGTGTCAGAAGCAATAACCCAGAATGTTATCTACAAAGACATCAGATACAAGTCTTATGTGATGAGAGAATGTCATTTTATGTCAGAAAAGATAAAGCAAAAAGATGTCATTTGGTTCTTCTCAGAAAATCACACAAACCCTAACATTTGGTCTCCTAGCTCTCCAGATCTCAATACATTGGACTACTATGTATAAAATGTAGTTGAGAAAGAAGTTAATAAACATCCTTATAACAGTAAAGAATCCCTAAAAGCCTTCATAATCAGAATAATGTCCAATATAAACAAGGACCACTTGATGCCAGCATCAAACCATGCATAGAAGCTGTTATCAAAGCTGAAGGAGACTTTATTGAATAAATTTACCAAACACTGTTTAGTCTTATGCTCACAACTTTTTAGGTAAAAAGACATTGTTATCTGTTTCTGAGAGACATTTTTGTATAAATCAGTGTCTTAGTGGTTTTACTGCTTTGCATGGGGTGAATTGATAAAAAAAACAAAAACAGAGCAATATATAAAAATTAAGTGAACCTTGCTCTTATGTAGACAATGAACATACCAAACCACTAACATACTATCAATGAACATACCAAACCACTATTGTTGAAATATGAAGACAACTAAGCACTCATAAGGATATTTTTTTTTATTTTCAAATGTTTTAATTATTTCTGAATTAATTATATATATCTTTCAAAGAATATTATTAATATTTTCAAAAATGAAAATTAAATTAATTTAAGTTTTATTTAAGTTTTATTTTAACAACCCAATTGCATAAAGACAATTTTGTCTATATTTTGTCACAAGGGGAGATAGAAAAATCAGGCATAGCTGACCACATATGGAGGAAGAAAGGAGATCTCTGTCCCTTATGGGATGAAGTTGGAATAATAGATAGAGAATGCCACTGGAAACTACATAAACTTAAGAAATGATTACATGTGCTAGGCTACAAAAATCTCCTAAGCCGACCAAGCATAAAGAGTTTGAGTGTTTGAGTTTTGTTTAACGGCATATCAACACCTCTGTGGGTTATTTAATGCCAAAAAGGTAGGGTTTTAAGGTGTTTTTTTTAATGTTCAGTTATAGTAAGAAGGTTGATTTTGCCAGAATTTGATGAAAAGTTTTTTTTAAAAATCTTTTTTTAATTTTAGAAAACTGAAAATGTTTTCTAGTTTTGTATTCAAAAATGTATTGCTGGTAATAATATTTTCTTTCAAAAATGTATTGTTGGTAATATTTTTCATTCAAAAATGTATATTTTTCTATAAAAGTCTATTTTTATACTTTCATAGTGTTTTGACTCCAGCTTGGGGAGTAACTATTTGTCCATAGCTGGGACCAATCCACGGGGGCTACCACTACAGGTCAGGGTGAACCTGGAAACACAACATTTAAAAGGTGGTTCCATGCTCCTCACAACCTCCCAATCAGAGGCCTTACTGCCAGATTCAGTTTATTGTCATACCCAGGACCCCAAGCATAAAGATGAATACAATATGGGAACCAGTAATACAGAGTGCCATGGAAAATCATTAGTGTCAAAAATTGTAATATAAGCTCTGATAAAAAATACTAGAGAAAACCATTAACATCAAGAATTGCAATATGAACTCTGGTAAAAAATACTAAAGAAAGCTATTAGCATAAAAAATTGCAATATGAACTCTGGTAAAAAGTGGTTACTGAACATTAAGTTTATAAGTCTCAGGAATTCAGTTGTTCTTGTCTTTAAAAACACATCACCCTGTGGATGTAGATGTTAGTTCCAGTGACTTAACCCAAAGATATGTGAGTTCAATACCAGGCTACAGCAGTGGTGAATGAGTAACTTAGAGTCAAGTTAGAGGGAGATAACTCATGCAAAGAGTTTTGCACAAGGAATGAGAATGATATTCCCCAGTGATTGTAATAAAGGGTTTGGTTCGAAAATCCTAGCAGAAGCGTACAATGGTTGAAACATCGTACAAATGGCAACAAGGATGAGGTCAATAGTCTGAATAATGTAAATACTGTAAAGAAAATTTTTTTTTGCATAATTATAAAAATAAATCATGTTTTAAACACAAAGTTTATTAATTAGGAAAAAAAAAACGTTTTCAAATTTTTTTTATAAATCCTGAAATATATCTGTCATTCATGCTGTAAATTAAAAATATCTTTTAGAAATTTAGGAATTTTCTCAAAGATAATAATTAGTAAAATTAGTAAATACATACCTTCATAAGTAAAGCTACAAGCTGATAGATCGTGTCTCTGTCAACCCCTTCTAAATCCATTGCCTTCTGGAGTAATGCAGTGAAGTTGCTTTCTTCATCAGTGAACTCTCTCAGCTGACCTCCTATTTAATTGGATTGGAAAAATTTAAGACATGAAATAATCAAGTTAGAGTGGTGGATTTTACAAGTCAACTGCTGCTGGGTCATCCAATATAGAACTCACATTTTTATTTGGCTTGGGTGCATTGTGGTGCAATGGATATTGACTTGAGTCTTTAAGTAAATATTAGTCAAGTTTATACTTGAATCAACAAGTAAAAAATTTGTTTGGTTTAACTTGAGTATCTAGGCAAATATTGGTTTTCATACTCAAGTCAAAAATCATCCACCTGGAAAGTAACCTACTGTTATCAGGATCAAAGAAGTTCAAATATACTATATTAAAGTATTTATTAGTATACTTTAATATAGTATATTTGAACTTCTTTGATCCTGGTAACAGTAGGTTAATTAATCCACTCAAAATTTAAAAAACAAAAATAAAAGTATGAAACAACCATATTTAATAGCCTATAAAACATTACCTCTATTAGTGCTGTACCATAGCATTAGATCAGGTTCAAGTCCTGGTAGTTTGTGGTATCTGGGTAAACATTAGCTGACCAGATATGTCAACTTCACAAAAACTGGTAGATTTGTAAATGTTAGGACAATATTTGTTCCCACCATCTATCAGTATATTTGGTTATGGTGTATATTAATCTTGTGTAATACTTAAAAGAAAATGTAGAGAGTGTTGATAAATACAAAATAAATCTTTATATAACACAATAATATAGAAGGATAAAGTGGAAGTTGAAGTTTCAAGAGTCCAAACATAGAAATTATAGCACAGAAGGGAGATAAGGAGAAAATGAAAGTATATATATATATATATATATATATATATATATATATATATATATATATCTTTCTTTTTTCTTTTTCCGGCCTCTCTTTTCATTTTGTTTAGCTCAGTTCTCAGTCAAACACCACTTCCTATGTCATCTGTTACCCCCCCTTTCCCTTTGTAAAGCTAGACAAAGCCAAATTTTTAAATTTTTCACATACAACTCAATCTAAAAGTAATGTTGTCCAAAATCTAAAAATAGACAATGATTACTATCTAGTTTTTTGTGACGTAAATTTTTGAACTTCTGCCGGTAAAATCTTAATTTTCAAAATTGTTTTCTTTCTTTTTTTATTTCATTTTGAAATTTGATAGTTGCCGATGAGATGTGAAATCTCTCTTAGGGATTTCATGTTGAAATGATCATTCAACGGTTTTGAACTTCAAAATTTATTTTATATATATATATATATATATATATATATATATTGTGTATTTGGGCAACAATCTCTCTTTTATACAGGTTTCATTAAAAATGACAGATAAGTCCGTCCTCATCTTTGTATATTATCGGTTTGTCGCTATTGTCATAGAAAAGATGTTTTATATATTCTTCCCATCACTGGAGTATTTCCTCTTTCTCCAATATGATCGTTCCATTCTTGGATTTTATACATCCTGGTGAGGAGTAGGTTTTTTCTCCTGTTCTCTTATTTGTTTATGCATGTCTGCTTTATTAGTCCTGCTCAATCTCTCTACTTCAGCACATTTGTTGTTGAGCCATTTCTTTTTAGCCTGTCTGGATTTGTTCCTTATTTCCTTGTGTAGTTTCTTGTATTTCCATCCCATGTCTTGGCATCATTTTCTGTCTCATTACCATATAAGTATCCAGATTGATAATCATCAATAATTTTGTTGATTTTCATGAATCTTAAAATGGCATTGTTAGATGTTATGAGTTTATTCATTGTGGTGCAGTGGATATTGGCTCAGAACGAGAAATTGGGAAGTCAAGTTCAAATTCCAGTTGAATTCCCTGCATTCACTTATGCACAAATACCCTTGGGAAAGGTATTAATCTGTCTCTTCCTTCCAGTTATGGATTAAATAACAGGACACATTGGGTTCTATAGCCTTTTTTTGCAACCAGTCTACTGCAGAAATTAATGGCAATCTACTGTGGGAAAATCTTCTGCTCAGTTAGTCGAGACATGATCGCCCAAGTGGGTATCACGTATGGCACTTAACTGACTGAATGTAAGTTTTAAGAGTTTCAGTGGGGTTTCTATTTAATTTTTTGAATTTGAATCAGTCATCGATGAAGTGCTGTAATTTTCTATGGTAATTTGATTTATCCAAATTTACATAAGTGTTTGATTATCTGCTCATCGGATGACGATATTATGGTTGTTTTTAGTTCTTTGTCAGCATTTGTGAGTTTAGTTGGGATGTGGTTGTGAATATTGTGTGGACAACGGTCTTTTACAACTTCACCCCCGAGTTTGAGATTTGGGTGGAGTTTTATTAATTTGTCATTTTTCAATCGGTATAATATATAACAAGGTGTAGAATTTCAATTTTGGTCTTTTTTGTGAGAAAGTTAAATTTCGGTTGAAGATGACAATTTGTTTTTAGATTAGAAATTCCATCTCGTCATCTGTTAAAGTATAGCCAGGGAGGTGTATGTATTTGTCAGTATTATTGGAAAGTAAGAAACTTCCATGGTATGGGTTGCAGAGTTTTTTTGTCATTATTTGTTGTTGTTTTTATATCAAATTAGGTTGATATGATATAGTGCATCACTGTATTCAGGTTCAGTCAGGGTATTTCTTAGTATTGCATTATGGTTTTCAGTCTCATTATTTGAATGTTGAATTTTGTTTTTTCTATTGTCATTTGTCGCAAAAGAAAGTTTTTCTGGAATATGGTAGCATTACTTTCCTTGTTGGTTGCCCAGTCATGTTCTGAAAATAAAAAATTATACGGATACATGAAAAATTATATAAAAACATAATGATAATACCTTGTCTGTCATTTTTAATGAAACCTGTAAATCAGTTGAGTTTTGATCCTGACCGGAAGCAAGTGGCTGTGTCTAGCCACACTGATGACCAGCAAAACAGGCTTGTATTTGGATGACTAATATATTGTGTTCTCATTACAATTGAGCTCTCGAGAGAAGAAAATTTTTTAAATAGTTTCCACTTCTGTGATATATGCATTACTCTTCAGGAATGAACTGAGTTCTTTCTGTGACTGGCATATGTATACACTGCTTATATACAACACATTAAAATTTCCCTTTTCTGACTCCATGCGCCTATGGCTTGGGGGTAGCAATTCCGACTGACACCAAATCGGTTGAGTTTCAATCCTGACCAGAAGCAAGTGGATGTGTCTAACCACACTGATGAGCTGTGATACAGTGAAACAGGCTTGTATGTGGATGACTAATAAATACATACATAAATATATATATATATATATATATATATATATATATATATATATATATATGTATGTATGCATGCAAATGTAGTAGCCGCTGCTTGACAATGTGATGAAGGAAGGTGTGTTTGTTTTCAATGTAGCAAGGACAGTTTAGGTGAGGTTGAAATTTCAAGAGTCCAAATTTACAAATCATGGCACATACTAGGGGGAAAGAGAGAAAGTAGAAGTAAATATATATGTATGTATGTATGTATGCAAATTTAATAGCCGCTGCTTGACAATGTGATGAAGGAAGGTGTGTTTTTCAATGTAGCAAGGACAGTTTAGGTGAAGTTGAAGTTTGAAGAGTCCAAATATAGAAATCATGGCACATACTAAGGAGAGAGAGAGAGAAAGAGTTTATAAGGAAGTATATGTGCATGTATATTTCTGTTTATGCATCCAAATACAGTAGCCGCCTTGTTAGCAATATGAGTAAAGGAAGATATTGTATGTTTTTAATGTAGCAAGACAAATTATTAGGTTGTCTCAAAAGTTCGTAAACACTTGCAAAAAATTGAAATTTTACTAGCCAAGTAATCTAAGGTTACCAGAAAACACTTGCAAAAAACTGAAATTTTACTAGCAAAAACAACAAAAATTATTGTTTAAAATAAAGACCATCATTTTCCAAGCTTTCAGAACTGGTCAAAGTATCATTCAGCCGGCTTCAAATCAAAGAATTTTATGACACACTTCCTTGACTTCATCAAACGACCATCAGTTTCCAAGACTTTCTGCCATCAATCTGCAAGCTTTCGGATCTGGTCAAAGTATCATTCAGCCGGCTTCAAATCAAAGAATTTTATGACATGCTTCCTCGACTTCATCAAACGAGTCGAATCGGCAGCCCTTCAGAAAGTGTTGCATTGAGCAGAAAAGGCCATAATCTGATGGAGCACAATCAGAACTGTAGGCTGGATGTGGCAGAACCTCAACGCCATCCAGCTCTTCAAACTTGTCTTTGGTCTTCTTGGCGTTGTGTGGCTTGGCATTGTCCTGCTGCATCAAATCGCGCCTTCAGTTGATCAGAGCCAAGTACTTTTGCTTCAACTTTTCGTAGACCCACTCAAGTTGCTGACAGTAAAGTTCGGCACTGATGACATGACAATTCGCAAAATGCACGATTCCTTCAAAGTTCCACCAAACGCACAACATGACTTATTTGCTGAATCAATCTTGTTTTCAAACTAATAGTGTTTCTTGCCATTTCTGAACCCATCACTTGTCTCGATTGTGCTGGACCAGATAGACCCATTTCGCAAGTGTTTACGAACTTTTGGGACAACCTAATATTTGTCTAAATTTGTCAGCAAGCCACACAAAATGTCGGATTTCAACTTGGGGTATGTTATGATGACCACAGTATAAGGGAATGGACAAAATTAATTCATTGATTCTAGTTTAGGTTGATTTTATATCTTTTGCTATATACATTTTTATATATCGGCTTTGAAAATGTTGTTTGGATTCTTATTGGTTCAGGGCCTTATATTCTGGTTGTGAAAGCTTTTTGATATGTTGGTTGAAATATGGCTCTGTGACCTGTTGCTTCTGAATACACATCTATTTTTTTTATAGACAGTGAAATTTTGGTCTTCACATTATTATTTGTTTATTTTTATTTATTTTTCTATCACCACAGAGTATCTGGGTAAACATCAGCCTACCAAAAATGTTAATTTCACAATTTAATATAAATGGGGAAGTTTTATATTACATTATCATGGAGTTAGGCTAGTTTCAAGTATTGATAATCTATGGCATCGGGGGGAACATTAGCCTACCAGATATGTTAATCTATCTATACTTATTTATAAATGGAACTTTGTCTGTGAGTGTGTGTGTGTGTGTGTGTCTGTGTCCATTACCTATAGACTCCGAAACGGCTGAACTGATTTTCTTGAAAATTTACAGTTGTACTATAAGTGTCTGCCAGTGTTCTTAGCTAGGTTTTGTATCGAGGTACCCCCGATAAATATTGAAAATCGATAATCAAAAAATATCGGGTTATAGAAGAAGTGGTCCGATTTTAATCAAATTTCATACACTCATAGACAAAGACATAAGAAATGATATTCAGAAGTTTCAAGGTTGCTGTTCTTACAATAGTGCAGAAAATCGATAATATATATATATATATATATATATATATATATAAAAGCTTTCATTACACTCGAGCAATGCCGAGCTATATTGCTAATATATATATATAATACGATAGATAAATTATCGTCTAAATTTTGCAGAAATTAAAATAGCACAGACATCTTATTTTAACAGATATATTCAACAAAATTACACAAAAATACCTCAAAATACTAAAGAGTAAATTTATTCAGTTAAACTGCCACTGGATTAAACCATGGCTGCCACGGGATTAAACCATGACTTCGAAATCTCTTGCAATTCTTCTGGAGGTTTTCCTTGTTTCATATAAAAAATACAAGAAGTATTTTTTTAACCATGTTGAAGAGGGTCATATATGCTATCAAATATTGTAGTTTCTAGATTACCTGAGAACATGTAGTTACTGAAAGTTCCTAAACCAAATTTGGCCGTCATTCGCCGTCCAAGGCTAAACTGTGGAGCTGACTGCTGGCGGATGCAGGCTTTTTCTTTGTCTGACAGAATAAAAGCACAACATTATTTATTTGATGTAATTAAAGATGAAGAAAAAAAAATGATTACTTTAATTAGAAAAGTGAAAATGGTTTTAAATGTTAAAAGAAACAATTATAAAATGAGAAAAGAATTTGAAAACAGTTTGTAATTTTAGAATCACTTTATAAACATACAAAAAATAAATAATTTCTTTTTCAGATTGAGCAAACTAAGCTGCAATATTCAATTTCATCAAATAAACTAATTATCAATTTCATTTTCATGCTAGTTTGCAAACAAGCAACAAACATTCAACTAAATATATTTATGCATACTACATATATATATATATATATATATATATATATATATATAACATTAAGAAATTAATTTTTATATAAAATCTCTTATCTAGCAATTCAGATATTTCTAAGCTGAGAGAACCATATATAACTGAGAAAGCAAAAATAAATTAACCCTCTAGGGCCATTCGTATCATATTTGATACAGTATTTCCCTATAAGGAAACATTTGGTATTCATTGACTGAGCAGTCAGTCCTGCTTTCATTTGAAATTTATAAAATATTTCTCTTAAAAAATTTTTCAGAAAAATATTTCTTTCAAGGCTTGTTTTCATACTGTATCAAATATGATACGAATGGCCCTAGAGGGTTAACTTATTGGCAAAATTTCAGCACATTATACATACATGATTTAGAAGTATTCAAAGTTAATAGTTTTTTTTTAATATATACATGCATAATGGTTTATTTCACTGAATTGCAAGGATTGTTGTTTTTCCAAAAAGATTTGTAATTCAGTTGTGATAAATATAAAAAAGACATTTTCTAATTAATTTACATGCATAGGATGCAGAATTTATTCATATATTTACTATCTATATTTTATATATTTATTGACTATATCTAAAAAGAACAATCCAACTGCAAAAAAAAAAAAAAAAATAAAGAAAAAAAAGAAAAGAGGATTCATTTTGCATCTAAATTTTGTTTCTTCATTCAACTCTCTGTCAGTGTTTCTCCTGAAATTGAATTCCTGAGTATTTGAAAACAAAATTATTCCATCGCCCAGTTTGGTTACCACACTGGTTTCTCCATGGCCTTCCTCTATGCATTGGTGTCTACTTGGAGAGGTTCAACTCTCCTCCAAGATACATGTGACAGTTTTTATGCGTTTTATGGTATCAGCATCATTATCTATAGATAGAGGTGGATTCTTACCTTTTCCAAAAGCATTAGTGAAAAGTAAATAACAAACTACAACAGCCAGGATTTGAACTTAGATTGCATTTTTTACATGAATAAGTGTCAAGCAAACTGTGCATCTTTGCCTGAATAATTGATCAAATACTTGTTTGTTTTGTTTTGTTTAATGGCATATCAACTCCTTATCGGCCATTTAATGCTAATATTAATTTTCTTGGAAGCTTTGAAGTAATAAAAATATATATATTATTCTGCTTACACAGTTGAATACATAGTAGATGATAAATATATGCGTGTGCATGTTTGTGTGGACATAATTCTCAAAAGCTGTGATATGTGTGTTTATGTTGTGTATTTGTTGAAGTCATATTTTGGAATACAATTTGATTTCTTTAAGAAATTATAAGATATTATATGGATTACTGTCATAAAAGAGTTCTTTCATGTTGGTCGATTGGCTGGTTTTGCTTAGCAGTATCTCAAAATCTATGGGTTATTTAATGCCAAAATATTTTGAATACAATTTTATGGTTTCATCTAAATATATTTAGAATGCAATTAAAAGCTTTCAACTACAGATAATATGTATTGCTGGTCATTTTACTATGAAAATGTATTGCTTGCCATTTTGCTAAAAAATTTATTGCTGATCATTTTCGTATAAAAAGGTATTGCTGATCATTTTCTTATAAAAATGTATTTCTTGCCATTATGCTATAAAAATATGTTGCTGATCATTTTGCTATTAAAATGTATTGCTTGCCATTTTGCAATAAAAATGTATTGTTGGCCATTTTGCTGTAGATAGGTATTTTTATACTTTCATAGTGTTTTGTTTTTGTTTGGAGGTTCATTATTTGTCCATTGCTAGGATCCTGACAGGTGCTAACACCCGGGGTAGGATGGTCCTGGCAATGAAGAGATGGTTACTTGCCCCTCAAAACCTCCAATCTCCCAATCAGATGTTGTGCTTCCTGATGTAGTTTATCATTTTACCCAGGACCTTGGTCAAATATAAGGACATTTTAAAAGAAATTATTAAAAATGAAGATATTTACTTTTCAAATGTCAGTCAGTCAGTTGAGTGCCATACGTGATACACGCTTGGGCGATCATGTCTCAAAAGAGACATGACTGACTGGGCAGAAGATTATCCCACAGTAGGTTGCCATTGCTTTCTGTGGTAGACTGGATGCCGACCAAGGCTATAGAACCCAATCTGTCCTGTTATTTAACCCATAAATGGAAGGAATAGGCAGATTAATACCTTTCCCAAGGGTATTTGCACGTAAGTGAATGCAATGAATTCAGCGGGAATTCAAACTCTACTCCCCGATTTCTCGTTCCGAGCCGATATCACCACAACACATATATGCATAAAAATAGATACATTATTGACATAAATATATTTCTGTTTACTGAAAAAGATATAAAAATGAAGGTAAGTTATATTTATTTAAATATTAAAGTATTTTGAACATTTTCTTGAATATTAAAGTATTTTGAAAATAATTTAATTTTGCTAGAAATGATATAAAAACAAATTAAATTTGTTTAAATATTCAGGTGTTTGAAAAATATTTATTTTTCCTAGAAAGCAATGTAAGTTAAATTTATTTAAATATTAAAGTATTTTGATATTTAAATATTAAATTTAAATATAAAAGTATTTTGAACATTTTCTTGAATATTAAAGTATTTTGGAAATGTTATAAAAACAAGTTAAATTTATTCAAATATTGCTTATTAAAAATGTCATATTCTTCATTTGCAACAATTGCAGTCCAAACAGAATGGCAAATTATTGATTCCACACCTAAAAAATCTGAGATACTCTGGCAAAAAAAAAAAAAGAAAAAAAAGAAAAAAGGAATCAATTTTGGTTCTGTTTTTAACACTTCATGATTTGGCCATATTTTGAAGTGAACAAAACTTTCATCAGAAGTTGAAAGTTAAAAGAAAATGTTTTCTTTTTTTTAAATAACTATTTACAGTAAAACTGAAATGAATGTATAGGTGGCTTAATGGTTGGCACCATAGTAAATGGAACTGGTAAACTAAGTTCAAATTCCAGCTGAGAAAGTTTGCATTAATGTCCTCCAGAAAGGTATGAAGCCCTCTACTCTCTCCTGTTATAAGTAAAATAGCAAGGTAAGCTGGTGTTGGTTGGCAAAAAGGAAAAAAAATTGTATCCAGAACCATGAAGAAGGCAGTGGGAAACCACTCCACTATCTTTCCCAAGAAAAATCATGGCAGTACACAGTTTACAGATATTAAAGAAAAAGAAACCTGTAGAACTCCATGATAACCAGTTCTGAAGGGACATAGTTTTAAAAAACAATTACTTATATTACTCAAGCAATCTTTAGTTAAGATTCTTTAAAAGATTTTTTCATAAAACAGACTTTAGTTAATTTTTCACTGCTAAAAACAGAAATATAATGAAGCATTTTTATTATTTTGCCCCACAAATAACAATAATGGCAACTTGTCTCATGAAACAAAAAAATATTGCTAAAAGAGTTTTATACACTGATCTATTAAGAGTGGTGTCCTCGTCTTGGTTGTTATTGTCAACAGTCAGACTATAACAGGGGGTAAGGACACTAGTCAAAATGGAAGAGCGTATATAAATCTTTTAATCCTCACCACCTCTAAAAAATTCAGACAAGAAACATGAAAAGATATTTGGTCAAATTCTCTGATGGAAACATTTAAAAAAAAAAAGTAAAAATTAAAAAAAGAACAATGTAAAAATCCATTCCATGAAAATAAAAACAAATACAAATTTGATAAAAAAATGAAAGCAAGAAAAATTTTATCAAAAATATCAGACAAATAATAAAATCAAAATTGGAATAAAACAATTATATATATATATATATTTATATATATATATATATATATAGACATGAAATCAAAATTCTAAAAATAAATAAAGGGTTAAAATCTGTGGTGGGAAACTTTAACTTTAAAAATCATGCAGTGTGGCACTTCGGGAATGGGGTAAACATCACACTTAAATTTACGGTAAAGTAGGAAAGACAACCAAAAATCATGCTATGGGAAAAAGGTACAAATATTATCATCAATCAAGATGATAGATTCAAATTATATAAACCTGATATTTGAGAAAAACCGTCTTTCTTTTTACAGTTTTCAACAATGAAAGCCATGTTGGTTTTATTACTGGCTGGCATAAAAAAAGAAACATCTCAGACAGTTTTTTTTAACTGTCATTCAAATTTCTAAGGAATGATGATAATGAGTGCCGTGCTTGGCAAATTCGTGCCTGCCCCCGCAGAATGAGCCTTGCGCCCCACCCCACCCGCAGAATGCGCCTTGCAGGCCCCTCTACCCACAGGATGCAACTTGCGCCCACCCCCGGAACATAATGAACCCACAATAAATGGTATTTAAACAAAATAACATACCCTCCAACATAAATATTACATAATCATGAAAAAATGTAAGAAATCACAGAATTGGCATTTTGAAGCTATACATTACAAACATTTTCACAACTTTTAGCTACTTTTTATTTTTATTTTTTTTTTTAATCATATCACCCCAAGCAAGGCAATAATGCCACTGATGTACAGGGGGCTACATAAGAGTAAAAAGATTGGAAAAGAGAAAGCCGGAAACCACATCCTAAACAGGGAACAAGGGATGAGCCTCTACACCTGTACAATAGACGTGGGTGAAATGTGAACCGGGCGATAGTTTAGTCTATCTACTCCAATTGAAAAAAAGAAAAAAAAGAAAACAGTGAAAAGATTGGAAAAGAGAAAACCGGAAACCACATCCTAAGCAGGAAACAAGGGATGAACCTCTTAACCTGTTCAATAGACGTGGGTGGAGTGTGAACTGGGTGATAATTTAGTCTATGCATGTTAAAACAGATATCTAATCTATTTCTCTCTCAAGTTCATTTTTTTTTTAATTAAAATGATTTGCAACCTCTTTGGGGTGGCAGCCAAGGCTTCTATCAAAGATTATTTAAAGAGAGAGAGAGAGAGAGAGAGGGAGCGAGACGGGTTGATAGATGTCTATTTCAACAGACAAGTATGATAATTTTCCAGTTAATCCTAATAATTATTTTGTTAATTTTTTTTCGTTACAATAGATCTGCAGAGCCAAGGAGCCTTGAGGCTTCCCGGGGCCTTGCAAGCTCCTAAGGAACTTGCACCCCTCTGCAATTGCGGGGTCTGCGGGGGCCCTATGCACGGCTCCGATGACGATAATAAAAAAAAAATTTATAAAATACAAAACTGAATAAAAAAAAAATGTAAAATCTTTGACTGTAGATTTTTTTTTTACATTGTACAACAAGAAAAAAAAGAAAAAAAATGATAATAAAATAAACAGCCATCCATAGCATATCTATTTCACTCGCCTGTTTCTCATAATAGAATCACTGCTAGCATAATGAGTTTGATCATCACTAGGTGCTTTACCATTGTGAATTTGTACAATATCAAGCTAAATGAAACAAATAATTATAGTGTCGTACAACTACTGCCTTCAATTGGTTCATGGCTACATCATGTGGAAACATTGGTTCCTAAACAATCACCAAAGTTAAGCAAAGTCAAGCGTAGATGAGTGACTGCTTAGGAATAGCAGGTGCTGTAAGTATGGATGTGCAGGTGGTTTAATGGATAATGGGTTAAAATTGTTAATCAGAGAATTGATTTCCAATTCTTGTTTAGTTCATTTAAATGCATATGCCCTTGGGAAACATATCCACCTTTTCTACCCCCAGCTATGGGTTAATTAGTAAGACTTGTATCACTAAACCATCATCATCTAAAAAGTTCTTATAATCTGAAAATATTTTCTAGATTTAAATAACCTGCAAAGAGTTGACAAGCTGAAGAAAATTAATCAATGTGATACTGATTAGCTTTACAGTCAGTCAGTCAGTCAGTCAGTTAAGTGCCATGTGCGATACACGCTTGGGCGATCATGTCTCGAAAGAGACATGACTGACTGGGCAGAAGATTATCCCGCAGTAGGTTGCCATTGCTTTCTGCGGTAGACTGGTTGTTGAACAAGGTTATAGAACCCAATCTGTCCTATTATTTAACCCATAACTGGAGGGAAGAGACGGATTAATACCTTTCCCAAGGGTATTTGCGTGTAAGTGAATGCAAGGAATTCAACTGGAATTCGAACTCGGTTCCCCGATTTCTTGTCCCGAGCCGATATCCACTGCGCCACAACGCACATCCCTAGCTTTACAGACATGTATTTTACATTTATTTACTTTCTCTGAATTATAGATGTATAGAATATGTGGCCCTAAAGTGAGAGATCAGATTATATATTAATAGTCATATAAAATTAGTTCCCCACTTTATATCCACAAATAATTCCTTTTTTTATCAAATTCTGATTAGGTATGAATCCACCTATTCCCACCCCCCATCTATGTGTTAATTCATAAGACTTGTATCACAAGGTCATTAATATTTTAAAAAAGTAATAATTCTTAGAATCTCTAAATATTTTCAGACTTTAAATAACCTGTAAAGGGTTCAGTCAGTCAAGTGCGATACGTGATACACAATTGGGTGATCATGTCTCTTTCGAGACATGACTGACTGGGTAGAAGATTATTCTATTACAGTAGGTTGCCATTACTTTTTGCAGTAGACTGGTTGCCAGCCAAGTCTATAGAACCCAATCTGTCCTGTTATTTAACTCATAACTGGAGGAAAGAGATGGATTAATACCTTTCCCAGGGGTATTTGCGAGTAAGTGAATGCAAAGAATTCAACTGGAATTCAAACTCTGTTCCTTGATTTCTCATTTCGAGCCAATATCCACTGCACTACAACACACATCCAGGGTTAATAAGCCATAAAAAGTAAAAAATTTTGTGGCCACACTAGTTTTGAAATAATAGTGATTTACTGATACAATTCCCACTAATTAACCCATAGCTGGGGGAGACGAGGTGGTATTTGTGCATAAGGGAATATAAAAAACTCAAATGAAATTGGAAAGTCAATTCCAGGCCATTATCCATTGCACCACCCACTCACACATCAAAGCTTACTGCATCTTGTATTCCCAAGTGCTTGCCCATCTAGGTACTGACCAGATTTGATGCTGCTTAACTTTGGTGATTGTATGAGAACTAGTGTTCCAATGAGATAAGCTATAAGTTGAAAATTTTTTTCACCTAATTATAATGGTGAAAAATAATCGTTTCTATACAGAAAAAAATTTGGTATTCATTGATCAAACAGTGTTACTGTTGGTTGAAAATTATAAAATCTTTGGCAAACAATCTTCATGACTGCAAAATAATGGAGTGTCTAAAGGACAGTTTTTCCCTTGACACCACTGTTATTTTAACTACCTTCACTCCTCGGCAATGTTTGGTTTAAAAAGCAATGATTAGAATTGTAATAAAACATAAATATATAGTTATGGTGAAACACACCTATTCCTCAGATAATGGACTCTCCCTCCTATATTAATAAGAGTTAACTCGAGAAGTTCTTGGAAAGTTCATAGGAGTTCTTTAGAGTTCAGTAGAACTACTAGATAGTTGATATTAGTTGGCAGTTAGCCGAATACTACGGAGTCAGCTTACAGTGGAAGATTACCAAGTTCCTAACATTTTGGGTGCATTAGGTCGATTAGCAAACGACATAGCAGAATGATAACTTTGAAAACTAGTTAGTGCGAAAACTACTCCACAACACATATAGAAGTGAATTTATACATTTTTTTTTTGAAAATTGACAGCAAAAATATAAAATACTATTTATTAGATCGTTTACTTAAAAGAATAATTTTATATTTACAACATTCTAAAAACTAAAACAATTAGCACTAATACAATGCAATATTTATCATTTACCAATTTATAAAGAAGTAAATATGAAAATCTTTTGTTCCTAAATTTATTAACATTTACTAAATTATTGAAATATGTGATTAACTATAAGGAAATATTTATTATAAGGAAATATTTATTATTTATCATTTCATAAAATTCTAATCAATTGACAATTAGCTGATGTTTTGCAACCATTCCGATAAACTATATGATAAATCGGTGTAAATAAACAATATAATAAACTAGCATCATAACCCGGCATTGCCCGTGCAACTTAAAACATTTTAGTTGTAGTAGAAAATGCCAATGAGAGGAGTAGATGAAAATCATTTACAGAGTTGATTTCTTGCATGAAATATTTAGCGATAAAAAAAAAGCTTTATTTTTTTTTTTAATTTAATTTTCTGAAGTATGAAATATTAAATCTGAAAATTTAAAAAAAAAAGACTTAAATAATTAAATTAACCATTGGCACTTTTTTTTTTTTACATATTTTGTTTTTGTTTGAAAAAACACGTTTTTTTTAAAAATATTTTTGTTTCAAAATTACGGGGAAAAATATTCATGAATTTTTAAAACGTCAGCATAAAAATTAAATATAAAGGCTCTTTTTTTTTTGTCGCACTTAACATGTGTGTTTTGATTTCTGTGATGTAATCTAGTAACCATCTTAGATGTTTTATGGAGCAAATGTAAACAATCAGCTCCATTGGCCAAAAAGTGCGAAAGGGAAAATTGCTGAACTTAAACTCAAAAAGTATGTGTCGAACTTGCTTCCCTGTAAATATGTGTCTCTAGAAAGTTTGAACAGCGTAGCTTAAAAAATATAGGTGTGCATAGGGAACCGTCACACACAGACTCACAGATTGCCTTTTATATATATAGATAAATAGTATTCATTATTTTTGTTTCTGTATATTCTCAAGAACAAAGAAAATGTATAAATTCACTTTCAAATGTTTAGGTTTTATTACAATTCTAATTATTGCTTTCTAAAACAATGAACATTGCCAAGGAGTGAAGGTCGAAAAAATAATAGTGGTGTCAAGGGAAAAACCCTCTTTTTGGCAATCCATTGTTTTGAGGGATGAAGGTCCATGTTTGCAAAATCTTTATCATTAAAACTGTTTTTAAGGATATAATACTTTTGAAGGTTACCATTCTTTCTGCTACTGATGGAAAGTTCCTTCTAAATATTTTGTTTTTGGTAGCATAGGAATTTAACAGCTTAATTATTTTCACGTCCAGAGAGCAATACAAAATCAGAAAGATTTGTACACTTATTTTTTATAGACTGTGCAAAAGCATTTGACAGAGTATGGCACAAGGATCTGTCTGAACTGCTAGAAAAAGTAAATCTATCTGGAAAAACATGTTACAATAATCCAGAGCGTATACTGGGGGTAAACTGCCTGTATACGGATATAAAATTAATTGAGCAGTTACTTAAAAATAGAAAGGAACATAAGACAAGGATGTGTCTTCTGTCCATTTTTATTCAGCCTCTACTTCAGCCTCTTTTCAGGACTATATTATAAAGAAGTTTCCGCCTTGGCTAGTTGACCATAGTGAGAGAGGCAGTCACTTTCTTCCTCATTTGCAATGCATTCCAATAGTATAATCATTAGCAATGCATTTACATTATACATATAATAGCACTATTCTATCAGTAATGCTTGAATTCATTCCTGACCCATGACAATCCCTTTCTTCCTCATTTGCAATGCATTTACATTATACATATAATACCCTATTCTCTTAGTAATACAAGTAGTGCTTGCATTCATTCCTGACCACTGACAATCCCTTTCTTCCTCATTTGTAATGCATTCTTATAGTAAAATCATTAGCAATGCATTTACATTATACATATAATAGCCCTATTCTATCAGTAATACCAGTAGTGCTTGCATTCATTCCTGACCACTGACAATCCCTTTCTTCCTTATTTGCAATGCATTTAAATTCAACATATAATAGCGCCATTTCTTAATTTTAGATCTATAACAAAATGAGTACCATAATTTTTTCAAACAAATTTAAAAAAAAAAGAAGAAAAAAAAAAAAGAAGTTTATATTTTCAATTTTTCTCCAAGCTGCAGAAATCTGGTTTGTTAGTACAGAAAATGACTAAAGCTAAGCAGGGGTTGTGATGGAGTAGCAGTAATGCTGGTGGGTAGCAAAAAGAAATAAAGTTGAAATATTACCTGTAGTGTTCAAATGCAGATTGCATTACAATACAACCAGTTTAATAGTTTCATTTTGCCTTTTGAACACAATTTGATATATCCTTATGATTTGAATGAATGAAACGATGACATTTTTTAAAAATAAATCCAAGAGTTGGCACCATGAATTACATAAATAGTTCTATATCTTTTCCCATAGTAAAACCAGTTGCAATGAATTTCTATATCAAAACTATTTGGTGTGCATGTTATATATGCATTTAATATTGTAATGGAATTATATATAATTATATATATTATATAATATATAATAATATGGACAGTTAATATAAGTTGTGATATTTTTGATAACTCTTCCTGTGATAATTTGCAACAAATTTTCATAGTAAAAATCATTGGCAATGATTTTCTATATATAATTTTTTTTAGTTTTTATTGTTTCATTATCAATATAATTATGAGAGTGATTAAAAGTTTTGATGAATATCTTCAAATAAATTCTACCTGTAGTATCACAGATTAGATAAGCAGCTTGTGTTAAAACAATTTCCTATTTCCTATGTATTTCTCTCATAAAATAATTTCCCAAGAATTTCTGTATCTGCTTCCAGGAGTGTTATGATTTAAAGCTTGATGAATCTCTATAATAAAGCCTATCTTTGATCTATCTTTAGATTTCTAAATATATATATATATATATATATATATATATATATATATATAGATATATAAGGTATCCAAGTGTAGGGTAGATATGGATGGAATAACATTTCGTATCCAATAATAAGACACAAGAAGATTCCGTATCCAGTGATAAGACATAAGTGTCAAAACAAAACAGTTACTTTTGTAGTGATATTACAACATACTCATGTTATAATTTCTGAATATATATATATATATATATATATATATATATATATATATAGTAATTTTTAGATGCATTTTTTTAATTCAACATTATTTCTGATTAGTATAAACATTTTTAATGCATGTTTTAGTTTAAAATCACTGTTTTTTGTTAATTTTCTCAAAATTGAAATTAATATCAGCCAACCTCGGTCAAGAAGTCCCACTAAAGAAGAATGTACCTCTCAACAGGAATTGAACCTGTATCTCCTTTTTCCACCAGGGAAACAACTGCTATACCTGGCTGGTGTGCATTCCTTAAATAAGTAATTGAGATTTCCTTTATTATGATGACTTCCCATGACCAAATCAGTAACACCACACTATGCCTATTAGTGGGTTTTTCTTGTTGGAATAAGGGGACACAGGTTCAATCCCTGTTAAATGGCTCATTTTAGCTTAGTAGAAGACCTTGATATAGACAGGTTGGTATAAAAAAACAATAAACAGATGTCAACTTGAACATATTTATTTGATAAAAACAATATTTATAATAATTATATATATATATATATATATATATAGTACTGTGCAAAAGTATTAGGACAAGAACTGTTTTATCTTTTATGAGGCATCAAAATAAAGTTTAAAATCACCCCTGTCCTAACACTTTTGCACACTATGGGTAGTTTGTAAAAGTATTAGGACAGGGGGTGATTTTCCTAAAAACCTCACTGAAATTCAAATACAGGATGAAAAGCGAAGTAAATTGCTAATAAATATTGATTATTTCAAACTAGGTATAAAAGAAATTTATTAAAAAGAAGTTATATTTAATTTTTCCTATTTTTTATTAAACAAGTTATTTTGAAACTACTCATTATTCTATTATCCTTGAATATGACTAACTTTTCTTTATTACCCCCTCTCGAATTGATAAATTTAATGTTACTTCGCAAGACACACTTTGGGAACAAATACAAGCTGCTTGGCAGGAGATACCAATAGATACATTAAAAAAGCTTGTGATATCAATGCCTGACAGAATGAAGGCTGTGATCAAAGCAATAGGCTATTATACTAAATATTAAATTTATTTTGTAACTATTATTTTTTTCTTGTTAAAGCATTTGTTGAGTAAGTCAGATAAAATGACATTAAATTGTTTATATTCTGTCAATATAACCTCGTAAAAGATAAAATAGTTCTTGTCCTAATACTTTTGCACAGTACTGTGTGTGTGTGTATATATATATATATATATATATATATATATATATATACTAGGTGCGATTGGTAAATTGTCGCAATTTTATTATTTTAAAGCAAAAGGCTATCATACAAAATATTAAATTTATTTCGTAACTATTATTTTTTTCTTGTTAAAGCATTTGTTGAGTAAATCAGATAAAATTACTTTAATTAAATTGTTTATTTTCTGTCAATTTCCCTCATAAAAGATAAAATACTTCTTGTCCTAATACTTTTGCACAGTACTGTGTATATATATATATATATATTTATATATATTTATGCAAGTTTCATTATAAGCATCTGACAAGGTGACAAGATATATAGATGTATTTTATGCTAAACTAAAAGTAACATCTTTTGATACATATGCACAAGCCATATACAATATGCCCGAAAAATATCAATTTTTGACACTATTAACATTATCCAGTCTATTATCCTCATCTTTGTTGTCATTTTTACAATGTTTCAGCTGTTGTACACCCCGGCCTTCTTCAGGTGCTAGGAATTTTGAACCAAACCCATTACAATCACTGATGTATATTATTCTCATTCCTTGTGCAAAGCCTCTTATCTTAGCCATGACTTATCTCCAATTAACATAGTTATTTGTTAACGACTGCCATAGACTGGTATTGAACTCATAACTCTTTGAGTCAAGTCACAGGAACTAACCAATGTCTATATTCACTGGGCCATGTGTCCTTAAGAACAACAGCAAGTAAAATTCTGGGATGTATATACCTTATGTTTCCATGACCATTTTTACCAGACTTCACATTGCAATTTCTTTTATGTTAATGATTTAACAAAGATGAGGACAATAGTCCAAATAATGTAAATAGTGTAAATACTATCTCATCTCAGAAGTATAGACAAATATCAATTTTTGAGTTTTTACTTTTTAATTTCAAGTTTAAGCCTGAGTTTAAATTAAATTATAATATATAACTGTACTAACATCGTAAAAACCAGAAATTCAAATTGTGGAATGGTCAATTCATAATATGCATTGGATGATTGCATAAGGCATGAAACTCCAAGTTGTGCTCTAGGCATAGGATATATATATATATATATATATATATATATATATTAACCCAAAATATTTTTATTGGTTCAATTGCTACCTATATTTGCACAGATTTTTATTGCTTCGGTGGATACCTATATTTGTGCAGATGCTATAACATATGAAGCAATAAAATGTTGGATTAAAAAATAAAATTCATTAATTCTTTAAAAATTGCTTCGGATTCACTCTGGATCAGATGCTGATTTCTCCTTTAAAGGGGGATACACGTTCAAATCATGCCAGAGGGTACATTTTTTTTATTAAGTTTTCTAGTGTACACAGGCCAGTAGACAAAATAAATATTGCTTAAAATAAAAAGAAAGTCTATTCAAATATGATTATCCACTAGAAATAATGTTTGCAATAATAAAAATATGCTGGATTAAATATAAAATTCATTAATTCTTTAGAAATTGCTTTGTTTACATTTTGGAAATGAAACTGACCAAGTAAATGTGCTTTAAAGAGAAAATAGAACCTTGCTTAATTGTGAAGCTCTGCATAGCTGAGCTATTAAAGCACACTAGATTGAACGTTGAGTTGTTTTGCAAAGGGGGGACACAGATTCAAATCATGCTAGATGGTACATTTTCTTTATTAAGTTTTCTCTTATAGGCAGGCTGATAGATCAAATAAATTCTGTTTAAAATAAACAGAACGTCTACTCAAATATGGGTATCCACTAAAAATAATGTTTGCAGTAATAAAAATATTCTGGATTAAAAATAAAATCCATTAATTCTTCAGAAATTGCTTTGTCTACAATTCATATATAAAACTGAGCAGATATATGTTTTGAGAAAAATCTCAATGAATCAATGTGCTTCAATGATAAAATAGAACCTTGTTTGATTGTGAAGGTAAAAAAAATAACATTTAAATAATATGAAATATATATATGTTCTAATGAAACTTGTACTATTGAAATAAAAGTGTCATTTATTAAATATGAACATAGGTATTATATATGGTAAGCATTAAAAAATAGAGGCAAGAAAAAGCAAAATAATGTTGTTAAAGGAAAAGTCGCTAATAAAAAGGACCTGATATGAAGGTCTGTAATAAGATGGAGGTTGCAAGGCTACAGTGGGTGGGGGGATAAAACGTCTGTGTGCCAATGGGGGGGGTCAGGATGTGAGGGAGAAGTAGACACCTGGACACTCTAGATCATTCCAGTAAACATATTTACTTTTATAAAAAAACAGCTTCCTTTTTGTGCACTTCTCCGCGGGTTCTGTAAAACAATGGGTTAGCGGTAGAGTTAAAATAAAAAAAAAAATAAATAAAAATATAAAGCACTACTGCATTAAAAAAAAAAAAGGCAAAATTTGACATTCAACATCAAAAACAAAAAAAAAACAACAAATTAAACAAGAAAATTTGATTTTTGCACAAATCAAAGAGATGAGCATAAAATGAAGTTGTCTGTTTGAATATTTAAAATAGAAGAGTTTCTCAAAAATAAAATCAACTACAAGAAAAATAAACATTCATAACACAAAGCTAGTTTCTACATCTGTGCATGGAAAATATTGTTACTTACAAGGCATAACCATTATCTTTCTCAAATTTTCTCTTACTCTGTAACCTCTACCTTGAGTGGCTTTTGAGCCTTATACAAGTTAAACAGCATTGTCAAAAAAAAAAAAAATAATAATAATTTTATCATGTTTTCTTTTTTCTTTTTTACACGGTTTATATATCTTCATCTTTATTGTTGTTATCACAACGTTTTGGTCGTTGTGCCTGTTGGCCTTTCTCAGATGTATATAATTTTAGGTAAACTACAGGAAATTCTGAACTGAACACTTTATAAAGAAATGATCTAACCTACATATCTATAAGTCTACTACTTGTCCATGATTAGAATATTGTTGTTTCGGTGCCACTGTTATTTACCTTGAGCTCCTTGACAAAATCTAAAGAATCAGCAATAGTATTAATCCTGATCTGGCAGCTCAGCATCAGTTACTTTCCCACCACCCACTATGCATTTTTATAAATTGTTTGGATGAGGTCTTTGCTATGGCACCTAGACTGACGTCAAGAGCTTATCAATTTACAGTTGAGCTGGCTAGATGTAACCGTAAATCTTAAGTTAAAAGTTTCTTTTCTCACACTTCTCCCTTGCGGAACACTTTTCTGGCTCCATGCTTTAATCAGAAAAAAATTTAAATGCAATGTCAATCACTAACTACTGTCCTCCAGATTACATTTTCTTCTTCCCACTCATTACTAATGTTTTTGTTCCTAATTGTTATTCGCAGTTATTCCTTGTGTCTTAGTGGCTTTACTGCTTTGCATAAAAAAAATAAAAAATAAAAAACATCTTGTGCTGTCAAAAATGACAGCAAATTCTAGAAAATTTTGGTAATGTTTAACCTTTGTGCCAATAAAAAAAAAACCCACAACAGCATGTCAAAAGGACAGTTAATCACTTGATATCACTATTACTGTAAGTACTTTTGCCTCCATTGGCAATGTTTATTTACAAGATTATAAAAATAAGTGAACCAAGTATATATATATATAAATGTATACTCTCTGAAGATGGCTCATGTGAACTGAAAGCTTAGAACCAACTTAATAAAAAATTATCCAGATGGTTGAGAATTTTTGTCTTTATTTTCACCCGAAATTAAAGCCAAAATATGATGTTTAGAATGGCTCATGATTAGACATTCATTGTCTCCTATATTTAACAGTATATGTTTAGAATAATATATATATATATATATATAATTTTTATTTACATGTAACCTTAGAATATTTAAATTGTTAACCTTGTTATTAAAAAAGCAGTAACTTTTTAAGATTTAATTTCCATGAACATTGAGTGAACTTAAATTCAAATCTATTAAACTGTCAGTTTGTAATGTGCACCTGATGATTGCTTAACACATGAAACTCCAAGTTGTGCCATAGACATAGGACAATATGCATACACACACACACACATCTTTGTGCAAATTAATTGAAACAAAACGAATAATGTCTCCCTAGGATCTTTTATACATTCCGTGATCACATATATATTGTCTCTTGGCATTTTTCTCTTTCAACTACATTTTCCTTTACATCTTGTTAATGTAGCTGCAAATCCAAAATATTTTTTGTTACCACAACTCACACCACTGAAGATGATCTCGAAAAAAGATTGAAAGTACTTGGGAACATCAAGAAATGAATAATAAAACCATCTGTCAACGTTACAGCTCATTTCTCACATCTTTCACATCTAATATGCATACGTGAATGATTATCCGTGAGTATGAATGAATTTTATTAAAAATAAGCAGACACAATATTTGCAATTTATTTAATCTAACATGTCTAAAAGAAAATTTGCTACATAAATACTATATATATATATATATATATATATATATAAAATAGAATAAATTTTCAATATTCAAAATTGTTGAATGAACATTTCAACATGAAATCCCTAAGAGAGATTTCATGTCTTCTCAGCAACGGTACATATTTCAAAATGAGAATAAAAATAAAAAATGAGAATAAAAATAAAAAATAAAAATAAAATAGAAAGGGAAATAAAATTATTTTTATTCTCATTTTGATTTAATATTAATTAGGATCAGGTTTTTGGGATTTACCTTCCTACTTTTCAGTTTAGATTAAAGTATTTTAATAAATATATATATATATATATATATATATATATATGATAATTTGATAATTCTACTTGGACAAAAGGGCCTAAAGATAGTTTTGATATCCCTATGGGAGCCTATGATTCATCCCAGGTAGCAGATCTAATAGGTATTTATATTTTAGATATTTTAAGTAGATTTTTAGACCCTAAACTAATAGGCCTATATCGGGATGATGGACTGATATGTATTCCCAATTCCAATGGGCCTTACACTAATAGAATACATAAGAAAATTATCAGAGCCCTAAATTTTCTAGGTTTTAAGGTTGAGGTTACTTCCAATCTCAAAATTGTAAACTATCTAGATATCACCCTTAACTTAAATGAT
Source organism: Ascarosepion bandense (assembly GCA_037127315.1). Lineage (NCBI taxonomy): Eukaryota > Metazoa > Mollusca > Cephalopoda > Sepiida > Sepiidae > Ascarosepion > Ascarosepion bandense. The sequence goes on along the minus strand of JBBBDQ010001167.1, from coordinate 759,270 downwards.
GGTTCCTACCAACCCTTTCTCAAAGAAAATAGTTCTCCCACCTATATAGTTTATCCAACCACCCCCAAAATATTATAAGACAAATACCCAAGATAGTAAATAATAGGGTTAACCAATTATCATCTAATATAAAAATTTTCAATGCAAGTAAAGAAATTTACGATAAGGCCCTTCAGAAAAGTGGCTTTATTAACAAGTTAACATATAATAAGCCTGCTATAAACCCAGAATCATCTAAAACTAAAAACACCGGAAAATGTAGAAAAAGGAAGATAATTTCGTTTAACCCTCCTTATTGTAAACTAACTAATATCAATATTGGTAAGTATTTTCTCAGATTAATCGATAAACATTTTAATAATAATAATCCCTTAAATAAAATTTTTAATAAATTCACCCTAAAAATCAGTTACTCTTGCACCTCAAATATAGATGATATTATTAATTCCCATAATAGGCATATTTTAATGAACTTAAATAATACCGACATCAAATCTGGAATTGTTGATAAATGCAATTGTAATTCTGTGGATACCTGCCAGGTGCAGGGCAAATGTAAATCCACCCAAGTAACTTAAGAAGCTCGTATTTCTCCATCTAACAACAAAGACAATTACCGGACTTATATTGGTATGTCTGCGGGCCCTTTCAAACAGAGACTTTACAACCACAGGTACTCGTTTTCGAACCCTAACCAAAGATTCCAGACGGCAATATCACGTAGATTCTGGAAAATGAAGGAGGAAGGGCAGGACCTTATAATCAGCTGGAAACTAATAGGCTCAGCCTGTACCCCTAAAAATTTTCGTGATAGGTGCCGTTTATGTCTATTGGAGAAGATTCTGATTTTGAAGTATCCTCATCAGAACTTACTTTTGAATCTTAGAAAGGAATTCATTAATAAATGCCGTCGTAGGGCGGATTTCAAATTTTAAATTTTTTAATTTTCTTTTTATAATTTTTATGTATAGGTGTATATTTGTGTGTGTATGTGTATATTTGTATATATGTATGTATATATGTATTTATGTGTGTAAAAAAATTTTTTTAGCTATTTAAATGCTCTACTTATATTTCCCTTCATAATATTCATTATATTTTTTATATGTATGTGTGTATGTGTGTATATGTATAATGTGTGTATGTGTGTATATCTATACATATGTGTGTGTGTACATATATATTGTGTGTGTGGATTTTTTGTATATGTGTGTACATATATGTGTGTATATGCGCATGTATGTGTATATACATATATAAGTGTGTGTATGTAATTGAATGTGTGTGTGTGTGTATGTATGTATATATAATTGAAGAATTGTGTGTGTGTGTGTGTGTGTGTGTGTACACATATATGTATGTATAATTGTAAATGAAAATTTTTTTTTTTTAATGTACCTAGTGGTATCTTTATTTAGTTTAAATTAAATGACCTAATTTAAAAAAAAAAAAATTATTTTAAATTCTATATCTTTTTATTCACTTTAAAAATAATTATACCTTTTTAAAAAAGGCCTTTTTCTAATACTTCAATGTTTTTGGGAAGTTAGGCTTTTGAATATGTCCAGCGTTTGTAATATATAAAAATTTTTTTCTTTCTTTTCTTTTTTCCCACCCTTCCTTTATCTCTCTTACCTCCCACCTTTTTTCTGTTTTGCTTAACCTAATATTAATTCAACACGCCGTCTGTTCCTTTTACGTTACAATTCTCTTTCCTTTTTTGCGAAGCCAGACGATGCCAATTTTTCTTTTCTTGTTTATTTTATTTTATCTTTTTCTTTTTTACTTTTTTTAATTTTTTTGCAAATCTATTTAAAAAGAAAAATAGACTGATTTTTTTCTCCAGTTTCAGAAAGGATTTTTTTGTTGCTGAGGTGATGTGTTATCCCCTGTGGGGATTTCATATCGAAATGGTCATTCAACATCCTTGAATTAATCCTTTTTAATTTATATATATATATATATATATATATATATATATATATATATATTACCTAACATGTTAAAATAATGATAACATATTTAAGAAATTTTGCTACCGCTTTGAACTTATAAGAGACAAAAACACTTTAATTGCTGAAACTGTATTTGATGTGTAGGTATAGACGTTATTAAGTTCTGAGATTTCTTTCCCTTAAATAAGTTACTATCCAAAGTTAAAGACTCTTGTCTAGCCTAACTTTTTCTTTTTTTCTTAAATGTCATTGATGTCAGAAATTAATAAACATTTGACAATATTTTCCATGCTTCTTTTTTGCATACACTAACAACACATGATCGCAGAAGCAAGCAAGTTATGTTGTCATTCTAAATAGCATTAAATATACGGAATATATAACTATAAAATCTAATCACACTTTTAAGAATGAAAAAAAAAAAAGCTGAATTAAAAGAAATATTTCCCAAGCTTTGTTCAGACAAATGAACATCTTTTTTTTGATTTTTGCTTGAATAATTATAATGACAATTATCATTAATTACCAGTAAGAAACCTGTCGTGGCAGACAGACATAATCTCGCTGCTGACCTTGAACAAAATCTACACTCTGTGGTGAATTGGGGCAAGAAGTGGCTTGTCAACTTCAATTCGTCTAAGACCAAGCTGTTGTCTGTCAACCATCACAGGCAACCTCTCCTGCCTCCCATAAGCATGGACCAAGCATTTCTCCCTGAGAGCAACACACTACACCTCCTCAGCCTTACCCTCTCCTCAGACCTCAAATGGAACCACTATATTGATTCCATAGTTAAATCTACTGCTAAGAAGGTTGGGTCACTATGTCGATCCAGGATGTTTTTTCCGCCTGAATCCATCCTGCACATATACAAGTCAACCATCCATCCGTGCATGGAGTACTGCTGCCATTTATGGTCAGGCGCCCCTGCCGTTCTCCTCAGTGTTCTCGACAGGCTCCAAAGGAGAGTCTGTAATGTGATAGGTACTGATCTGGCAGCTCGACTGCAGCCACTTCCCCACCGTCGAAATGTGGCCTCCCTTTGTCTGTTTTATAAATACTTTCATAGCTTCTGCTCGGATGAACTTAAGTCCTCAACAAGTGTTTACTCGTGCAACCAGATTGGCAACTGGGTCTCACCCATTCACAGTTAGGTTAGCCAAATGCAGATGACAATTCTACTCCTGCAGCTTCTTCTCTTGCACTTCTCGCCTGTGGAACTCACTCCCGTATTCTTGCTTTCCTGACGGCTACAACCTCCAGAAATTTAAATGCAATGTCAATACTCATCTGCTAACCACTGGACTCTAGCTCTCTCCCCACCCCCGTATAACCTTCCCTTTCTCTCCACCTACGTATCTGTCATTGCACCTGCATTCTCAGCTTTCTATTGCTCCTTTCTAACTAGTTTGTACTCCTCACTCTTTTCTAATTTTTTTTACAGTTATGTAGCCCCCAGCTCATCAGTGGCATTTCTACCTTGCTTGGGGTGAAATGATTAAAAAAAAAAAAAAAAATTATAGCCACTACTATGTGAAAATGACTCCCAGAAGAATGTTTCCCTGGTCACTACTACCTTAACCTGTGCAAATCAAGGCATAACCATTTCTCAAATCTCCTCTTACTTTGTAACCTCTACTTGAGTGGCTTTTGAGCCTCATACAAGGTAAACAGCATTGTCAAAAAAATAAATAAATAATAATTAATAATTTTATAATGTTTTCTTTTTTGTGATTTATACAGTTTATATTCAGTCTTCTTTATTGTTGTTATCACAACGTTTTGGTCATCGTGCCTGTTGGCATTTCTCAGATGTATATAATTTTAGGCAACCTACAGGGAATTCTGAACTGAATACTTTATTATTTATCCTATTTGTATCTCAACTGTTATCCTCATCTTTGTTGTTGCTATCACGTTTCAGATGCTGTGCCTTCCAGTCTTCCTCAGCTGTATACTGATCTGGGCAACTTACAGGGAATTCTGAACTGAGCCCCTTTATTATTTATCCTATTTGTATCTCGGCTATTATCCTCATCTTTGTTGTTGCTATCACGTTTCAGATGCTGTGCCTTCCAGTCTTCCTCAGCTGTATACTGATCTGGGCAACCTACAGGGAATTCTGAACTGAGCCTTTTATTTGATCTACAAGAGTTTGAGGAAGGCCAGAGGGCACAAAAAACAAAACATTGTGATAACAACAACAAAGACAAGGACAACAGTCTGAATATAAATAATGGTAACTGCTTATTCTAGAAATTCAGACAAAAATTATTTTTTTTTTTGTTTAATGGCATATCAAACTCTATAGTTTATTTAATGCCAAAATCTAAATATTTTGTACACATTTTTTTTTGTTTTTTGATATAATGGTTTTAATGATAGAATTCTTACTAATGAACTTATAGATGGGGGGGGGTGAGAAGAGGTTGATTCATATCTTTTCTAATGGTATTTGTAGATAAGTGAATATAAAAAAACAACTGAAATTAGAACTCAGCTCTCTGATTAACCGTTTCAAACCATTATCCATTACACCACTAGCTTACAGCACCTAGTATTGTTAAGCAGGGACCCATCCAGATACTGACCAGGCTTGACATTGCTTAACCTTGGCAATCATATGTGATGTGGCCTAATGTTAATAGTAATGGTAATATCATCAGTAACCTTATAAGGCAACATTTATTAATCAAACAACCAGTGTTACTATTAATTAAAATTATAACATTTTTCTCTTAAAATAATTTTTCAGGAAAATAAGTTTCTCAAGTAAACTGCTATTGCTCTTTTCAGTATTGATGGTGGTTTCCTTCCTAACCTTTTGTTTGAAGCAGCGTGGAATGTCAACATCTTGATTATGTCATTATTTTCTCTTTGAGTTAGATGTGATGTCTTTTCAGTATTGATGGTGGTTTCCTTCCTAACCTTTTGTTTGAAGCAGCGTGGAATGTCAACATCTTGTTTACATCTTTATTCTCTTTGTAAGTTACATGTTTTTTTGATAATCATTTCACCTCAAGCAAGGCAGAAGTGCCACAGGTGAGCAGAGGGGGTTACAGTGAAAGAATCAAAAAGGTACAGGAGATGCCAAAGAAAAGATAAGAGATAGATGTAAATCAGGTAGTTAAAGATGGAAATTGATGTTGCATTTAAACTTTTGGAGATTGTAGCTATCAGGGAAGCAAGCAAATGAAAGGGAGTTTCACAGGTGGAAATTGAGAGAAAATAAACTGTTAGAGTAGAAGAGGGGTTACATTTAACTATTTTGATGGTAAAAGGGTGGGACCTAGATGCCAATCTAGTAGCACAAGTAAATACATGGGGTCAGGGAACCAGGGAAAAAACTCGTAAGAGCAGTTACCATGAAAATACTTATAGAAAAGACAAAATGTGCTATTCCTTTTAGATGTTGCTCTTGTGGAAAGCCCTCAAGTAATGTGGTTTATGGATCCTAAAGTGAGCTAACAGATATTTTCAATTTGTACTGTGAAGTGTGAATAGATTTTAAAAGCAAGAAGACACCAACAGAAAACATAGAATCTGCGTTGACTGTGTTTTTTGCATCAACAAATATATTTTTCAGATAGCTATCAATACATCTCTTATTCCATCTTTTTCGACATTAAATAACTGGGAAAAAGTTTATATGCCATAAAGCAAAAAGCAAACCAAAACTTATTCGATTTTCAGTTTTTCTATAGTTTAACAAGTCAGCAAATGACTTTTAGAAAATGTTTTCTCATCAAATTGGGACTTGATATATATATATATATAAATCTATCTAAACTTATTTATAAATGGAACTTTGTGTGTGTGTGTGTGTGTGTTCCTTATCTATAGACTCCGAAACGGCTGAACTGATTTTCTTGAAAATTTACACAGTTGTACTATAAGCGTCTGTGAGTGTTCTTGGCTAGGTTTTGTGTCGAGATACCCCCGATAAATATTGAAAATCAATAATTGAAAAAATCGGGTTATAGAAGGAGTGGTCCAATTTTAATCAAATTTGATACACTCATAGACAAAGACATAAGAAATGATATTCAGAAGTTTCAAGGTTGCAGTTCTTACAATAGTGCAGAAAATCGATAATATATATATATATATATATATATATATAAAAGGCAAGATGTTTGTGTGTGTGTGTGTGTGTCTGTTTATCTGCCTGTATGTCTGTATTTTTTTCAGCCCTTTTATTTTAGTTTCTGCTTCGGATTTGGCTCGAAGTAGGTATAATTGTAGTTCTTAGTCTCAGCCATGATACCATTTACTCAGAGGACTTATTTAGCCTTCAAAATTCAGTTTACGACGAAAAAAACTTATTTGATATCGATAGCAGGAAATCAAAATTTGACTTAATCCATTCATTTTTCTTTCAGTCTACGGTTTCACTTTAACTGGAAACAACTATTGCTTTTTAGTCTTTCATGCCAATGTCCAAGAGTCTGAGCTCCAGCACCATGGATTAGTATTAAAGCTATCATTACACCCAAGCAACGCTGGGCTATACTGCTAGTTTAAGATATAAACCAGTAGTTCCCAAACTTTTCTGTATCATCACCAACTTTTAAATATGCAAAAACATACCACAATTGTTTGGTAAAAGTTTATTACTGGTTCATAAACTGATTTTATCAAGTAGAAAAGAATACCTAAGGGAGGTAACAAATAACTCTGAAGTATGCTACTGCTACTATTGTACTAAAGAACAGCTGAAAGTTAGCTTGACCATTGAAAACTATACATATAATTTAGTTTTATGGTTAGTATTGCAGGTGTTGACAAAAACTTAAATAATTTTTATTTATAATCATAAAATTATAAAGACTATATCTTACTTCTTGTTCTACCTGCTGTGTTATTTCAGAACATAGACAATCATGGCCCTCCACATTTCCCTATCTCTTGTAGCTCTTAGCACCCTTTCTCTTGTTACCCCCCTCTCAAGCCCTGTTCTGCCATCCATTTGCTCTAGCCCATAAATCTAAAATATAAATGTATAGAAACTAGCATTACCACAAAGTGAGGGATCAGTTCATATATCAATTATTATAGAGAATTGATCCCCCACTTCATGTTTTACTGAAAAATTAATAAGTTTTCTACGTCTAGAGGGGGGGCTTCTTTTTCTTATATGTGCTGTGTCTCTTCAGAACGTAGGCAATCATGGCCCTCCACATCTCCCTATCTCTTGTAGCTCTTAACACCCTTTCTCTTGTTACCTGCTCCCAAAACATACTCTGCTATCCATTTGCTTAAGCCCATCAAGTATGTCATACTTTGCTTTCCCCTGTCTCTCTTTCCTGCTGTCCTGTGAGTATCAGATTCTCCAAGTCCTCTTTCTTCATTACAAGTCCCAAGAACTTCAGCTGTCTTTTCCTGATGTTAAGTATATTTCCTTTCCATTTCCATCCTCTCCAAAACCTTTTCATTCCAAGCATGATCAGTCCATGGTATCCTCAGCATCCTTCTGTAGAACCATATTTCAGTTGCTTCAAATCTTTCCTTCATCTTTGATGAGATTTTTCCACATTCACTGCCATATAGAAGGACAGATATCACATAGCAGTTCAGTACTCTTATCTTTGTTTCCAAAGAAATTTCCCTGTCTTTCAATACTCCGCTTAACTTTTGGAATGTATCCTTGGCTATGCCAATATGCCTTTGGATCTTGGTGCCACGCTTTCCATCCTCTCTAGGAACCCCCACAAAAATTCAAGAAATATTTCTTTGATGTTCTTGGTCTTCCCTACCTGATTTATATACCCCACCCCAAAAAAATGGGAACTATTAAAATGTTAATGACTCTTTTCAAAACTATAGAAAATACCAAAATACTCCTTGTTTGCAAGAATATTGTTTTTATAATCATCTCACCCCAAGCAAACCAGATATGCCACTAAATACTGCTTGTTTGCAAGAATATTGTTTTTATAATCATCTCACCCCAAGCAAACCAGATATGCCACTAAATACTCCTTGTTTGCAAGAATATTGTTTTTATAATCATCTCACCCCAAGCAAGGCAGGAATGCCACTGGTGTGCAGGGATTACAGTGAGAGAATAAAAAAAAGGTTCAGGAGATTTCGAAGAAAAGATAAGAAATGGATGGGAATCAAGAAGTTAGAAGACGACAACGTTGCTTTTAAACTTTTGGAGATTGTAGTTATCAGGGAAGCAAGCAAATGGTAGAAAGTTCCACAAACAGGAAGTGTGAGAAAAGAAACTATTAGTGCAGAAGAGATAGTTACCAAATAAGTAAAAGTATTGAATGACTTTAAAAATATGTTACAAAAGATTTCATACTGAAAGTTATATAATAAGCAGTGAAAAACAAACTATATTTCAGTATGTGCCAGATTGTGAATAATCATGTTCATTCCACAGCTTTCTGTTCTATGTTGTTCTCAGATATAGTTTCCCTTTTATCAGTTCCGCTTTCTTTGTAATGCTTTTTCCTCAAATTATTTGCATAAAATTGTCCAGTATATGAATGCTTTTTTCTTCTTCACTTGCCTTCGATATGTCTTGTGAGTGTTAAATTCTCCAAGGCGTCTTTCTAATCTGTCAAGTATGTTACTTAGTGTTTTCCTCTGCTTCACTTGCTATCGATGTGTCTTGTGAGTGTTAAATTTTCCAAGGCTTCTTCCTAGGCTGTCAAGTATATTACTTATTGGTTTCTTCTGCTTCCCTTGCTATCAATGTGTCTTGTGAGTGTTAAATTCTCCAAGGCTCCTTTCTGATCTGTCAAGTATGTTACTTAATGTTTTCCTCTGCTTCACTTGTTAACAATGTGTCCTGTGAGTGTTAAATGATTGATGTGTCTAGTCTGGTTGACCATTACTAAGTAGTTAGTTTAATCCTTGTTCAGCATTAAATAAATTCCACTGGAAAAGGCATGAATCAATTCTCCTTCCAGCTCTGAGTTAAAAAGCAGAGTAGGCCAGGCTCTTTATCCTTAGATGACTACTCGTCTAAGAGAAAGATTACACTAAATTCAAAGATGTAGGAAGGTAACTAACCATTTTTCTCAAGAATATGTCAAAACAGAGATTAATCTCTGCTACTGATACCATGTATCCCAGTACAACCTGTCTCATATTACTTAGAGAGGAGATGAGCACTACCAAGTGATTCCCATTGCTTGAGGATGTTATGAAGTGCAGTTACTCAGCATAGTATATTCATAGCCTCATGGGTATTACAATATCGTTCATTGGTAGAGTGATATCATCTTTAAGCACTAGAACCTACCAGTCATCCATGCATTGAATATTGCTGCCATATCTGGTCTGGTGCTCCTACCATATATCTAAGGGTCTGCAATATAATTCATTCTGACCTGGCATCTTGGCTTTAGTTGTTTTCTCACCAACATGACATGGCTTCCCTATGTCTTTCCTACAAATATTTTTATCATAAATGCTACTATATTGGCAACTAGGTCACACCGTTTTATTGTTGAACTAGCTAGAAGTAACCGTAAGTTTTATTCTAATAGTCTCTTTTCTCGCAGTTCCCACCTATGGAACTCCTTTCTGATTTCTCACTACCTTGCTTTCTGCAATCTTTAAAATCTTTTTTAAATACAATGCCAATCATCATCTTCTGTCTTCCAAAATCCTGTTCTTTTATTGTCCTTACTCCTTCTAATTCTTTTCCACTCCCAGTAACCCCTTGCATCTTAGTGTCATTGTCACCTTGTTTGGGTGAAATGATTAAAACAAAACAAAAAATAAACAATTAATTCAAACTACTCCCTTGCATAGATAATTCAAAATAAGAACAATAGATACCCGAAGAAGGCTAAAGAAGGCTAAAGAGTACACAGCTCAAACATTGTCTTTAACTATATCTAACAATTAAGATGAGAACAACACTTAAAATAAATCAAAGTATACTAGGATATTAAGGTATTAATCCATTTATTCCTTTCAGTTATGGGTTAAATAATAAAACAGATTGGGTTCTATAGCCTTGGCTGGCAACCAGTCTACCGCAGAAAGCAATGGCAACCTACTGCGGGATAATCTTCTGCCAAGTCAGTCATGTCTCTTTCGAGACATGATCGCCCAAGCGTGTTTTACGTATGGCACTTAACTGACTGATACTAGGATACATTTTTTTTTAACTTTTTGTTGAGGAGTCTATTCATATTAAAACTAGCATTTGTAAAATGTTCAAGTATTAGAGGTTTATCAAAAATAAGAGATGTACAGTAGCTATTTCAACAAGAAAAATTAAACCACCAAGTAATTTCTAAGTTCAGCCATTTACATATATACATTTCTATAAAAAAAAGTCAAAATCTCAGAAATTCAGTGTAAATATTTTGCAGATAAAATATCAACAAACAAATGCTTATATTAAATAAATATAAATAATGAAAAAAATATTTTCAATTTCAAATTATTTCCAGCAGAGGCAAAACGGCACTACTTAAAAAGAGTGATTCACTCATAAAAAATAGGGAAAAATTTATTTAGGAAATAATTTTTGTAAATTTGATATGGTATATAGGTTGGCCTATCATCCAGTTTACACTCCTTCCAAATTTATCTCTGCTTCTTGTTTTTTTTTTTGTAATCATATCGCCCCAAGCAAGGCATTTTACTGCCACTGTTTTGCAGGGAGTTACATAGGAGGAAAATTATGGAAAAAAGTGACAGGTTATAAGGGGTGTCAGGAAGTGGGTAAGAAAAGGGTTCAGGAGAATTCGAAAAAAAGATAAGAGATGGATGGGAATCAAGAAGTTAGAAGACGACAACATTGCTTTTAAACTTTTGGAGATTGTAGCTATCAGGGAAGCAAGCAAATGGTAGAAAGTTCCACAAACAGGAAGTGTGAGAAAAGAAACTATTAGTGCAGAAGAGATAGTTACCAAATAAGTAAAAGTATTGAATGACTTTAAAAATATGACCACAAAGTGAGGGATCATTTTATATATTGATTGTAATGTAGAATTAATCCCCCACTTTATATCTGCATTATAATAGTATAGACATTTTTTTTTTATAATCATATCACTCCAAGCAAGGCATTTTACTGCCACTGTTTTGCAGGGGGTTACATAGGAGGAAAGTTATGAGAAAGAGTGACAGGTTATAAGGGGTGTCAGGAAGTGGGTAAGAAAAGGATAAATATGACCACAAAGTGAGGGATCATTTTATATATTGATTGTAATGTAGAATTAATCCCCCACTTTATATCTACATTATAATAGTATAGACATTTTTTTTTTATAATCATATCGCTCCAAGCAAGGCATTTTACTGCCACTGTTTTGCAGGGGGTTACATAGGAGGAAAGTTATAAGAAAGATTGACAGGTTATAAGGGGTGTCAGGAAGTGGGTAAGACAAGGATGAGAATACTGATGAATGGAGTGGATGGAGAAAGGAGCATGTGAGAGAGGATGCAGGTTACTGAGATATGAGATGACTATTGACTTATATTTAAATTCTTGGAGATTGTAGCTGTCGGGAAAGCAAGTAAATGAAAGGGAATTCCACGGGCAGGAAGTGTGAGAAAAGAAGCTGATGGAGTAGAATTTGCGTTTACAATTTATTGATTTCACAGTAAATAGGTGGGACCTAGTTGCTAATCTTGTGGCTCGAGCAAATTTATATATAGGATTTAAGATTTAAGATTGGGTTTCCAGTTTCTTCTAGAGTTTTTCCCTTCCAGTAGCCTACTGTGTCTTGGGGGCATTATCACCTTGCTTGGGGTTAACTGATTAAAAAAAAATTAAATTAAAATCAGCATTCTTTAGACCTTTCTTAGGCTGAGACACATGCCAGAATAAAAAAAAAAATATTGATTTATTATCAATTTACAAGGGAAGTCCTATTTACATCGTTGGACTATTGTCCTCACCTTTATTACCATCATTATGACGTTTCAGTGGTTGTATTCTCCAGCCTTCTTCAGGTGCTAAAAATTTTGAACAAAATTCTTTATTTTGATCACTGGAGTATATCATTCTAATTTCATGTGTAATGCTACTTCTGGTAGTGACTTGACCCAAAGTGTTGTGAGTTCAATACCAGGCTACAGCAGTAGTGAACAAATAACTTAGAGAGTTAAGTTAAAGGGAGATAACTACATGGCTACCAGAAGTGGCATCACATATGGAAGGAGAAAGATATACCCCAGTGGTCATAATAAAATTCCTAACATCTGAAGAAGGCCAGAGCATACAACATCCAAAATGTCCTAATGATGGCAATAAAGATGAGGACAATTGTTCGAACAATGTAAATGGTATAAATACTACCTCATCTCAGAAGTATAGACAAACACAGAAGGGAAGTCCTGTTTATAATGTTGATGCAGTGTGAAATTTATCCTTGACTTTTACAAAGGTATTGGACTTAGTAGTTTTGCATATAAAACTTTTTTTGAGGTAGAATTACCGAAAGATTTCTCTTAAGTAATGAAGAAACAGATACATATATTTTTAATTGAAGGACAAAAATTTACACTGTATCAATATTATAAACAGAATCTCCTTCTTAAACAATAATAAATCAGACATTTTAATCCTGACAAACATTGTGATTAGAGGAAAGTCTAAAGAAATCCCCTAAAATTATAACACCCACCACCAAAAAGAAACATTTTTTACTCTATTTTTCATGAGTGAACAAATCTAAGGAGTGCTGGCAGAATTGGTAATACAGCTGTATAAAATATAATCTTATTTTTTCAATATATTGAAGTTCTTATGATACCAAAGATGAACTGAAGGCAAGGATTATGGCAGCATTCACCAACTTAAACACGGAGACTGTCCAGAAGAGCTGCAGGAGATTATGTGCGAGCGAGAGACTAACAAAACTCCTTGTAACACCAAAGATGAACTGAAGGCAAGGATTATGGCAGCATTCACCAACTTTCAACACAAGAAAACTTACATCCTTTCAATGTGTCTGGGTATTTTTAACTGATGCTTGGAAGTGATGGAGTTGTGCCAGATTGTCACATCATAGAAACCTTTATACAAAAATGCAAACATGCAATGATTTTCTTTTTTATGATTGGTTGTTTTCGTTATTATGACATATCAACCTCGGCAGGACATTTATTGCCAACTAAATTTTTTATTTATTAATTGCTGGTAATACCATTTTTTTACTTTCAACAATTTATTGTTGTTTTTTTTTATATAAGTTTTGTGTCTAGTAATACTTTTTTCTTTTTTGAGTATCAAGATTCATTGGGATTTGTTTTTTTAAGAGCAGGGTCCCCAAGTCCTACCCTTGTTATTTAACCCATAACTAGAAGGAAGGGATAGATTAATACCTTTCCCAAGGGTACCAGTGCTTAAGTGAATGCAGGGTATTCAACTGGAATTTAAACTTGGCTCACCGATTTCTCTTTCCGAGCCGATATCCACTGCACCACAACGCACATCTGTCACTAAACGCTTACAGCACCTGGTATTCTCAAACGGTCACCCACTTAAGTACTGACCAGGCTCAGCGTTACTTAACTTTGGTGATCAAGCGAGAACCGGTGTATTCAACATGATAGGCCATAAGCCTATATATTTTTGTGTAATTTTAGTAAATATATATGTTAAAATGAGATGTCAGTATTATTTTCATTTTTTGCATAATTTAGGCAACAATTTATCCATCGCACCCTGTAATATGCAGTTAGGCAATTGAATAATAAAGTAGAAAACTTCTGTGTAATGTCTTTTATCCGCCTTATTGATACAATTAAATATGCGTAGTGGAGGGGGGGGGGATATAAACATAAACATTAGTTATAATTAGGCACTGATGAAAAACACTGAATTTCAAAGATTTTGAGTTTTAAAACTTTGGATATATATATTTAATTTAATATATATATATATATATATATATATAATTTAAAATTTTTACTCTATATATTTGATTTAATATATATATATATATATATATAATTTAAAATTTTTAATATATATATTTGATTTAATATATATATATAATTTAAAATTTTTAATATATATATTTGATTTAATATATATATATAATTTAAAATTTTTAATATATATATTTGATTTAATATATATATATATATAATTTAAAATTTTTAATATATATATTTGATTTAATATATATATATATAATTTAAAATTTTTAATATATATATTTGATTTAATATATATATATATATAATTTAAAATTTTTAATATATATATTTGATTTGATTTAATATATATATATATATATATATATATATATATATATATATATATTTAATTTAATATATGGTGTAAGTTCAGTTGTGGCCGAGCATGACTACTTTGACCTTGATATAAAGATTTTTTATGGATTATAAATATCTCATTGATTTCGTCTAATATGACTCAAGCTTTTTTTTTCAATTAGTCCTGGCATTGATTTATACTTAAACCCACAGATAGTACATGTCAGTCTACTAGATGCCACTTATCAATCCTTGTGTTTTGATTCAAAATGCCGAATTCAACCACTTGTATTCTTACACAGTTTCCCACAGACATTACAAGAGAAGCCATTCTGGATGTTACATGTAGACATATTGTCCCCTATTGTAAGGAGATCTCATATGACTGGACAAGCCTGCCTTTGGCAGAGAGATTCTGCTGCAAATTTCACATGTCAACTCTTCTTTGGATTCTCTTGCTTAGATTGCTGTCACATCTTCCACATACTTAGCAGTGTGCTTAACTTCAACATAACATATCCTTTCCATACAAACATTCATAGCCATGTTCTTTTTTGTTGAGGCAGATTCAGCATGGATCTTGCACAAAGGAAGGTGGTTGCTGCTTGAGAAAGGATTTGTTATAATTTGAGGCAAAGTTTTACAAGGTTGAAGGCCCTCCTTGTCATTTAACACAGATACTGATGATACATCATGTGCTTTTATCAAAACACCAGCTGTAGGAAGGTTGCCGTCAAGATTTAACAATTGAAAGGGTGAGGAAATATTAGCTTTCCGATACCTTCTAAAGTCTACTTTAACTCTATATTTCTAACGTCTCCAATTGAACCCTGAATTGTTTATCAATAATTATTTTTTCTTCCCCGAATAGGAGTAGATAGGTTTGCCTATCATCCGGTTCATACTCCTCCCTGATTTTTAAACAAGAGTAGAGGTTCATCCCTTGTTTCCTGTTTAGGATTGGGTTTTCAGTTTCCTTCTAAAGATTTCTCATTATAGTTTAGAACATGTACAAATTACAATTTACCACAAAAGTGTACATTTTGTTTCAACATAAGGTATGTCAAAACAAAATATACACTTTTGTAGTAAATTGTAATTTGTACATGTTTTAAACTATAATTTATAATAAATATTTATAGCTCTATTTCTACACTGAGCACTATTTTAAATTAATGTTTTGAACATTGTTAATGTTTTTTTCGTTCTTTATTCCCTTGGATATATATATATCTATATATAAGTTGGTTGTAGGCTCCTATAAGAAGTTAATATGCCCTAAGACAGGCTCTGTTTATTATTCTGTGGGGTAACATAATACCCTCTTCACCAGCAGAAAAACTATTGAGGGTTGGTTGGTTGATTTTGTTTAGCTGCAGATCAAACTGTTTGCTATAAAATATGTTGCTGCACACTTTATATATATATATATATATATATATATATATATATATATACTACCAGCCATAATTATTAGGCCACCCCAGTTTTTTTAAAAAAAATTATGTATTTCATATTACTTTTAGTATTTACTGCCAAGTGAATAATTCTGAATGAAAATAGAATGGTTCTTTTTGTTAATACTGCACAATAACATGTGCATCAAATGAACTGTTCTGGTGTCCAGTTTTTGTGCTCTCTTCCCCATGCTAGTCTCTTCTTTATAGGCTGGCTGAAGCAAAGGCTTCTTAGCTGCCTTGTAAAATTTTGCAAAGTAATAATAACAAAAGAACTATTCTATTTTCATTTAGAATTATCCACTTGTCAATAAATATTAAAATTATTAAAAATATTAAATTAGCAAAATTTTACAAGGCAAGGAAACAAAGATGAACTTGTCCGAATCACCCTAAATTTTCTTCATTCTTTCATTGATGAAACTGCAATATAGGTAATTATTAAATATTTATAAATTCATTTGATGCCCTTGTTATTGTTAATAATAACAAAAGAACCATTCTATTTTCATTTAGAATTATCCACTTTGAAAACTCTCTGTAATACCAAAGATTATGGCAGCATTCAACAACTTAAACAAGAAGTCTGTCCAGAAGAGATGCAGAAGATTCCAGTCATCTGGAAGCTGTAGTTGAAACCAAATGCAATTTTATTGAATAAATTTACTCTAGTATTTCAAGATATTTTTGTGTCATTTTGATAAACAGTGTTATTTTCATTTTTTGTAATACAGACGACAATTTATCCATCTATATATATATATATATATATATATATATATATATAAGATCTGTCTGCGGATGACTATTTACGCTCTCACACCCTGATTGAGCACTCTGGAAGAATGGTAGACTTTGAAAAACAGTAGCTACCCTGGCAATGAATTAGAGCACTCTAGCTATTGGGCATGTATAATTATAATATACATGCTAAAAAGTCTGCCTTCTTCTACCGTGCACCCATGGCCCAGAGGTAGAATCGCCAACTGACGCCGCTTCGGTCGGGTTTCAATCCCGAGTTAAGAAAGCAATCGGAGCCTAACCGTACTGATGAGCTGTGATACAGTGAAACAGATCTGTCTGTGGATGACTATATATATATATATATATATATATGTATTCTTCATTTGCAAACAAGTTATTACGCAACTTAGGTGTCACTTCAAACAATTTGCAATAACTGATTTTACTGTTTTTTTTAGAATGCTCAAGTAGCAAGGATATTTTTGAATGCTTACGTAATGCGGAATTTTGAACGTGCAATTTAATTTTTTTTTTATTTTCTTAAAAAAACATTAAAATCAGTTATTGCAAATCACCTGAAGACACAATATTGTAGAAACCCAGGTTATATAATAACTCGTTTACAAATGAAGAATATTCAAAAGTTCTACGATATAATTGTATTGAACACTTTTTCATACAACTGTGTACTGGTCTAATTTTATTATGACCAAAAACTAAGTAATTAAATAATATACATATATAAATGTGATTATAATTATACTCATCGTGAAAACCTTCCTCGAAAACTTTCAAAGGAAGGAAAAAAATGGTTAAAAAAAAAGAAAGAGCTTAGGACATGAAAGTCTGTCAAAAGTGTTTGGACAGAAATCAGCACGAAGCCCAAAGAAAAAGACCGGACATGAGTAACCATTTAACAAAAAACGCTCAATACAAAGGTAGAGTGAGCTTAATAGCACCTAATGAGCCAGACAAACCTACCTAGGTTTCTCCTAAATGGAACGTCAGGGAAAGCATTCTCTGTTTAAGAGAAACCTAGGTAGGTTCATCTGGCTGATTAGGTGCTATTAATATATATATATATATATATATATATATTTTTTTTTTTTATCGTATCACCCCGAGCAAGGCGGTAACGCCACTGATGTGCAGAGGGCTACATAATAGTGAAAAGATTGGATAAAAGAAAAAGCCGGAAACCACGTCCTAAACAGGGAACAAGGGATGGGCCTCTTAACCTGTTCAATAGACATGGGTGGAGTGTGAACCGGGCGATAGATCTATCTATTCCAATCGAAAAAAAAAAAAATAAGAAAGAAATCAAAGTAAGAAGATTGGAAAAGAGAAAGCCGGAAACCACATCCTAAACAGGGAACAAGGGATGAGCCTCTTAACCTGTTCAATAGATGTGGGTGGAGTGTGAATCGAGCAATAGATAGATCTATCTACTCCAATTGAAAAAAAAAAAAAGAAACCAAAGTGAGAAGATTGGAAAAGAGAAAGCCGGAAACCACATCCTGTTTAGGATGTGGTTTCTGGCTTTCTCTTTTCCAATCTTTTCACTATTACGTAGCCCCCTGCACATCAGTGGGGTTACCGCCTTGCTCAGGGTGATACGATTAAAAAAAAAAAAAAAAAAAAAAAAAAAAAAAAAAAAAATCTGTTAAAGGGGCTAAATTGTTTAGATTAAAATTTGAATTTAAGAATTAAGGTATGTTGGTGTTATGAAAACCAAATAATTATTATGTGGGTCATTAATTTTAATAAAATAATTTTTATGTAATATTAGAGCAGAAATTATCAATGAACATTATAATTGGTTAAATTTCAAACAGAAATATTTATGGTGTTTACATAATACTGTTAATTAATTTCTATGGTTTACTTTATTTTTAAAAAACTTTATAATTTGCAGCTTTTCATTCAGGCACAGAGGGCAAAGGTCATGGAATGATTTGCAGATTTTTGGTTTTTACAGAATTTTTCATTTTACATTGGGGATTTTATTTGATTCTTTTAGCTGTCAAAAATATACAGAAAAAGACATTTGGTTTTGGTAAGTCTTATTTTCTAAGGAAGTTGTATATATAATGCTTTTATAAACCAGTGTAATAATAAAATTAATATATATATATATATCTAAATCTATCTAAACTTATTTATAAATGGATCTTTGTCTCTGTGTGTGTGTGTGTGTGTATCCGTTACAGACTCGGAAATGGCTGAACCGAGTTTCTTGAAAATTTTTGTCTCACATGTACTATAAGCGTCTGCGAGTGTTCTTAGCTAGGTTTTGTGTCGAGGTACCCCTGATAAGTATCGGAAACCGATAATTGAGAAAATCCAGTTATAGAAGGAGTGGTCCGATTTTAATCAAATTTGATACACTTATAGACAAAGACATAAGAAACAATATTCAGAAGTTTCAAGGTTGCAGTTCTTACAATAGTGCAGAAAATTTGATATCGATACCAGGAAATCAAAATTTGACTTACATCCATACATTTCTATTTCAGGCTACGGTTTTGCTTTAACTGGAAACAACTATTGCTTTTTAGTCTTTCGTGCCAACATCCAAAGAGTCTGAGCTCCAGGACCATGGATTAGTTTTAAAGCTTTCATTACACCCGAGCAACACCGGGCTATACTGCTAGTTGCCGATAAGGCAAAAGTATGAAAAAAATGATGAGTCATGATCCACCACATCTTCTTTTAAGAACATTGCTCACATCACTGTAAGCATTTGTAGTAAACGAACACACTGTCAAGATCACCTCTGTCTACTGACCAAATATGGACATCAATTCCAGGCCATACCAACTTTCCCCTTCCTCTAAGTCACTTCCCTCATACATTCCGACTTGACCATCTGTATCGACAATACAAAGAATTTTATCTTAACAATTCTTGTCTTCTTTTCTTATTGCCTGATGGACAGTACATATTGTTTTATTTGTTCTCTTGTTCTACCATACATGTGTTTATAACACAATAAAGGCATCAACTTTTTTTTTAATCATTTCATCTCAAGCAAAGCAGAACTGCCACTGGTGCGCAGGGGTTTACAGAAGAGGTGAGTGATGAGAAAGAGGAACAAGTTACAAAGGACTTAGAGAATGAGTAAGGAAAGAATGAGAATACAGGTGTGAAAAGGGCTGCAAGAGAGTGAAGTGGAAAGGAAGAACATGATACAAGGGTTGTCATAGAAAGGATGTGAATCAAGAATATAAGACATGGCAATTGACTTTGCATTTAAATTCTTGGAGATTGTGGCTTTCAGGGAAGTAAGTATACAGAAGAGAATTCCACAGGCGGGAAGTATGAATAAAGAAGATGATAGAGTAAAAGTTGTTGTTACATTAGATTAGTTTCACTGTAAAAGTGCAGGACCTAGCCGTTCCCCTAGTAGCTCAAGCAAATTCATGCAGTGGGGGCACCCGGGAGCTAAGCTGATCAGAGCAGAAGCTGTGAAATTATTTGTAGAAGAGACAGAGGGCTGCCACATCCCACCGGTGAGAAAGTGACTGGAGTTGAACTACCAAATTGGGATCAATTACATTACAGATTTTTCGAGAGGGAAGCCACATTACATTGGTGAGAAAGTGACTGGAGTTGAACTACCAAATTGGGATCAATTACATTACAGATTTTTCGAGAGGGAAGCCACATTACATCGGTGAGAAAGTGACTGGAGTTGAACTACCAAATTGGGATCAATTACATTACAGATTTTTCGAGAGGGAAGCCACATTACATTGGTGAGAAAGTGACTGGAGTTGAACTACCAAATTGGGATCAATTACATTACAGATTTTTCGAGAGGGAAGCCACATTACATTGGTGAGAAAGTGACTGGAGTTGAACTACCAAATCGGGATCAAGTACATTACAGATTTTTCGAGAGGGAAGCCACATTACATCGGTGAGAAAGTGACTGGAGTTGAACTACCAAATTGGGATCAATTACATTACAGATTTTTCGTTGAATTTTGTCAAGAAGCCCGAATTGAATAGCAAGGGCACTCAACCAGATGCGACAGCAGTATTCAAGACACGGGTGGATAGTAGATTTATATATGTGTAAGACTAGAAAAACTTCCTAACCCTACAAAAGGGTAGCAGATTTAGCTATGGATTCAATGTAGTCATTCCACTTGAGGTTGGCTAATAGAATTAGGCCCAGGAGATGCAGTGTTTTGCTTACAGGGAGACTAGCGGTTGTCTATCGTGGTTAAATGATAGCAGCTTCGTTTTGAAAGCATTAAAATTTGAGCCATTATTTTCCCCAGACCACCACAAAGTGGAGGTCCTTTTCAAGATCAGCAGTGAAGTTTGCTTTGTCAGCCTTGGCAGATTTCTTATCTAGTCAGTCAGTTAAGTGCCATACGTGATACACACTTGGGCAATCATGTCTCGAAAGAAACATGACTGACTGGGCAGAAGATTATCCCGCAGTAGGTTGCCACTGCTTTCTGCAGTAGATTGGTTGCCAGCCAAGGCTATAGAACCCAATCTGTCGTGTTATTTAACCCATAACTGGAAGGAATAGAGGGATTAATACCTTTTCCAAGGGTATTTGTGCATAAGTGAATGCAATGAATTCAAGTGGAATTTGAACTCGGCACCCTGATTTCTTGTTTCGATCCGGTATTCACTGCACCACAACGCACATCCTTTTTTATCTAGGCAGAAGTAAATTGTTGTGTCATCAGCATAAATGCCTACTTGGGATCTGATTAAATCAGGGAGATCGTTGATGAAGATCAGAAAAGTGTAGGACCTAGAATAGAGCCTTGAAAGACACCTGCGTTGATATGATAGTATCTGGAAGCATGCCCATTCAATGCTACCTTCATCAAGTGATTTAAAGGGAAAGACTAGATTAGGTCAAACAATTGTCTAGTTATACCATAGCCATGTAGTTTGCATAGAAGGCCAGCATGCCAGATTCTGTCAAATGCTTTGGAGATGTCTAGTGCAATAGCTCGAGCTTGACTGTTGTGTTCAAAAATGTATTGTTGCTAATAATTTTTTTTTCTTTCAAAAATGTATATTTTTCTATAAAAGTCTATTTTTATACTTTCATAGTGCTTTGACCCCAGTTTGGGGGTTAACTATTTGCCCATAGCTGGGACCCTAGCAGGTGCTATCACTCCAAGTTAGGGTGAAACTGGGAACAACAGCAATTAAGAGGTAGTTCCATGCTCCTCACAACCTTCCAATCAGAGGCCATGCTGCCGAATGACACACACTCAGGGTCCGCCATAAGTAACTATATATTTTCTTTTGTATGCAACGTTGTTGATACTTATGCATTTCTTCTATTCCATGTGTCATTCGAAATGATATTTTTATTTTATATACATTTTGATATAAATTTTATTTCATTTCCATTTCTGTTTCAGACTAGCAGTATAGCCCGGTGTTCCTCGGGTGTAATGAAAGCTTTAAAACTCATCCATGGTCCTGGAGCTCAGACTCAGCCTAAAGAATATTTGAAATAATAAAATAATTGCGACAATTTACCAATCGCACCTAATACATATTCATATTTATATATATATATATATATATATATATGTATGTATGTATATACTAGCAGTATAGCCCGATGTTGCTTGGATGTAATGAAAGCTTTAAAACTAATCCATGGTCCTGGAGCTCAGACTCTTTGGACGTTGGCACGAAACACTAAAAAGCAATAGTTGTTTCCAGTTAAAGCAAAACCGTAGACTGAAAGAAAAATGAATGGATGTAAGTCAAATTTTGATTTCCTGCTATCGATATCAAATAAGTTTTTTCGTCGTAAACTGAATTTTGAAGGCTAAATAAGTCCTCTGAGTAAATGGTATCATGGCTGAGACTAAGAACTACAATTATACCTACTTAGAGCCAAACCCGAAGCAAAAACTAAAATAAAAGGGCTGAAAAAATACAGACATACAGGCAGATAAACAGACACACACACAAACATCTTGCCTTTTATATATATATATATATATATATATATATATAATCGATATTCTGCACTATTGGAAGAAATGCAACCTTGAAACTTCTGAATATCGTTTCTTATGTCTTTGTCTATGAGTGTATCAAATTTGATTAAAATCAAACCACTCCTTCTATAACCCGATTTTCGATATTTATTTTCAACACAAAACCTAGCTAAGAACACTCGCAGACACTTATAGTACAACTGTGTAAATTTTCAAGAAAATCAGTTCAGCTGTTTCAGAGTCTATAGGTAATGGACACACACACACACACATACACACACAGACAAAGTTCCATTTATAAATAAGTTTAGATAGATATACATTATGTCAACACAATTAACAAAAGAGCAAAAGATTGTAGTTTTGAAGTGGTTCTGGAAAGACAAGAGCATGACATACCCCTCCCGACATTCATCCTGTTGGGCATTTCTCAAAGACAAAATGTACGCAGCAAAGACCTTTAGCATTGCTGAATTTAAGGAACAAATCTGAACTGACATTGCTCAAGTGCTGTTTGAGTGTGCACCAAAGTATACCACCCAGTCCCTGAAAGATTAGCAAATTGCTCTGAGCTCCATAGAGAGCACATGGAGCTTTAATAAACATCGGGTCTTATGTTGCAAGAAACACCAAACCACTTAATTGTACCGTTTGTTAGTCTCTGTATTGCTTATTTCTCTCTATGTTACATTTGTTATGTTGAAATAAAATTATATAGTTACTTATGGCGGACCATGTAGTAATCTTTTTTTTTTATTTTGGAGAGTCTAAAATATTAGAATTATGCCACAGGTGAAAAAATTCATTAAACTCATCAGAAGGAGCTTCAAAATATTAAGACAGAATCATTACAAAATGTAGAGAAATTCTAATCTTTTCTAATCAATTCACTCCAAGCAAGGAAATAATGCTACTAAGATGCAAATGGCAACTGGGAGTGAGAGAATAAAAAAGATTTTAGAAGAAACCATAAACCTAATCCTGAGCAAGAAACAAAGAATAAACCTTTATTCTTGTTTAAAAGACTCAGGAGGAGTGTGAACTGGACGATAGACAAACCGATCTGCACCTATTCAAAAAAATGTTTAAAACATGATATATTTTTTGGCAAAAAACTTAAGTGTACCCTTTGTTAGTTTCTATCTTGCAGTTGCTTGCTTCTTTTACGTTACATTTATTATGCAGAAATAAAATCATATAGTTATTTATGTGCAGATCATGTATATATATATATATATATATATATATAGTTATACATGAACATATATGTAAAATCATGTGACACATGAAAAATGTAAAATTTACATACATTGACTTGAATAAAGAAAATATTCTTTTTTGTGTTGTAAACATTTTTGTTAAATAAGGAAAAAAATATAAACAATGTAAGTTTTGATATGCAAGTTTAAAAATAACCACAGAAGTTTATTCAACCAAAACATGAAGCAATATGAAGCTGTTGATGCTAAAAATAAATGACATTTATCTTTGATGCAAAACTGCTGAAAACTCAGAGGAAAAAAAAAGAAAAGATTGATTCACGTTTTGTCGGCATTTTAGTAACCAAAATGAATTTAATAACGAAATAAAAACCAAGAAAACATTCAATCCCAGAATAAGATACAATACAAATTTTAATAGCAATAAAAAATCATTATCCAGGAATATATCACTTTTTTCTTTTTTAATCGTGTCGCCCCAAGCAAGGCATTTTACTGCCACTGTTTTGCAGGGGGTTACATAGGAGGAATGCTGAGGAGTGAGAGGTTGCAAGGGGTGTCAAGAAGAGTGTAGGAGAGGGAAGAGAATACTGATGAGAGTGGGGTGGATGTAGAAAAGCATGAGAGAGAGAATGTAAGTTAGTGAGACAGGAGATGACTAATGACTATATATATTTTCTAAACATATACCATTAAATATAAGAGACAGTGAATGTCTATTATGCTTAATCATGAGCCGTTCTAAACGTCGTATTTTGGCTTTAATTTCAGTTGAAAATAAGAACAAAAATTCTCCAACATTAGGATAATTTTTTATTAATTTGTTTCTAAGCTTTCGGCTCATATGAGCCATCTTCAGAGAGGTCACCAAGACGGTAAAGCTTAGAAACAAATTAATAAAAAATTATCCAAATGTTGGAGAATTCGTTGTCTCTTATATTTAACAGTATATGTTTAGAAAATTATTTGCTGCCTCGATACACTAAATATATATATATATATATATATATATATATATATACATATGATGGCTGGCCACTCATATCTAAGGATGTACATCTACCAGGAGGGCTAGCTAATCCTCATTGCAGACACCTTCTTAGGTACACCTGTATTCATTCAGCACCCACAGAGCCCACCCATAGTTTATACTGCAACTATGCTGAGTGAACCATTGTTACAGTTTCTGGGAGAGACCACATTATCTACTGCAACTTGTGTTGTGTTCATGCATCAATAGACTTATTTATATTAATATATGCTGTGTGTGCATGTGTATGTCTTTGTGTTATTCCAAGTCATACCACTGACGTAGGATACTATGTTGGTTGTTTGGTTGGTTGGTTGTTTTGTTTTTATGGCATATCAACCTCGGTGGGTCATTTATTGCCAACTAAACTTTATTTATTTATTGCTGGTAATACCTTTTTTCTTTCAACAATTTATTGTTGTTTTTATATGTTTTGTGTCTAGTATTACTTTCTTCTTTTCGAGTATCAAGATTCATTGGGATTTGTTTTTAAGGGCCGGGTACACAAGCCCTTGTTATTTAACCCATAACTAGATGGAAGGGACGAATTATAACCTTTCCCAAGTGTACCAGTGCTTAAGTGAATGCAGGAATTCGAACTCGGCTCTCCGATTTCTCTTTCCGAGCTGATATCCACTGCACCACAATGCACATCTGTCACTAAATGCTTACAGCACCTGGTATTCCCAAGCGGTCACCCATCGAAATACTGACCAGGCTCAATGAGGATACTATATAGATATATCACCATTAGTTTCAACCACAGCCTCCAGACGATTTCCTAATCTCCTGCAACTCTTTCAGATGGTCTCAGCTGGTGAATGCTGCCATAATCCTTGCCTTCAGGTCATCTTTGGTGTTACAAAAAGTTTTGACGATCTTTCTCTCAACTGTGCCCCACATATAATAATCAAGGATGTTGCAGTTTGGGGAGGTAGGTAGTCAGATGTAAAAGATGATGCGGCTGCAGAAATTGTCTGACAGCCATTACTGTGTTCTCTTGCTTGTATGGCATGGTGCAGAATCCTGTTGCCAGATATAGGATCTTCCAGCAGCCACCCTCTTGACCCAACACAGCACTAACTCCTCAAAGTACTTGATGTAGGCCTCTGTGTTGAATCTGATGATCTCATCAACAAATTTGGAAGTACTTTTCTTATCCGAACGATCAAAGTGAATTTTTCAAGTTTCTGTACCTTCATAATTATAATTAAACTCATCCAACTCTTTCCAAACCCTGTCCTCAGACCGACACCCAAAAACTCTGAAATGTTCATCTTGGAGCTTTTGGCATGAATACTAAGCAGTACAGCATGCTATTTTAAAATTTCTGACAGAGAGAATTGTGTCATGGTGCATTTTTACTCATCAATGAGGCTGACTGACATTACTATACTATGCATATGAATATACAATTTACTCATTATACCCTGTGTAAGTGCTTATATATATATATATATATATATATATATATATATATACATAATAGAATTTTGTTCCTTCTCTTTGTCTGTTCAGATCACCGTGAGTAGCAATTTTTCCTTTTTATACTCTGTTGGAGCCTTTAGTTTTTGGTTGGTTGTTTTGTTTTTATGGCATATTAACCTTGGCAGGTCATTTATTGCCAACTAAATTTTATTTATTTATTGCTGGTAATACCTTTTTCTTTCAACAATTTATTGTTGTTTTATATAAGTTTTTGGGTCTAGTAATACTTTTTCTTTTTGAGTATCAAGATTCATTGGGATTTGTTTTTTTTTTAAGCGCAGGGTTCCCAAGTCCTACTCTGTTATTTAACCCATAACTGGAGGGAAGGGACGGATTAATACCTTTCCCAAGGGTACCAGCGCTTAAGTGAATGCAGGGTACTCAACTGGAATTCGAACTCAGCTCACTGATTTCCCTTTCCGAGCTGATATCCACTGTACCACAATGCACATCCGTCACTAAACGCTTACAACACCTGGTATTCCCAAGCGGTCACCCATCTCAGTACTGGCCAGGCTCAATGTTGCTTAACTTCGGTGAGCGAGCAAGAACCAGTGTATTCAACGTGATATGGCCGTAAGCCCTGGAGTCTTTAGTATCCTCTTATACATAAATTCTTTTTACTAATAAATTATTTTAATAAATATGAATTATTATATATTATGAATTAAAATTATATATTATATATTGATTATATTATATACCCTATATATTATTATATATAGAATTATATATTATATATTCATTATATATTATGAATTAAAATAAATTATTTTAATTGTGTTCCAACCTTTGACCTCCTCATTTATTATTCTGTGATCAGTTATCATTTTACCTTCATCAAAAGTATGCCAACAATTCTTTCTGAAGATGTGTTGGCTAGAAAGGATTTCTAAAGGTTAAATAAAAAAAATGCCTTCTTACCTATTTAAATTGGTATTTATGCTCTGTGGTATCAAGTCCTTGTTTAAATGTGTGTGTATCAATATATTTGTGTATGTGTATATATTAAAAATATATATATATATATGTGTGTGTGTGTGTGTGTGTGTGTATATGTGTATATATATTTCCTAATAGTCCAAATGTTATTTGGTGGATACTCATATTTGACTAGACACCCTGTTTATAAAAACAATGTGAAATTACCTCTATCAGTCTGTGCATTTAAGAGGCTTAATAAAGAAAATTTGCTTCCTAGCAGGGTTTGAACCAATGCCCACCTTTGTCAAAGAAACCACTGCCTGATCTAGTGTTCTTTTGACACTTTGGTCACTGTCAGCATCACAATAAGGTTTATTAAAAAGGGTAATTAAAATCTTGCTAAACTATGATGCTCTCTGTGGCTGAGCAGTGTAAAGTATGCCAGATCTGATTGTGGTTTCTCCTGCAAAGGGGGACACAGATTTAAATCCTGCTGAAAGGTATATTTTCTTTATTAAGTCTCCTGAATGTGCAGACTGGGAGAGACAATTTACACTGTTAATTGAAAACAGAGTATCAACTCAAACACGGATATCCACAAAATAACACTTAGAATATTAATAAACACACACAGAGAGGGTGGTCCAAAAGTAAGTGAACATTAGGCGGAATAGGTTTGTGTATCAATTATATTATTACAAAGCTGTTCCTTATATTACATTATTCAAGAGTAGTCCGTAAGTATATTGATGAAAGATTTCTTGAGAAATTGATTGACTGAAGAAGTTCAATTGATTGACCAGCACGTTCATCTGACTTGACCCCTAATTAATTTTTTTCTCTTTTAGTCAAGGACAAATTTTTATAGTTGAAAACCAAGAAGTGTTGGTGTTTTGAAAAACTACACAAGAGATGCATTTAAAAAATTAATACACAAAGAGACGTGTGCAAAAATGTTTGTCAAAGTGTGCGGAATAAACTTCAAAGCTACGTAAATTGTGATGGACAACAGTTTCAACACCTGTGTTAATAAAATTTAAATGCACTTGTATTAATGTGCACAATAAAATTTATTTGTCAATCTGATATATGTAATAAAAAAAAAAATGCTATCATTTATGTCCACTTACTTTTAGACCACACACTATATATTCACTTACGTGCAAATATTAGACCACACACTATATATTCACTTACGTGCAAATACTCCAGTTATGGGTTAAATAACAGGACAGACTGAGTTCTATAGCCTTGGCTGGCAACCAGTCTACCACAGAAAGCAATGGCAACCTACTGCGAGATAATCTTCTGCCCAGTCAGTCATGTCTCTTTCGAGACATGATCGCCCAAGCGTGTTTCATGTATGGCACTTAACTAACTGACTGACTGACTGACTATATATATATATATATATATATATATAGTAGTGGCCATAAAAAATGAAATTTTTACCGAATAAAGATTAGGGTGTAATGCATAAATATTATACAAAGTTACAAAATTTACATAATAGAGTTTTTTTTTAAATAAAAATTAAATGGAACAAAGGAAATAAGCTACTGGACAAAAGTTAAGGAACAACGTTAATAATTTGCATAAACTTTTACGTTTACACCTTAAACTGTCTGTTCAAAGTAATAGTTTTGTGTATCGGTTATATTATTAAAATGACCCCCAATGGATTTCTTCTTTTGAGGAGTAAAACCAAGTAGTGTTGGTGATTTTAAAAATGACATAAGAGATACATTTCAAGAAATTAATACACAACGAGACCTGTGCAAAAATGTTTCTTGAAGTGTGAGGAATAGACTTCAAAGCTGTGTAAATTGTGATGGACAACAGTTTGAGTACTTGTGTTGATAAAATTTAAGCACTTTTGTATAATTGTAGACAATAAGATTTAATTGTCAATGTAATAATCGCATAAGTAAATATAATTGCATATAGATCAAAATATTGTCCTTTACTGTCCACCAACTTTTGGACCGCCCTGAATATATATTTAATTGTCAATGTATTTGTATTAGTAAATATAATTGTATATATAATCTCAAAATAAATGTTATCATTTACTGTCCCTCTACTTTTGGACCACCCTGAATATATATTTAATTGTCAATGTAATCGTATTAGTAAATATAATTGTATATGTAATCTCAAAATAAATGTTATCATTTACTGTCCCTCTACTTTTGGACCGCCCTGAATATATATTTAATTGTCAATGTAATTGTATTAGTAAATATAATTGTATATGTAATCTCAAAATAAATGTTATCATTTACTGTCCACCAACTTTTGGACCGCCCTGGATATATATTTAATTATCAATGTAATTGTATTAGTAAATATAATTGTATATATAATCTTAAAATAAATGTTATCATTTACTGTCCCTCTACTTTTGGACCGCCCTGGATATATATTTAATTGTCAGTGTAATTGTATTAGTAAATATAATTGTATATATAATCTCAAAATAAATGTTATCATTTACTGTCCACCAACTTTTGGACCGCCCTGGATATATATTTAATTGTCAATGTAATTGTATTAGTAAATATAATTGTATATATAATCTTAAAATAAATGTTATCATTTACTGTCCCTCTACTTTTGGACCGCCCTGGATATATATTTAATTGTCAGTGTAATTGTATTAGTAAATATAATTGTATATATAATCTCAAAATAAATGTTATCATTTACTGTCCACCAACTTTTGGACCGCCCTGGATATATATTTAATTGTCAATGTAATTGTATTAGTAAATATAATTGTATATATAATCTCAAAATAAATGTTATCATTTACTGTCCACCAACTTTTGGACCGCCCTGGATATATATTTAATTGTCAATGTAATTGTATTAGTAAATATAATTGTATATATAATCTTAAAATAAATGTTATCATTTACTGTCCACCTACTTTTGGACCGCCCTTAATATATATTTAATTGTCAATGTAATTGTATTAGTAAATATAATTGTATATGTAATCTCAAAATAAATGTTATCATTTACTGTCCACCTACTTTAAAGTGTTGTCATTTTATATTTTTAGTTTTGTGCATTGTTTTCAAGTTTGTTGACTGCACTGTATAGTAGGGTCATATGGGCACCACCTGTGAGAAAAAAAAAGTACCATGATACAATTCACTCCTCCAGAAACTTGGAAATGGCATGCTGTACTACCTGGCATTTGCACCAGAACCTCCTATACAAACATTTCAAAGTTTTCTGAGGCCAGTGCAGAGGATTTGAGAGTGTGATCGTTCTGACAAGAAAAAGAACTACTGAATTTGTTGGTGAGAGCCTAACTCAACACAGAGGCCTAAATCAAGTGCCTTGAGGAGGTAGTACTGTTCTGGGTCAAGAGTGTGGCAGCTGGAAGACCCTATGTCTGACAACAGGACTCTACACCATGCCACACAAGCAGGAAAATTCTGTCATTGCTGTCAGACAATATCTGTGAGCACATCATACATCTGGCCACCTAACTCCCCAGACTGCAACCCCACCCACTTGGTTATTATGTGTAAAACACAGTTGAGCGAGAGACCAACGAAACTCCTTATAATGCTAAAGATGAACTGAAGGCAAGGATTATGGCAGCATTCACCAACTTAAACAAGGAGACTGTTCAGAAGAGTTGCAGAGGATTCTAAAATCATCTGGAGGCAGTGGTTGAAGCCAAAAGAAATTTTAGTGAATAAATTTACTCTTTAGTATTTCAAGCTATTTTTGTGTAGTTTTCGTAAATATATTTGTTAAAATGGGATGTTGGTGTTACTTTTGTGTCATTTAGATGGCAATGTATGCATCGCACCATATATATATATATATATATATATATGTATATGTGTGTGTGTGTGTGTAGAGACAGAGAGACAGAGAGAGTGTGTGTGAGAGAGATTTTTCTAACTAATATAAATAATATTTTTCTAACTAATATAAATAATACAAATATATATATATATATATATGTGTGTGTGTAGAGACAGAGAGAGTGTGTGTGAGAGAGATTTTTCTAACTAATATAAATATAATAATAAATCTTTTTTTCTAACTAATATATACGATAATAAATATATATATATGTAGACAGAGAGAGAGACAGAGAGAGTGTGTGAGAGAGATTTTTCTAACTAATATAAATAATAATATTTTTCTAACTAATATATACGATAATAAATATATATATATATGGAGACAGAGAGAGTGTGTGAGAGAGATTTTTCTAACTAATATAAATAATAATATTTTTCTAACTAATATAAATAATACAAATATATATATATATATAGCATTAATATTCGTGTAAAATCTTATATATATATATATATATATATATATATATATATATGTGTGTGTGTGTGTGTAGAGACAGAGAGACAACTAATATAAATAATACAAATATATATATATAGCATTAATATTCGTGTAAAATCTTTTATATATATATATATATATATATGTGTGTGTGTGTGTAGAGACAGAGAGAGTGTGTGTGAGAGAGATTTTTTTAACTAATATAAATAATACAAATATATATATATATGTGTGTGTGTGTGTGTGTGTGTGTGTAGAGACAGAGAGACAGAGAGAGTGTGTGTGAGAGAGATTTTTCTAACTAATATAAATAATAATATTTTTCTAACTAATATAAATAATACAAATATATATATATATATATATATATATATATATATATATGCATTAATATTCGTGTAAAATCTTTTATATATATATATGTGTGTGTGTGTGTAGAGACAGAGAGACAGAGAGTGTGTGTGTGTGAGAGAGATTTTTCTAACTAATATAAATAATAATATTTTTCTAACTAATATAAACAATACAAATATATATATATATATGTGTGTGTGTGTGTGTGTGTAGAGACAGAGAGAGTGTGTGTGAGAGAGATTTTTCTAACTAATATAAATAATACAAATATATATATATATATATATATATATATGTATAGCATTAATATTCATGTAAAATCTTATATATATATATATATATATATATATATATATATATATATTGAGATTTTTTAATTTTTATAAATAATACAAGTATATATTATGAATATATATGTATATTAATATAAATAATATAACTATATATTATAAGTATATTAATATAAGTTCATAATATAAATATAAATTAGAAATTAGTTAGAGGTCAACAAGACTCACCTTTAGGTGGAGCACTTCTCGTCACAAGGTGGAGGGGTACAGACACTGCCCGTCGGTAGGGGGGCTTGTTCTTCAGACTCTCACTCACAGAACGAATACTGTCTGTCCGAGCAAGTGCAAATCGTGCTCGATTGAGTTTTCTCAAAAAATGCTCACTTTCACGATCACTACTGGTCAAATCTTTAAGAAAAGAAGAGTACCAAATGGAGAATTTTTAAAAACTGACAAGAAATATGAAATACTAGTTTCTATAGTCAATACTATTCTTTACAGAAGTTTTTTTTCTTTCATTTATCTCTGACTAGTGTTTTGTTATTTAATGATTGTAGAATAAAAATCTGAGCGTGGCAATAAAAAGTAACAGGAATTAAGATGACAATGCTTCATTTAAGAAATTCAGACAACAAAAATTACATAAAAGTCATTTAAAACGAAAACATTTTGATGGTCATTGTTACATAATGCATTTATATATAAAAAATATATTAATAATGTCTAAAATGATGTGCGTTGTGGCGCAGTGGATATCAGCTCGGAACGAGAAATCGGGTCGCCGAGTTCAAATTCCAGCTGGATTCACTGCTTTCACTTACGCGCAAATACCCTTGGGATTAATTCATTAATTCGATTAATTCGTCTCTTCCTTCCAGTTATGGGTTAAATAACAGGCCAGATTGGGTTCTATAGCCTTGGTCGGCAACCAGTCTACTGCAGAAAGCAATGGCAACCTACTGCGAGATAATCTTCTGCCCAGTCAGTCATGTCTCTTACGAGACATGAACGCTCAAGCGTGTATCACGTACGGCACTTAACTGACTGAATGTCTAAAAAAGTTGAAGTAAGGGATTCTATTGAGTCCTACTTGTTATTCCCAAAAAAGTTTTAATTCATGAAGTAGTCATAAAAATAAGGAAATTAGAAATAGAACATTTGGAAGGTACTAGAATGATCGAGAAAATTCCAGTAGATATGCAAATTAGGTGTTAGCCCCTATAAAAATAAGTTTTGGGAAGAGAGTAGTTAGTTGCTAACAGGATTTGCTGACATTATCAACTCCGGCCTGATTTGTGGATCTGTGCATCCAACTGAAAGAATCTCTAAGAAAAGTTGCAGACCAACAAAAACCTGAAAGAGAACCTCATGGAACTATATGGGTAAACAGATCTTTTTGACCTTTTCATTGACCAAACTAATAATTATTCTTTATAAACACATTTAAGGATTTTCAAAAGTATAGCACTTAAACGACTTCGTTAACTTAACTGGGTAAAGATACTGACCCTTCCTTCCCCTTAGAAACACTTCGCCTGCCAGTAGTAAACTCTACGCTTCAGTTTTGAATGCAAAAAATTGTAAATTTTGTATATATATATCATTTTGTGTTTATCGTAAATATTTATATGTGATTTCACTCTGAGTTTTGGTCAATCATTTTTTTTTTTTTGTTACACATAACATCATACATAAAGACATTAGGATACTTTAGGGGAAATATTTGAAACAACACTAAGATCAATATTGTTACTAATGTCGTTGAGGACTGGAATAAAAGCCATCGTTTAATAGGAACAGATGTGATTAAGGTTAATAGCACATTTCTAATTCATGTGATGAATTCAGATAATCCTGAAAATGGAATCTTAATAGATTATAAAACATGTATTAAGTCAAAAGAAAATTGTAACCCCCTCATATTTTGAATCTCACAGACTTACAATTCACTTGCAGTGATCTTACGATCAAGAGAAATAAAAAATAATAATAAAAAAAACTAAATCCCATGATTATAAATCTGTCTTTTCCCTCCAGCTATGGGTTAAAGAGAGTATGTGGATTTGAGCAGCTCTAGGAATGAAGACCACAGATAAGTCTCACACTAATATCACTTTCTCATGTTTAATATTATCTTTTAATGACAGACTTATCATTTGCATATAATTTATTTAGTCACCAAGACAAACAAAAAATATCAGAAATATTTACTAACAATCATATTACAAGAACTTTCATATACCTACCAAACTAGTACAACCAAATCCTTATGATAATAAATCCTTCTATATATGTATAAGTGTCTCACTTTGTTATTATAATGTATTCATGTTATATCTTAGATGTGCATTGGGGTGCAGTGGACTTGGAATGAGAAATCAGAGGGGTGAGTTCAAATTCCTGTTGAATTTGTTAGATTCACTAACATGCAAATATCCTTAGGAAAGGTATTAATTCATCTCTTCTCTCTCCAGTTATGTGTTAAATAACATGATAGACTTGGTTCTATAGCCTTGATTGGTTTGGTTTGTTTTACGGCATATAAACCCCTTGGGGTTATTTAATACTGAAGCATTAGTTCCTTCAAAAATGTATTTTTATTGGTAACATTTTCCCTTCAAAAACATATTTTTGTTGGTAACATTTTTCCTTCAAAAATATATTTTTGTTGGTAACATTTTCCCTTCAAAAACATATTTTTTTTTTTTTTTTTAATCGTATCACCCCGAGCAAGGCGGTAACGCCACTGATGTGCAGGGGGCTACGTAATAGTGGAAAGATTGGAAAAGAGAAAGCCGGAAACCACATCCTAAACAGGGAACAAGAGATGAGCCTCTTAACCTGTTCAATAGACGTGGGTGGAGTATGAACCGGGCGATAGATAGATCTATCTACTCCAATTTTTATTACAAAAAGCTTCTAATTCATGAAATAGATGTTAGAGAAATTTTTGTTGGTAACATTTTCCCTTCAAAAACATACTTCTGTTGTAACATTTTTCTTTCAAAAAAGTTTTGTTGGTAATATTTTTCCTTCAAAAACTTTTATGTATTTATTTCATAAAAGTTTGTTTTAATACTTTCATAGTGTTTTAACCCCTATTTGGAGCATTAACTATTTGCCCATAGCTGGGATCCTAACAGATGCTACCACTCCGGGTCAGGGTGGACCTGAAAATAACAGCAATTAAGAGGGGGTTTCATGCTCCTCACAACCTCCCAATCAGAGGCCTTGCTGTCAGATGCACTTTACTGTCATGCCAAGAACCACAAGTGTGGTAAGTACAGCGATATCCCTGAAGAGATAGTCAATCAGGATGGGTCTCCTCAAGCAGGAGTGAGAAAGATCTGAATTAATACCACTGTTATGTTTGCATATCAATATGAATAACAGTAGTCATAGCACAACTCTGCGTGTCCTCTGTGACGACAGGCTATTTCATGTCCTACTTTACCAAGTACTCTCTATATATACTGGTGTCTTCATTTGCATATGATACTACATCCACCTCCCAAGATGTTATTCCCACAAAATCTTCACTAAATGAATTTACCTGTTGGATAAGATATATCGCCGGTAGTTTCTAGATCTAGCTGAGCTTCGAGGGACAGAGTATCAAAACGTGAAGAGAAAAATTCCCAAGATAAAATCGGTTGGTCTGCAAGCACACTGGATAATAAATGGATTCGATGCAGAATCATTGTGCGGTCACTTATCACCGTGTCAAACTGGAACTCTAAGCATTGAATTAAGCACTGCAAATACAAGAAATAGTCATTGATTAAAAGAAAGGAAAAATTATGTCTATATTTCCAAGATGAGGTAGCATTTACAGTATTTACATTATTCAGACTATTGTCCTCATCTTTGTTGCCATTTGTACAACGTTTAATAATAGATCATTTTATTTGTCTATATTTCTGAGATGAGGTAGTATTTACATTATTCCGACTATTGTCCTCATCTTTGTTGCCATTTGTACAACGTTTAATAATAGATCATTCCATTTGTCTATATTTCGGAGATGAGGTAGTATTTACAGTATTTACATTATTCAGACTATTGTCCTCATCTTTGTTGCCATTTGTACAACGTTTAATAATAGATCATTTTATTTGTCTATATTTCTGAGATGAGGTAGTATTTACATTATTCCGACTATTGTCCTCATCTTTGTTGCCATTTGTACAACGTTTAATAATAGATCATTTTATTTGTCTATATTTCTGAGATGAGGTAGTATTTACATTATTCCGACTATTGTCCTCATCTTTGTTGCCATTTGTACAACGTTTAATAATAGATCAGTCTATTTGTCTATATTCTATATTTTTGAGATGAGGTACCATTTACAGTATTTACATTATTCGGACTATTGTCCTCGTCTTTGTTGCCATTTGTACAACGTTTAATAATAGATCATTCTATTTGCCTATATTTCTGAAATGAGGTAGTATTTACATTATTGGGATGATTGTCCTCATCTTTGTTGCCATTTGTACAAATGTCTTCTTACTCTAGAAGGAAATCAGATTGGGGTTCAAGACAATTCATAGATGATTATGAAGGTAGTGAAATCTATGATTGTCCTGGGTTGGCTAAGGAAATATTTCATAAGGAATGTCTTTACCCTTGGTCTTCTTACTCTGGCAGTGAATCAGATTGGGGTTCAAGACAATTAAAAAAAAAAAGTGAAATAACCAAAGTGAAACGAACATTTTATTTTTAAGAATTTAAAATTAAAAATGTTAAGAAATAGCTTTTTGTAAAAACCTCAATGAGAATTTAAAATAAAAGTTATAAACTTACTTTGATTGCTGAGGGTTTGATTGTTTCTAAATAAATAATGGTCCTTTGTGATACAGCAGTGTTAAGATCTTCAAGTGAACCAATAAGATAGCAGAAAGCATGTGATAATGCTGTCTGGATGACTTGGTTGTTATGGATCGAGTCAGCATTCAACAAGCGACAAATCACAACTACTTTTTCAACTGAAAATAAACAAAAATGTAATTTCGAAATGCTGTTAAATAAAGAATTAAAAAAAAATTTAAATAATAGTAATAGTGAAGAGTGTATAGACTGTGACGGATGTGCGTTGTGGTGCAGTGGATGTCGGCTTGGAAAAAGAAATCGGTGAGCCCAATTCGAATTCCAGTTGATTGAGTACCCTGCATTCACTTGTCTACGGCTATATCGTATTGAATACACCGGTTCCCGTCCGATCACCGAAGTTAAGCAACATCGGGCCTGGTTAGTACTTAAATGGGTGACCATTTGGGAATACCAGGTGCTGTAAATGTAAGGACCAAGAATGGTCCACCGGCCCTCCAGGTTTGGGGGTTGGGTGCAAGGCCAACAACCCCGCCCTGTAAAAAACAGTTTGTTACAGAAACAGCAAGAAAAATTTGCTGCCCTATGCACCATTGGGTGTAATGGATAAATGATGACCCTGCATTCACTTAAGCACTGGTACCCTTGGGAAAAATATTAATCTGTTACTTCCCTCCAGTTATGGGTTAAATAACAGGATGGGGCCTGGAGGCAACCCATCTAGTATTGGTGTCACAATAAAACACCCTTGGTAGCCCTGGCAAAGCATCAAGTATTCAGCTATTTGACAAGATTATGAATTTTGCTATAAACTGCATCAGGGTTCCAAATGCACAGAGAATACTGGAGGGGTGTAGTGAGTTCTATCTCAGCTAAGGCCGCAGGACGATAGACTGAGAATGATGGGATAAAAATCAAGTGTAAAAAGACAAAGAAATGAGTAACAAAATATTACAGGTTGTGGCAGAAATACCTCCCACATAATAGTAAGACATGAGGTAGATAAAGACACCATTGCCCCTGATTAACATTATGTGGGAGGTATTTCTGCCATACTGTGAAGGAATAAGAGGAATAAAACTAGTAATAAAATAATAGTAATAATGAAGAGTGTATAGAGCCAGTGTTGGGATAAAAGGCAACAAAAATAAGATTGAATAAAACTAATAATAAAATGATAGTAATGAGGAAGAGTGTACAGACCAAGTGTTGGGTAAAAAGGCACCATACAGTATAATCAAACTAGTAATAAAAATACACTGAAAAATCAGCCATTACTTTCAGAGCAGTCTAATATTAGGTTGTTCCAAAAGTTCATAAACACTTGCGAAATGGGTCTATCTTGCCCAGCACAATCAAGACAAGCGATGGGTTCAGAAAGGGCAAGAGACACCATCAGTTCCAAAACAAGGTTGATTCAGCAAAAAAGACATGTTGTGCATTTGGGGGAACTTTGCAGGAATCATGCATTTTGAGTTGGTTCCAAATGGTTGTGCCATCAGTGCCGAACTTTACTGTCGGCAACTTGAGCGGGTCTACGAAAAGTTGAAGCAAAAGTACCCGGCTCTGATCAACCGAAAGTGCGCTTTGCTGCAGCAGGACAATGCCAAGCCACACACCGCCAGGAAGACTGAAGACAAGTTTGAAGAGCTGGATGGCGTTGAGGTTCTGCCACATCCAGCCTACAGTCCTGATTGTGATTACGGCCTTTTCTGCTCAATGCAACACTTTCTGGAAGGCCGCCAATTGAACTTGTTTGATGGAGTTGAGGAAGTGTGTCAAGAATTCTTTGATTCGAAGCTGGCTGAATGGTACTTTGCCCAGATCTGAAAGCTTGCAGATCAACGGCAGAAAATCTTGGAAAATGATGGTCTTTATTTTGAGCAATAATTTTTGTTGTTTTTGCGAGTAAAATTTCAATTTTTTGCAAGTGTTTATGAACTTTTGGGACAACCTAATAAAATACCATTTCTTGGACATTAAACAAAATAAAGAAAATGAAGTGATTCGCTTACCAGCAGCAAATCTTATTTTCCAATCATCTGATCCGAAATCTGTCTCAACCATATGCCACAAAACATCCGCCCCAGTTGGAAGAGTTAAGACATGTAGTATTAAAGGAACACAAATGGACGCCAACTGTGAATGTTCAGCTTCCATCAACTTCCATAAACTGAAGTGACAAAACATAATACAAATCTGGACATTTAAATATAAAGAATAAAAATACATTAATTACATATAAAAATACATTAGCTATATATACATATACACTACCGGCCATAATTATTAGGCCACCCCAGTTTTTGAAAAAGAAATGATGTATTTCATACTATTTTCAGTATTCATTGCCAAGTGGATAATTCTAAATGAAAATAGAATGGTTCTTTTCTTATTATAACTTTGTAAAATTTTACAAGGCAAATAGCGACAATTTACCCATCGCGCCCTGTAGATTAGCTATATATATATATATATATATATATATATATATATATAAATACACACACTACCGGCTATAATATTTCATACTATTTTTAGTATTTATTGCTTAGTGGATAATTCTAAATGAAAATAGAATGGTTCTTTTGTTATTATTACTTTGCAAAATTTTACAAGGCAAGGAAACAAAGATGAACTTGTCCGAATCACGCTAAATTTTCTTCATTCTTTCATTGATGAAACTGCAATATAGATAATTATAAAATATTCATAAATTCATTTGATGCACATGTTATTGTGCAATATTAACAAAAGAGGCATTCTATTTTCATTTACAATTATTCACTTGGCAATAAATACTAACAAATAGTATAAAATAAATAATTTTTTTAAAACACTGGGGTGGCCTAATAATTATGGCTGGTAGTGTATATGCATGCATATAATAAATATCCATTTAATTTCCTCACTGATAACACAAATTAGTTTTTCATACACAACACAATCTTCAGGTGCTTAACTTAGACTGATCATTACAGAATTAAAATTTTAATAAATTTATCTGGTTAATGCAATGCTGGTACAGTACATTATATATATATATATATATACTAGCAGTATAACTCAGCGTTGCTCAGGTGTAATGGAAGCTTTAAAACTAATCCATGGTCTTGAAGTTCAGACTAAAGAATATTTGTGTGAAGTTTGGTGAGAATCGGATAAAAATTGTGAATTTGTATAAATGACATACAGACAGATAAACAGACGGACACACACAAACATCTTGCCTTTTATATATATATATATATATATATATATATATATATATATATATATATTATCGATTTTCTGCACTATTGTAAGAACTACAACCTTGAAACTTCTGAATATCGTTTCTTATGTCTTTGTCTATGAGTGTATCAAATTTGATTAAAATCGGATTATTCCTTCTGTAACATGATTTTTTTGATTATCGATTTTCGATATTTATTGGGGGTACCTCAACACAAAACCTAGCTAAGAACACTCACAGACGCTTATAGTACAACTGTGTAAATTTTCAAGAAAATCGGTTCAGCCGTTTTGGAGTCTATAGGTAACAGGGACACACACACACACACACAGACAAAGTTCCATTTATAAATAAGTTTAGATTATATATATATATATATATATATATATATATATTGACTACAAAAAAGTGAAAGAACACATAGATTAAAACCCACTGTTCAAGCATTTACTTTTATAAAGAGTGCTGAATACAGAGTAGAGCTTAATATTGTAATTTTGTTATTAAAATGGTTTATAAAAGCATAATATCACTACACAAAAATTTTCATGTTCTTCTTCAGGTGATATGTTAAAATAAAAGATTTTTATTCTAACATATCACCTGAAGAAGAACAGTATTGTTCTGAAACATGAAAATTATTGTGTAGTGATATTATGCTTTTATAAACCATTGTAATAACAAAATTTCTTTCTTTACCGTTCTCCCTCCTCTCCTGACTGCTCCCTACTAGATAGCATTGCTGACGACATAGATAAGGCGATTTCCTATCACCCATTCACCCACATATTTGTATTTGGAGATCTCAATGCCCATCACTCTGAGTGGCTTGAAAATGCCATTACTGATCCAGCGGGCATTTACACCATGAACTTCACTATTTCCCAATCCCTTACGCAAGTGGTGGACTTCCCCACTCACTTCCCAAGCACTCCCTTGGGTCATTCCTCACTACTAGATGTATGTTTCACCTCTGAGCCTGACAAGTCTCGCAGCTTTGCCCACTCGGCAACTCCGACCATGCTGTAGTCTCTCTCAGTATTTCTTTCCAATCTCACTCCCCACAGGAGCCCCCTACCTATAGGACCTCCTACCTCTACCAAAAAGCTGACTGGGATGCCTTCCGCGATTTCCTCTGCGACGTCCCTTGGGGAAAAGTGTTCGACCTATCAGTTGATGACTGTGCCTCTGAGGTCTCGTCATGGGTGAAAACTAGCATTGATGCCTTCATACTCACCAGGAAGTATTGCTTAAAACCTCATTCCTCTCCGTGGTTCTCTCCGACCTGCTCAGCCGCCATTGCACACAGGAACCATTACTTCCGTCTATTCCAACAACAGTCATCTGATAACAATAGGTGCCTGTTCATATCTGCTCGCAATGAGTGCAAGAGAACCCTAAATGAAGCCAAACGGTTGTTTGCTGAGAAAATGCGACAGCGCATAGCTGACCGCAAGGACTATTGGAGGATTTGCAACAATAGGAAATCCTAAATACCTCCTTTAATCCATGAATTTGAGGTTCTCACGTCATCTGCGGACAAAGCTGAGTGCTTTGCCCGCAGATTCTCATCCAACTCCACATTTGACTCGTCCGGAGTACACCCACCCGACTTCCCTAGTAGAACTGAGGCCAAACTGCATGGCGTATATATTACCCCGACAGTAGTATCCCGAGTAATTTCAAAACTCGACCCCCATAAGGCGAGTGGAGACGATGGAATCCCGGTGATAGTCCTTAAGAGGTGTGCTCCTGAACTTTCCCCTGTCCTCTCTAAACTGTTTAACTACTGCCTTTCTGCTTCCTGCTTTCCTGCATGCTGGAAATTCTCTTCAGTCGTTCCTGTATTTAAGAATTGTGGTGAACCCTCGGACCCATCCAACTATCGCCCTATCAGTTTTCTACCGATATTCGGGAAAGTATTCGAGGCTATAATCAATGCTGAAATAGTTCATCATCTCACTGCCCACAAACTCTTCTCTGACAGGCAATATGGCTTCCGCTTTGCGAGGTCCATGGCCGACTTGCTAACAACCGTAACTGAGTACATGCTACAGGCCCTTGATGAGTCTGACGATGCTCGCGCAGTTGCTCTGGACATCTCCAAGACTTTTGACAGGGTTTGGCACTCTGGCTTCCTATGCAAGCTATGAGGTTACGGTATTACCGGTTGCCTGCTTGACCTAATCCAATCTTTCTTAAATAACCGCAAGATGAAGGTCGTTTTGAATGGGCGTGCCTCTTCATCCTTCAGCACGAATGCTGGTGTCCCACAGGGCTCTATCCTGGGCCCAACGCTCTTCCTTATTTTCATCAACGACCTCCCAGATGAGATCAAGTCCCAAGTAGGCATCTACGCAGATGACACTACAATATACTCCCGCACCAGTAAGAAACCTGTCGTGGCGGACAGACATAATCTCGCTGCTGACCTTGAATGGGATCTACACTCTGTGGTGAACTGGGGCAAGAAGTGGCTTGTCAACTTCAATTCATCTAAGACCAAGCTGTTGTCTGTCAACCATTACAGGCAACCTCTCCTGCCTCCCATAAGCATGGACCAAGCGATCCTCCCTGAGAGCAATACACTACGCCTCCTCAGCCTTACCCTGTCCTCAGACCTCAAATGGAACCACTATATTGAATATGTATCTGTCATCGCACCTGCTTTCTCAGCTTTCTATTGCTCCTTTCTAACTAGTTTGTACTCCTCACTCTTTTCTAATTTTTTTTACAGTTATGTAGTCCCCTGCACATCAGTGGCATTTCTGCCTTGCTCGGGGTGAAATGATTAAAAAAAAAAATATATATATATTGATATATCCCGAAAAGGAATACTGTATAAAATGATCAGTTGAAGAATGGAACTCCGCACCAGGAATAAGAAATACAGATTTATTGTACTATGGTATAATTAACAATAATACACATATAGGCAAGCCACGGCTTGGAGCGGAATCGACTATCGAATAGTGAATGCCTTCACCTAAGACCTTTTTCCATGTTCATACTGCTCGTTACTGTCTTTTATAAAGTAGAGCATTCTATTCTTGGGGATGGCAGGATGTTCCACTATAACATATATATATATATATATATATATGTGTGTGTGTATGTATTCAAGTATGTTTCATTGAATAATATAGACACATTGAGTCTACTTATTTTTCACTGATCCTTTCCAGTTCTCTAATCAGTTTCTTTCTGTGAAGATAAAATTCATCAAGGAAGGTGCCATAGTTTTTTCTACCCAAGTGCTTTCAGGTAAATCTTGGAGGAGATCAAAAGTACTTGGATAGCAAAAAATGGAAGCAAGCAAACAGAAAGAAGTTCCACAAATTTTCTTATTTTAGTTTTCTGATGAATCTTAATTCTTCAGTTAATGATTGAACGAGCACATGGCGAGTTCTATGACAATAAAATATCCATAAAAATTCCCCTATCGCACCATTAAATATTTGAGTTTAACAACTTTAACAAAATATTGCCATAACAATCACAAATATGAATGCTAGTTGTTATTTTAAGAAGTGGGTACAAATAAAATGATTTGAAATTGACATCATTTTCCATTTCACTGAAACAGTCATTAAACACTTCTGTCTTTCACTTTTTCTTTCTTTTTTTCTCACTGAAACCAAGTAGTGTCTGTTTTTTTTTTTTAAAGTTCTTCCATCTTTCCTCCTTTCTTTGTTTTCATTTTCTCTGTGAAACGAACTAGTGTTTTTCACTCAATCAAAATGAAATAGTCCATATATGGGTATTAGCAGGGGGGTAAGCACATTATTATTGTAATTTTTTTTTAACTTCTTAATTTTTTTTTCTCAGAATTGTGCCTTACAGTATACTGACTTACAGACACACACACACACTAGTTTTAACTTTAATA
Source organism: Ascarosepion bandense (assembly GCA_037127315.1). NCBI lineage: Eukaryota > Metazoa > Mollusca > Cephalopoda > Sepiida > Sepiidae > Ascarosepion > Ascarosepion bandense. The sequence goes on along the minus strand of JBBBDQ010001167.1, from coordinate 715,313 downwards.
AGTTTTAAATTGTTAAAATTTCCTGGTTTCCTTATTATAAATTTCTGATGAAACTTAATTCTTCTGTTAACGATTGAATAAGTTCATGGTAAGTTCTTTGACAATAAAATATCCGTAAAAATTCCCCTCTCGCATCAGTAAATATTTGAGCTTAACAACTTTAAAAACAAATATTGCAATAACAATCATAAATATGAATGCTGGTCATTATATTAAAAAGCAAAGAAATGTGAGCTTCAGTAAATATATGGTGAAACAAAGTTTAGGAGAGATAACAAAATGACAAAAAATTATGAAGAGCTACACACAACAGAAAATAGTGGAGAGCCATGATTACCATCATCCTGAAGTAACACGGCACATAGAAGAAAAACAGTGAGTTTGAGTAAATGGATGGCAGGAAAAGGTCAGGAAAGATAACAAAAAGACAAAATTTATTAAGAGCTACAAAGGATAGGAAATCGTGGAGAGCCATGATTGCTCACGTCCTGAAGGAACACAACACATAAAGAAGATATGTGGAAGTTTCTTGTGAATCTTGGTAAGAAAACAGTGAACTGCTTTCAAAATTTCATCAAAATCTAAGATGTAATCAAATCCTGACTTAGTATCTTGACTTCATTCACTTTCTCACCAACCTGTGGCTTCCCTCTGTCTTTTCTACAAATATTTCATGGCAAATCCTTTGACAAACTTTTATCCCTGCTGCCCTGGCCATGTGAATTTAAGCGTGCTACTAGATGGGCATCTAGGTCACACCCTTTTACCACTGAAATAGTTAAATGTGACAGCCACTTCAACTTGAACAGTTTCTTTTCTCACACTTGCCATCTGTGGACTCTCTCCCATTTACTTCATTCCCTGATAGCTCAGTTAATTGCTATACATGATTCAAGCTTGGCCGAATATGTCTCGAAAGAGACATGATTGACTGGGCAGAAAATTATCTCGCAGTAGATTGCCATTATTTTCTGCAGTAGACTGGTTGCCAACCAAGGCTATAGAACCCAATCTATCCTATTATTTAACCCATAACTGGAGGGAAGAGACAGATTAATACCTTTCCTAAGGGTATTTGCACGTAAGTGAATGCAAAGAATTCAACTGAAATTTGAACTCGGCTCCTTGGTTTCTTGTTCTGAGTCGATATCCACTGCACCACAAGGCACATACAAAATTTATGTGTCCAGATGCCGAAACATGGAACTGAACTGGGGAACTTTAGATCTTCAGTATAATGCACTCTCAACTGAGTATTTCGGCTGACAATCTCCAAATATTTAAATGCAGTGTCAATTGTTATCTTCTATCTTCATGAATCCTATTCATCTTTTGCTCTTTCTTCAATACTCCCGGTACCCAGTCTTTTCTCTTCTATGATAGCTACAATCTCCAAAGATTTAAATGCAGTGTCAATTGTTATCTTCTATCTTCATGAATCCTATTCATCTTTTGCTCTTTCTTCAATACACCCTGTACCCAAGTTATTGTAATTCCCTGTGCACAAGTGGCAGTCCTGTCTTGCTTGGGGTGAAATAATAAAAAAAAAATTTCTTAGCTGTTTTAAAAGGAAAGAAAAAAAATAAGAAGGAAACACTTACGCTGGCATGAGTTTTTTGCTGAGTGTATATTTGATAAAATCCTGATGGGTTTGAATACTGTAGTTTAGTGATTCTCCATGCAACACGAGATATTTTAAACTGGTCAGTAGATAAAAACTTGCATCTACGTCAGGATCAGAACACAAACACTGAAAAAATAAAAGTAAAATCCAAGGATAAACTGTAAGAAAAAACAAAATCTAATATCATAAATGATTTATACATTTTGTTTCCTCTCCCAAAAGTATAACACTTAAATATCTTATTAAGCACAGACAAATAAATGGCAATGTTGCCATAGCTCAAAGCACACTAAATAATATTCATAAATTTTATTATTAAGATGAAGCAAATATTCATTTTTGACTAGTATTTCTTTTGCTTTTCCACCAAGTAGTAATAGTCTTAAGTTGTTTGAATTTCTTAGATAAAGCATTGGCAAATATTATTTATTTTTGACTAGTATTTCCTTCATCTTATTTCTCTTGCTTTTCCACCAAGTAGTAATAGTCTTAAGTTGTCTGAATTTTGTAGATGAAGCATTGGCAATTATTATTCATTTTTGACTAGTATTTCTTTCATCTTATTTCTCTTGCTTTTCCACCAAATAGTAATAGTCTTAAGTTGTCTGAATTTTGTAGATGAAGCATTGGCAATTATTATTCATTTTTGACTAGTATTTCTTTCATCTTGTTTCTCTTGCTTTTCCACCAAGTAGTAATAGTCTTAAGTTGTCTGAATTTTGTAGATGAAGCATTGGCAATTATTATTCATTTTTGACTAGTATTTCTTTCATCTTATTTCTCTTGCTTTTCCACCAAGTAGTAATATCTTTAAGTTGTCTGAATTTTTTTTAGATGAAACATCAACCATTTTTTTTTTCTTATTTTACAATAATGTTCACTCTGTACAAGGCCCAAGGTTTCACTCGGGTTAGAAGGTAACATTAAAAGGCAGTTTATAGAATTAGGAGAGGAAGATAACAGTTGACCCTAGACTTGAATAGGTTAAGATTGTAGTGATTAGGGAAACATCCTTTTAGGAGTTGGTTCCACAGAGCAGTGTTTTGCTGGAAGAAAATGCTTGAGTGGAATTTATTTCCTACCAATGAAATACAGAGGAAATGTGGATAGTTTGCTACAATGTGAGTGGTATGGTGGGTCCTAACTGAGAATGTTAGAAGTGGTGAAACCAAGAAATTTTAGCTTGTCTGTGCACTTTCCACAAAAGTAGTGACAGAGCAGTGAGAGGCTTAACACATCTAGCCTTTGAGAGAGAGGTTGGAGGGCACCCCCAAGAAATAAAAAATCTTTTTTGACTCTATCAAGACTGGAACATGAAGACTGAGCATCTCCTGCCCAAATATAACAACAGTATTTCATTAATCTGGCCTGATCTGGTTCTTGTAAAGGGAGGGGACCCCACAAAGAGTCAGGTACTTACTAAAGCGATACAGGGAACTGAACGTTTTTCTTTTATCTTTTGCAGTGAATTGTATGTATGGCTTCCACTTGAGGTCAGGTGGGAGTGAAGCTATAGGGAGTGGTTAATGTTTATTAATTCAGCCTTGTGCCATACTTAACTGAACTCCCTACAGCTTACAGATTTTATACAGAATTATCATCAGAATTATCAGAAAGTTCGTTGGCAGGTTGGTTGTAGATTGTGCGGAATAGTGTAAGAATAAAATATACATTTTTCATGTTAAAATAGAAATTTATTAAAAGATACGAATAACTAGAATAGGTAGTAGTAGTTAATGTTCAATGAGAAACAAGTAATGAGTTAAGGGTATCAAGAGTTAGAGAAATGTTCGTAGTAGTAATTTGTTGGAAAGAGTTTATGCATATGTGAGTATATAAGGATGTGCTTTGTGGTGCAGGGGATAGCGGCTCGGAACGAGAAATCGGGGAGCTGAGTTCAAATTCCAGTTGAATTCACTGCATTCACTTATGCGCAAATACCCTTGGGAAAGGTATTAATCCGTCTCTTCCTTCCAGTTATGGGTTAAATAACAGGACAGATTGGATTCTCTAGCCTTGGCTGGCAACCAATCTACCGCAGAAAGCAATGGCAACCTACTGCGGGATAATCTTTTGGCCAGTCAGTCATGTCACATTCAAGACATGATCGCCCAAAGCATGTATCACATATGGCACTTAAATGACTGAAGGAAATTCAAAGAAGCTGTATACATTCCTTTTCTTCATATGCTATGTAATTTCAAGACATAGATGATCATGGACCTTCACTTCTCCTCTATCCCATGTTGCACTTAACAGTTGTCTGAATTAATTCCTTCCAGTTATGGGTTAAATAACAGGACAAATTGGGTTCTATAGCCTTGGCTGGCAACCAATCTACCGCAGAAAGCAAGGCAACCTACTTCGGGATAATCTTCTGCCCAGTCAGTCATGTTTCTTTCGAGACATGATCACCCAAGTGTGTTTCACGTATAGCACTTAACTGACTGAAGTATATAATTATCTATGAGCGTTTGTTTGCTAGGAATGTCGTTGGATGGAGAAGAAGTAAAATAAACCAGCACACGAGAAGGAAGGAGAAAGGGAACAAGGTATGTATGTGTTTGTTTGGTAGAAATGTCTTTGGATGGAGAAAATAAGTAGAATGCATCAGCACACGAGAAAGGGAACAAGGTATGTATGTGTTTGTTTGGTAGAAATGTCTTTGGATGGAGAAGAGGAAGTAGAATGCATCAGCACACGAGAAAGAAGGAGAAAGGGAACAAGGTATGTATGTGTTTGTTTGGTAGAAATGTCTTTGGATGGAGAAAATAAGTAGAATGCATCAGCACACGAGAAAGGGAACAAGGTATGTATGTGTTTGTTTGGTAGAAATGTCTTTGGATGGAGAAGAAGAAGTAGAATGCATCAGCACACGAGAAAGAAGGAGAAAGGAAACAAGGTATGTATGTGTTTGTTTGGTAGAAATGTCTTTGGATGGAGAAAATAAGTAGAATGCATCAGCACACGAGAAAGGGAACAAGGTATGTATGTGTTTGTTTGGTAGAAATGTCTTTGGATGGAGAAGAAGAAGTAGAATGCATCAGCACACGAGAAAGAAGGAGAAAGGGAACAAGGTATGTATGTGTTTGTTTGGTAGAAATGACTTAGTATGGAGAAAAAGAAGTAGAATGCATCAGCACACGAGAAAGGGAACAAGGTATGAATGTGTTTGTTTGGTAGAAATGTCTTTGGATGGAGAAGAAGAAGTAGAATGCATCAGCACACGAGAAAGAAGGAGAAAGGGAACAAGGTATGTATGTGTTTGTTTGGTAGAAATGACTTAGTATGGAGAAAAAGAAGTAGAATGCATCAGCACACGAGAAAGGGAACAAGGTATGTATGTGTTTGTTTGGTAGAAATGTCTTTGGATGGAGAAGAAGAAGTAAAATAAATCAGCACACGAGAAAGAAGGAGAAGGAGGATGATGCGTGATGTGGTTGAAGTTTCTCACATTACATTTTAGTTGTGTCTCTCGCTGCTCCCATCTGAATGTCTGGCTAACACAGACTGAAGTATTTATAGCATTGTTTTTTTTCACACCGGATTGCAAAGTCTTTATGGTCTTGCAAATTGCCTCCATTGGTCAGAAAATCAATTTAACGTCTACTTGCGAAATCCAGTTTGGACTTTTTCTGTGAGCAGAGGTCAATCCTCTTCTAGGATTTCACACGTCGTTGTGAATTTTTATAAAAATGAAAAAGAAGGTTGATTTTAATTCTTAATTTACTATCCCACAGGAGTTCAAGAACCAATATTCTCTCAATGTACAAAGCCTCACCAAGAGGACATCCAAATATCATGATTGGAAGGGTGATTGGCGGACGGAATATTATTCATTCTTCACTAATATTTCTTTCACTATATTTCTTTGGATTGTACATCTTGGAGAAATTGTATTGCTATTATTTTCAACAAATTTTTTTTAATTTTATTTTTTTTATACTAATGTTGATGTGTAATATTAGTACTGAGTGGGACCATGGTGTCAAAAACAGTGGGGTGGCCTAATAATTATGGCCAGTTGTGTGTGTGTGTATATATATATATATATATATATATATATATCAAAGTTCCATCTATATATATATAAATATATATATATTATATATATGGATGGAACTTTGAGATATATATATATATATATATATATATATATATATCAAAGTTCCATCCATACTGACCCTATACTTGATATATTTCTAAACATATACTGTTAAATATAAGAGACAATGAATGTCTATTATGTTTAAGCATGAGCCGTTCTAAACATTGTATTTTGGCTTTAATTTCAGTTGAAAATAAAGACAAAAATTCTCCAACATTTGGATAATTTTTATTAAGCTGGTTCTAAGCTTTCAGCTTGCATGAGCCATCTTCAGAGAGATTACAAGGATGGTAACACAATAACATTCACCATCAGCAATGATTTTATCTTGTGCTGACATAAAACTCCGCTAAGCAACGGCAATAGAACGAACTTAATAAAAAATTATCCAAATGTTGGAGAATTTTTGTCTTTATTTTCAACTGAAATTAAAGCCAAAATATGACATTTAGAACGGCTCATAATTAAACATAATAGACATTCATTGTCTCTTATATTTAACAGAATATGTTTAGAAAATTATTTGCTGCCTCAATACACTATATATATATATATATATATATATATATATATATATATATATTATGTTACATCTATGGCACAACTCAGTTTCATGTGTTATGCAATCATCAGGTGCATATTTAAATTTTTTTAATTTTATTTTGTTTGAAATTTTAATTTTTTATCTGCATGTAATATTTGAATATTTAAATTTTTACATTTCATTATTTTTGCACCTTTGATTTTTTCTCTCTCCATTATTTTATATATTTTTTTTATTTTAATTTTAAATTTGAATTTTTATTTACATGTAACCTTAGAAGATTTAAATTTTTTATCTTGTTATTAAAAAAGCAGTAACTTAACTTTATAAAATTTAATACCCATGAACATCAAGTAAACTTAAATTCAAATCTATTAAACTGTTACTTTGAAATATGCACCTGAAGATTACATGACACATGGAACTATGAGTCGTGAAATAGACAGATATGTATATTTATAAATATGTATATAATACAGCTCTGTTCATATATTGAGCACTGTTTTATTAATGCCTGAATAATACTATACATAATTGCACCCTCTTTTCATTCTTTCTTTCCTTCTATATCCCACTCTCTTTTTTCTTTCTATGTCCCACACTCTTTTCTTTCTTTCTTTCTTTGTACCACTCTCTTTTCTTTCCTTCTATGTCCCACTCACTTTTCTTTCTTTCTATGTCCCACACTCTTTTCTTTCATTCTATGTCCCACTCTCTTTTCTTTCATTCTATGTCCCACTCTCTTTTCTTTCATTCTATGTCCCACTCTCTTTTCTTTCTTTATTTCTTTCTTTGTCCCACTCTCTTTTCTTTCTTTCTATGTCCCACTCTCTTTTCTTTCTTTTTTCTATGTCCCACTCTCTTTCTTTCTTTGTACCACTCTCTTTTCTTTCTATCTCTCTTAATACGTCCTCACTCGGTTTCTTTCTTTCTTTCTTTCTATATCCCATTCTCTTTTCTTTCTTTCTTTCTTTCTTTCTATGTTCCACTCTCTTTTCTTTCTTTCTTTCCTTCTATCTCCACTTCCTTTCGTTCTTTCTTTCTTTGTCCTATTCTCTTTTCTTTCTTTCTTTCTATCTATCTCCATTTTCTTTCGTTCTTTCTTTCTTTGTCCTATTCTCTTTTCTTTCTTTCTTTCCTTCTATCTCCACTTTCTTTTGTTCTTTCTTTCTTTGTCCCACTCTCTTTTCTTTCTTTCCTTCTATGTCCCACTCTCTTTTCTTTTTTCTTTCTATGTCCCATTCTATTTTCTTTCTTTCGATGTCCCACTCTCTTTTCTTTCTTTATTTCTTTCTTTGTCCCACTCTCTTTTCTTTCTTTCCTTCTATGTCCCACTCTCTTTTCTTTTTTCTTTCTATGTCCCACACTCTTTTCTTTCTTTCTATGTCCCACTCTCTTTTCTTTCTTTATTTCTTTCTTTGTCCCACTCTCTTTTCTTTCTTTCTATGTCCCACTCTCTTTTCTTTCTTTTTTTCTATGTCCCACTCTCTTTTCTTTCTTTCTTTCCTTCTATCTCCACTTCCTTTCGTTCTTTCTTTCTTTGTCCTATTCTCTTTTCTTTCTTTCTTTCTTTCTATCTATCTCCATTTTCTTTCGTTCTTTCTTTCTTTGTCCTATTCTCTTTTCTTTCTTTCTTTCTATCTCCACTTTCTTTTGTTCTTTCTTTCTTTGTCCTATTCTCTTTTCTTTCTTTCTTTCTATGTCCGATTCTCTTTTCTTTCTTTCTTTCCTTCTATCTCCACTTTCTTTTCTTTCTATGTCCCACTCTCTTTTCTTTCTTTCTTTCTTTGTCCCACTCTCTTTTCTTTCTTTCCTTCTATGTCCCATCTCTTTTCTTTTTCTTTTTCTTTCTATGTCCCATTCTCTTTTCTTTCTTTCGATGTCCCACTCTCTTTTCTTTCTTTCCTTCTATGTCCAACTCTCTTTTCTTTCTTTCTATGTCCCACTCTCTTTTCTTTCTTTCTTTCTATGTCCCACTCTCTTTTCTTTCTTTCTTTCCTTCTATCTCCACTTCCTTTCATTCTTTCTTTCTTTGTCCTATTCTCTTTTCTTTTTTCTTTCTTTCTTTCTATCTCCATTTTCTTTCGTTCTTTCTTTCTTTGTCCTATTCTTTTCTTTCTTTCTTTCTTTCTATCTCCATTTTCTTTCGTTCTTTCTTTGTCCTATTCTCTTTTCTTTCTTTCTTTCCTTCTATCTCCATTTTCTTTCGTTCTTTCTTTCTTTGTCCTATTCTCTTTTCTTTCTTTCTTTCTATCTCCATTTTCTTTCGTTCTTTCTTTGTCCTATTCTCTTTTCTTTCTTTCTTTCCTTCTATCTCCACTTTCTTTCGTTCTTTTTTCTTTGTCCATTCTCTTTTCTTTCTTTCTTTCTTTCTTTCTATGTCCCACTCTCTTTTCTTTCTTTCTTTCTATGTCCCACTCTCTTTTCTTTCTTTCTTTCTTTCCTTCTATCTCCACTTTCTTTTCTATGTTTCTTTCTTTGTCCCATTCTCTTTTCTTTCTTTCCTTCTATGTCCCACTCTCTTTTCTTTCTTCTTTCTATGTCCCATTCTCTTTTCTTTCTTCTTTCTATGTCCCATTCTCTTTTCTTTCTTTCAATGTCCCACTCTCTTTTCTTTCTATGTCCCACTCTCTTTTCTTTCTTTCTATGTCCCACTCTCTTTTCTTTCTTTCTATGTACCACTCTCTTTTCTTTCTTTCTCTCTTAATATGTCCTCACTCAGTTTCTTTCTTTCTTTCTTTCTTTCTATGTCCCACTCTCTTTCTTTCTTTCCATCTCCACTTTCTTTTCTTTCTCTGTCCCACTCTCTTTTCTTTCTTTCTTTCTTTCTTTCTTTCTATGGCCTACTCTCTTTTCTTTCTTTCTTTCTTTGTCCCACTCTCTTTTCTTTCTTTCCTTCTATGTCCCACTCTCTTTTCTTTTTTCTTTCTTTCTATGTCCCACTCTCTCTTTTCTTTCTTTCTATATCCCACTCTCTTTTCTTTCTTTATTTCTTTCTATGTCCCACTCTCTTTTCTTTCTTTCTATGTACCACTCTCTTTTCTTTCTTTCTCTCTTAATACGTCCTCACTCGGTTTCTTTCTTTATTTCTTTCTTTCTTTCTATGTCCCATTCTGTTTTCTTTCTTTCTATGTCCTACTCTCTTTCTTTCTTTCTTTCCTTCTATCTCCACTTTCTTTCTTTCTATGTCCCACTCTCTTTTCTTTCTTTCTTTCCTTCTATCTCCACTTTCTCTTCTTTCTTTCTATGTCCCACTCTTTTTTCTTTCTTTCTTTCTTTTTCTTTCTTTCTTTTTTCTTTCTATGTCCTACTCTCTTTTCTTTCTTTCTTTGTCCTACTCTTTTCTTTCTTTTTCTTTCTTTCTTTCTTTCTTTGTCCCACTGTCTTTTCTTTCTCAATGTCCCTTCTCACTTTCCCTGTTTTCTTTTTTTTTCCTTTTTAATGTTACCACTTTTCTTTCTTTTTATGTCCCACTCTCTTTACTTTCTTTTTTTCTCAATATATCCCCACTCAATTTCCTTATTTTCTTTCTTTTGTGTGGCCACTCTTTTCTTTCTCTCTTAATACATCCTCACTCTCTTTCTTTCTTTCTGTTCCCACCCTTTTCTTTTTCATTCTTTCTTAATATTTTCTCACTATTACATTTTTAATTGCAAAAATACAATAAAATTAACAATTCTATTCTTTAATGAAAATTGAATATATTTATAAGCCTAATATTGACATGTTAGTTGTCAATACTTGTGAAATTTTCACAAGTTCAGTTTGTCATAATATATTTCAATGAATATATATTTCGACTGAAGGAGTGACCCAGTGGCCCAAGAAAACCCAAGAAAATATTCACCTGTACTAAAGAGTTGTAGAGTTGTAAATAGACAGGCATGTCTGCCATATAAAACTCATGTTTTGGACTTGGCTGTAAATGTGGACGAGTTTCATCATGACCACTGCTGTTACTAGAATCACTGGCTGAAATACAAAAGCAAAAACAGAAAAGATTTGTTTTAACTCACAGAGAAAATGTTATTTCTTATATTTTTTAAATCATCTCACCCCAAGCAAGGCATTCTACTGCCACTGTTGCGCAGGGGGTTATATAGGGGAAAGTGATGAGAAAGTGGGGTTAGTTATAGGGAATATCAGGAGGAAGGTAATAGACAAATGAGAATATCGAGAATGGGGGTGGAGTAGATAAAAAAAAGAGCTAGAGAGAATGGATGCGAGTTAGTGTGATCGATGACAATTGACCTTACATTTAAATTCCTGGAGATTGTAGCTGTCGGGGAAGTAAGTATATGGAAGGAAATTCTACAGGCGAGAAGTGCGAGAAAAGAAGCTGTTGGAGTAGAAATTGCGGTTACATTTTATTGATTTCACTGTAAAAGGGTGGGACCTAGTTGTTAATCTAGCAACTTGTGTAAATTCATACCTACGAGGCACCAATGATCTTAAGTTCATTGGAGCAGAAGCCGTGAAAGTATTTATAGAAGAAACACAGTGAAGCCACATCACGCCGGTGAGAGAGCGACTGCAGCAGAGCTACCAAGTTGGTATCGATCACATTACAGATTCTCTGTTGAATTCTGTCAAGAACCCCGGGGTGAATAGCAGGGACATCCGACCAGATGTGGCAGCAGTATTTAATACACAGGCAGATGGTAGATTTATATATGTGCAGCATGGACTCAGACAGGAAAATCTTCCTGGCCTTGCACAGTGAACCGACTTTCTTAGCAGCCAATTTAGCAATGGATTCGATGTAGTCATTCCACTTGAGGTCTGCTGAGAGTGTGAGGCCAAGGAGGTATAGTGTTTTACTCTCAGGGAGGCAAGCCTGTTCTATGCTAATGAGGGGTAGGAGCAATTGTCTATGATGGTTAATAGAGAGCAGCTTTGTTTTGGAAGCATTAAAATTAACAAGCTATTTCTTACCCCAGTCCACCACGGATTAGAGGTCCTTCTCGAGCTCAGCAGTGAGGTTCGCTTTGTCAACCTCAGCAGATTTTTGCTCAAGGAGAGAGTAAATGGTGGTGCCATCAGCATACATGCCTACTTGGGATCTTATTACATTGGGGAGATCAATAATCTTTTGCTGTATTTTTTTGTGCATAATACAAAAAAGTTTGAATGAAAATTAAAGGTAAAAATGGATGATGTATCATAAACAAGTATCCACTGTGATGAGCATGTATATGGATGTGAACTTCCGGTAGTCCCTGATAAACTTACCTGCCGAATTGTCTTCTCACTGCGTGGGAAGTTGACTGGTCATTTCCTGGAATGCGGCTGGTTACGTGTCACCACAGCATTTGTGAAGCAAAGGGTAAACACTGTAACCACTGCATGGGACAATGAAGTACAGGACCCTCTTCTAGCCCGGATGATCAAAGACATTTTTATGAGAATAGCTCAGTATGATCCAGTGAAAGGTGACTGGTGTATCATTAGACAAAATGTAACAGTGTGAGTAGATGCAAGCTCCTTAGTCACCGGTATGGTTGTGGAGAGCAATAGTGCCGTGCTGATGCAAGTTGGTTCCGATTTATTTAAAATCATGTTTACTGGAAACATCCCAAATCAAAGCATATTCACCGCTTCTATAGGTATGTTTTGTACTGTTATACAGTAAAAAAAAAAAAAAAAAATAACAACCATGAAATCAAAAAGAGAAAAAGCCAACATACCTTTAGAGTGTATTGTTGAAACTGCAGAAATATTTTCTACTTTCGGTAACTCTTTGGTTGGGATCTTAGCAACATCTCGAGGACAAATATATTCCAACATTTTTGAAGACATCTGGTACCACATAGCAATATTTTGGCAATAGAGGCAATTAAAAGACTCCTGCTCATCGTTACATGTATGGGTACCATCCCAAGGTCCGTTAAGCATTGTGGCTAATAATTGCATTAACTGCTGACTCGTATCATTGTAAATGCCCAAATTACGTGGGGCTTCTTGGAGTTCCAACTGAAATATTAAAATAATAAATTCTATATAAACTGTCATTTAAAAATTTGCATATGAAAAGTCCGTATATAAATTAACAAACCAATAACAAAGACTATATTTGTCTATACTACTGAATTGAGGTATTTACATTATTTATATTGTACAGACTGTTGTGCGGATCTGCATTGTGGTACAGTGGATATCGGCTCGGAACGAGAAATCAGGGAGCCAAGTTTGAATTCCAGTTGAATTCATTGCATTCACTTACGCGCAAATACCCTTTGGGAAAGATATTAATCAGTTTCTTCCTTCCAGTTATGGGTTAAATAACAGGACAGATTGGGTTATATAGCCTTGGCTGGCAACCAGTCTACCGCAGAAAGCAATGGCAACCTACTATGGGAAAATCTTCAGCCCAGTCAGTCATGTCTTGAAAGAGACATTATCGGTCAAGCATGTTTCACATATGGCACTTAACTAACTGACTGACAGATTGTTCTCCTCATCTGTACTGCCATTTTCACAACATTTCAGCCCTTGTACGCTCTAATCTTTTTTCAGGTGACTGGAATTTTTAACTGAACCATTTATTTTGATCACTGGGATATATTGTTCTTGTTCCATTAGTCATGCCATATCCGGGTGTCTTAGTTATCTCCCTTTAACTCAACTCTCTAAGTTATTTGTGCACCACTGCTGTAGCCAGGTATTGAACTCACAACTGTTTGAGTCAAGTCACTGGATCTAACCAACGCTAATAAACGGCAATACAGATGAGGTCAACAATCCAAACAATGTAAATAATTTAAATAGTAAAAACTGTGTTTTGCAAATGGCATTCCATATTTCTATAAATAAAAATTGCTATGGTCTCAAAAAGAATAAAAAGCTGATCAGGATATTTTTAGAAGACAATGTTTTTAAAGTAAGTAGTTTTTTTAAAATAGCTTCTTTTTTTAAAAATCATTTCACACCAAGCAAGGCAATAAAGCTACTAAGATGCAACGGATTACTGAGATTTAAAGAGTATAAGAAAAAAACATTAAGAAAAGATGATAAAAGAACACGATTCAGTGAGACAGAAGATATCAACTGATGTTGTACTTAATTCTTTGAAGTCCAAAGTTGACTAGAAAGTAAGAATCCAGAAGTGATTTCCACTAGTGAAAAATACAAGAAAATAAATTTTGAAAGTATAACTTATGGATACACCTAGCAATTTCAACTAAAAATGAGTGAGACTTGTCAATCTAGTCATGTGCTTAAATTTGTAATATCAAGGTAAAAAACAGGAACACTCATCAAAACAATTGAGTTTTAATAGCATATCAAACTCCGTGGGTTTATTTAATACCAAAAAGGTGGGGTTTTAAATTTTTTTTTTAATGTTTGGTTGTAGAAAAAAGGTTGATTTAGTCAGATTTTAATAAATTTTTTTGTTTTTATTCTTTATTTTAGAAAACTGAAAATGTCTTCTAGTTTTGTATTCAAAAATGTTTTGCTGAGAATAATTTTTTTCATTCAAAAATGTGTTATGGCAATAATTTTTTCTTTAAAAATGTATATTTTTCTATAAAAATCTATTTTTATATTTTCATAGTGTTTTGACCCCAGTTTGTGGGGGGGGGTAACTATTTGGCCATAGCTGGGACCCTAACAGTTGTTACCACTCCGGGTCAGTGTGGACCTGAGAACAACAGCAATTAAGAGGTGGTTTCATGCTCCTCACAACCTCCCAATCAGAGGCCTTGCTGCCGGATGCAGTTTACTGTCATGCCCAGGATCAATCAAAACAATTACCATGAAATGATTTATAGAAGATGCGTAAACTAGTTACGTTATGATGATGGATATGCGATTGAAGCTGAGATGTCAGATAACATTGCAGATTTTTCATTGTCTTTCGAGTAGCATATTTGATTTTTGTTCGGAATGTTTAAATCTTAGAAATTTTTATGAAATAGTGATTTTAAAAAAGAAAGAATAAAAAAGTACATTTAAAACATCAGCAAAAGAAAAAGAATTGAAACTCAAGTTTTTCATTACAACATGACAACAAAGAAAAGAGTAAATTAGTTGTGAGGCCTACTACCCAAATTCAAGATGGTGGCATATATTAAAAAAGAGAATACAGGTTTGATTCCTGTTTAGAAAAGGGCTGCATTATCCTTTAGGCTTGAAAAAAGCTGTGGCCTAAAGTTAGATTATCTTTTAAGTTAGAATAGACTGCCACTTAAGGCTTGGGGCTGGATTATCCTTTAGGCTTGAAAAAATCTGTGGCCTAAAGTTAGATTATCTTTTAAGTTAGAATAGACTGCCACCTAAGGGCTGGATTATCCTTTAGGCTAGAATAGGCTGTGGCCTAGGACCTCTCAAGCAATTTTAATTTTCTGCATGTTATAGCTTGTAACTAGTTTCATAAACTGAAACGATATCAATATAACAAACTTCTATTTATTTGATTTTGCAAGAAACAAAGCAAGAAAAGAATGTTTTAGTTTGTATCATTGTCTTTCGAGTAGCATATTTGATTTTTGTTTGGAAATTTAGAAATTTTTATGAAATAGTGATTTTAATTTTCTAGATGTTATAACTTCTAAATAGTTTCATAGACTGAAATGATATCCATATGACAAACTCATATTTATTTTGATTGTTTTATTATAATAATGCTCGTTATAAAAATGTGTATTTTTTAGTATGGTTGAGTTGAAATATATGCTAATTTTGTTTGTAATAAATATTAAAATAGTCATACTTCTTAAAGAATATTTTTTATTGATAAACAAAACATACCTATACTAGTCTATCTAAAGAATATTTCAAGCTATGTAAATGTTGCCTAAAATATATTCACAAGTAAAAAAAGTATTCAAGATTAATGGATGCAGGCTAGTTAGAGGGTGGATCTGTTAGAAGTGGGGGCATCATTAGCCTAGGAGAAGCAAAAGATCATAATCCAACCATGGCTGAGAAGCACGTTTATAGAAAAGGCACAGGGTAGCTGTGTTATGGTGGTGGGAAAAGACTGAAGCTGAGATGCCAAGTCAGGACCAATAACATTGCAGATTCTTCTTTGGATTTTGTCAAGAATCTGTAGTGATAACAACAAATAAGTCACTAAATAACCTCTAACGCTTAGTACTAGACTATGTAGAAGTATGAAACCAAAATAAGAAGAGAAAAACTGAAAGTGAATTAAAATGTAGATAAAAATGATAATTAATAATAAAAAAAGAAAAAGTAAAATAATAAAAAGTAGTTAAATAAATATGAAAAATTCCCATTATTCACCAGAACACTTGTTTTTTTTTTTTGCTGCCAATTGAAACAGAAATAAAATTTTCTCTCTCCTCATCTTCAAGAATTAAATGAAGAAGTTGTCTGTGAACATATCTCTGACACACCATGTAGTAACTACCAGATAAGTAAAAACTTTTTATCTCTCTATAAATTGAACAGGTGAAGAGGCTCATCCCTTGTTTCCTGTTTAGGATGAGGTTTCCGGTTTTCTCTTTTCCAATCTTCTCACTTTTTTTTTTTTCAATTGGAGTAGATAGACTAAACTATTGCCCAGTTCACACTCCACCCACGTCTATTGAACAGGTGAAGAGGCTCATCCCTTGTTTCCTGTTTAGGATGCGGTTTCCGGTTTTCTCTTTTCCAATCTTCTCACTTTTTTTTTTTTTTCAATTGGAGTAGATAGACTAAACTATTGCCCGGTTCACACTCCACCCACGTCTATTGAACAGGTGAAGAGGCTCATCCCTTGTTTCCTGTTTAGGATGCGGTTTCCGGTTTTCTCTTTTCCAATCTTCTCACTTTTTTTTTTTTTCAATTGGAGTAGATAGACTAAACTATTGCCCAGTTCACACTCCACCCACGTCTATTGAACAGGTGAAGAGGCCAATCCCTTGTTTCCTGTTTAGGATGTGGTTTCCGGTTTTCTTTTTTCCAATCTTCTCACTTTTTTTTTTTTTCAATTGGAGTAGATAGACTAAACTATTGCCCAGTTCACACTCCACCCACGTCTATTGAACAGGTGAAGAGGCTCATCCCTTGTTTCCTGTTTAGGATGCGGTTTCCGGTTTTCTCTTTTCCAATCTTCTCACTTTTTTTTTTTTCAATTGGAGTAGATAGACTAAACTATTGCCCAGTTCACACTCCACCCACGTCTATTGAACAGGTGAAGAGGCTCATCCCTTGTTTCCTGTTTAGGATGTGGTTTCCGGTTTTCTCTTTTCCAATCTTCTCACTTTTTTTTTTTTCAATTGGAGTAGATAGACTAAACTATTGCCCAGTTCACACTCCACCCACGTCTATTGAACAGGTGAAGAGGCCCATCCCTTGTTTCCTGTTTAGGATGTGGTTTCCGGTTTTCTCTTTTCCAATCTTCTCACTTTTTTTTTTTTTTCAATTGGAGTAGATAGACTAAACTATTGCCCAGTTCACACTCCACCCACGTCTATTGAACAGGTGAAGAGGCTCATCCCTTGTTTCCTGTTTAGGATGAGGTTTCCGGTTTTCTCTTTTCCAATCTTCTCACTTTTTTTTTTTTTCAATTGGAGTAGATAGACTAAACTATCGCCCAGTTCACACTCCACCCACGTCTATTGAACAGGTGAAGAGGCCCATCCCTTGTTTCCTGTTTAGGATGTGGTTTCCGGTTTTCTCTTTTCCAATCTTCTCACTTTTTTTTTTTTTTCAATTGGAGTAGATAGACTAAACTATTGCCCAGTTCACACTCCACCCACGTCTATTGAACAGGTGAAGAGGCTCATCCCTTGTTTCCTGTTTAGGATGAGGTTTCCGGTTTTCTCTTTTCCAATCTTCTCACTTTTTTTTTTTTCAATTGGAGTAGATAGACTAAACTATCGCCCAGTTCACACTCCATCCACGTCTATTGAACAGGTGAAGAGGCTCATCCCTTGTTTCCTGTTTAGGATGCGGTTTCCGGTTTCCTCTTTTCCAATCTTTTCACTCCTATGTAGCCTCCTGCACATCAGTGGCGTTACCGCCTTGCTCGGGGTGATATGATTAAAAAAAAAATATATATGTCTTTTAAAATATACAAGTTTTTCTGATATGTAAACAAAAGCAGTTTATCATTTTTGTTTACTTATTATTTTGTATCTCGTATATCATTGGTTTATAATTTACATATTTTCATTATGAGGTTAATGATGTCTTTTTAACACTATATATATATATATACATTGTGTTTATTTTGGCAGCATTTTTTCATTAATACAGGTTTCATTGAATAATATAGACAAGTTCTGTCTATTTATTTTGTGTAAGATCCGTTCGTATGATCTGATTAGCTTGATAGTGTTGTCATGGAAAGACGACAAGAAATCGCAATAATTGTTGATTTAAAACATTTAAAACACCACGGCTATCAACACACACTTCTTAGGAAAACAATTGTTGAAAATACGCATATACTTAGACAAGAAAATAATAAATAAAAACTTAAAATTCTAGAATCTATCTACATCACACAGTTTAAACCTAGCCAAAATAAAATAAATTTCGACACCTCCACTAACATACTTCAATGCCTATAATCTACGGGAGAGGTCATAGTTATTATACTTACCCCCTACACCATAGTAGCAGCAGTTCCAAGACCAATCCCTCATGCCATTATACACTCAATTGACCAAAAACCCACTACCACCATTCCTTCTTGGCCTACAGCCATGTGCGACACAAAAAAAGGACCTGTCTAATTTTCTCTGTATAACTCTACTCTGTTAATAATAATTTAAATGTTCTATGTTCACTGAACATTAAATGTTCATCCTTTGATAATGGCTTATGTAAGCCAAAAGCTCAGACCTGATAAAAAAATCAACAATTATTGCGATTTCTTGTCTTTCCATGACAATACTATCAAGCTAATCAGATCATACGAACGGATCTTACACAAAATAAATAGACAGAACTTGTCTATATTATTCAATGAAACCTGTATTAATATATAAGAAGTACATTCAGATGAAACTAACACAACAACTCACAAAAAAATCTTTAGATTCATAGCAGAAACACCAGACCAGTTATGACAACAATATTCAATTTGATATCCAAAGATAGAACATTAATAGTAAGAAATAAAATTAACCATTCACTAATCTTGTCTCTTTTCAGAGTTTCACAGAATTACAACCACTCTTCAGGAGTCTTAATTGTAAAATAACAATAACAGAAATTGTATTTCATAAATGAAATTCTATACTTCTATAAGATTATCAAGGTTTCACAAAAAAAGGAGCAAAGGATACTTCTGGAAGACAATGTTTTTAAGGCAAGCAGTCTTTGTAATTGATAATTGCCATTATATTTTGTTAGAAACAAAGAAAAGTGTATCGAACTGTTACATGATGTCTGTCCTCCTATATGGCAGCAAATACTGAACAATCTCCTCAAAGATGAAGAAGAGACTTTTTTTTAATTTTTTTTAATCATTTCACCCCAAGCAAGGCGATAATGCCACTGATGTGCAGGGGGCTACATAAGAGAAAAAGATTAGATAGGAGGAAAGTAAGGAGAGCGACGATTCAGTGACAAGGGGTGTCAGAGAAGGGAGCGAGAGAAGGATGGGAATATAGGTGTGATGATAGTTGCAAAGGTAGAGAGAAAGGAAAAGATATACAGGGTGATGTAGAAAGAACTGGAGTCAAGTGGTTAGAGATGGGTATTGACATTGCATTTAAATTCTTGGAGGTTGTAGCTGTCAGGAAAGCAAGAATATGGAAGAAAGTTCCACAGGCAGGAAGTGTGAGAAAAGAAGTAGAATTGTCCTCTGCATTTGGTTGATCTGTGAATGGGTGGAACCCAGTTTGAGACAAGAGAAACAAAGAGTACTGACTATATGGTAGTGAATGCTGGACAATCTCCTCACAGATGAAGAAGAAACTTGATGCAACAGAAATGTACTTCTACAGAAAGATACTCAAGATACCATAGGCCAAACATGTGAGCAGAATGAAGAATTTTTGAGAGAACAGAAACAGAAAGGAAACTTATACTTGACATTAAAAACAGACAATTAAGGTTTCTGGAACATGTAACGAGGAAGAAAGGCGTGGAAAATCTGATACTCACAGGAAAGATTAAGGGAAAAAAAGACAGTGTAAAGCAACACGTAACATACTTGATGAGATTGATTAAATGAATGACAGAACAGGGTTTAGGAGAAATAATAAAAAGAAAAAAAAATTACACACTGGATAGAATGATATGGAGGGTCATGATCATCTATGGTATGAGAGAACATAGCACATTAAAGAAAGAAAGCCTTAGCAATAAGAGCAAGAAGTACAGAATTTTAATTATTTGGGAAGTTTCCTAACAGACAATGGAAAATCCAACACAAAACTCTGAAGGTGCATTGGGATAGTGAAAAATGCCTTCAAAAATCTCAGCAAAGTATCAAGAAATGGTTGGTTGTTTTGTTTTACAGTGTATCAACCCATCTTGGGTCATTTAACACAGAATCGAATTATTAAAGATCAAAGAAAAAGTTAAGAACAATTTCAAGAAGTTTATATATTTAACAAATTAATATATATTCAGTCAGTTAAGTGCCATACGTGATACATGCTTGGGCGATCATGTCTCGAAAGAGACATGACTGACTGGGCAGAAGATTATCCCACAATAGGTTGCCATTGCTTTCTGCGGTAGACTGGTTGCCGACCAAGGCTATAGAACCCAATCTGTCCTGTTATTTAACCCATAACTGGAAGGAATAGACGGATTAATACCTTTCCCAAGGATATTTGCGCATAAGTGAATGCAATGAATTCGGCTGGAATTCGAACTCGGCTCCCCGATTTCTCGTTCTGAGCCGATATCCAATGCACCATAACGCACATCCATATATATATATATTACAGACATATATTTAATCAAATTCATACATTTAACAAATTTATATATTTAACACATTTGAAATTAATAAAATATTTTATAAAATGTACATATTTTATTTAGCTGCTTAAATTTTATGGCATACCAACCACCATAGGTTATCTGAAGCCAAGTCCAGCCTACATACATTGTATGCATGTATATATATATATATTACATATACAAGATTTGCGAACACACATTTGGTAGAACTAAGTTTTGGAATATATAGCAAGTTGGTAGAAATACATATATCTATGTGTGTGTGAGATAGTATTTAACCAGTCGTATTTTTGAGTACATTCTGATTTCTTTTAAGAATTAAAGTATCCTGCTTTGTCTCGTTTCCATAAATAATTTTTTCAAACTACTTGTTTGGTAATACTTCTTTCGCACTCTAAGTTTGTACACTCTAAAAGTATATGTTTGACACTTAATCTTTTTTGATACCTGGTACATATTGGGGATTCTGTGCCCTTCAGTAAATCAAGAAATAGGAAATCTCATTAGAAAAAAAGATTGATTGATTGGTTATTTTACTGGCATATCAACAACTATCAATCATTATTGTCAATAGAAACAAAGAAACGAACATTAAACTGTTATGTCATATTAATTCTCCTACATGGCAGTAAATGTTGGACAATTTCCACACAGATGATGAGTTGACTTGTGATTAACAGAGATGTAGTTCTACAGAGAAATGCTCTATTTGTACTAGACATAAAACATATGAGCAATTAAAAGCTTTAAGAAAAATAGGAACAAAAACAATACTTAGGTTGAATAATGAGGAACAAAAACAATACTTAAGTATTACCAAAAGGCTTACCAAAGGCAAAAGCGCAAAAGAAACGGAGAGAAACAGTGAGCAACACAACTAAAAAGCTTGCGTAAATCGATGGCAGAATATGAACTGACAAACATTACTTAGTGCTACAAACAATAGGAAGTCGTGAAGAATCATAATCCTCCACTTACGAAGGTTAAAGAGAAAAGATACCTGTTTTAAAAGGATATCCAACATCATAAGGAAACAAGGCAGATGCAACTCAGTCTCTCTGTCAAAAAGGTCGACAGTTTCATGCATTGTCTTGGAGCGCTCAGGGCTGAGGTGGGGCAGGTAATCTTCAACTGGAGATAAAGGCGAGAGTAAAGACTGAGAGACACCATCACTCCCTGTAGATTTGGCTGAGGCGTGTGTTACATACGTCTTTCCCATTATCTCATTGAAGACCAACCTGAGTTTTTGCCCTCCCCTCGCCACCAATCAGCCTTGTGCCACAATTGTATTATATACAATAAATAAAGAGTTACAACCTGCTTTATTTTTGTCTGCCAGCTGGACGCTAGTTGGGACCCTTACGCCGGTAAGTCTATTGTTATTCTACAGTTATAACTATATTTAAGTTTGTACACTGTAAAAGTATATGTTTGAGATTTAATCTTTTTTGACACCTGGTACATATTGGGGATTCTGTGCCCTTAAATCAAGAAATAGGAACTCTCATAAGAAAAAAAAGAAAAAAAAAATTGATTGATTGGTTATTTTATTGGCATATCAACAACTATAACTCATTATTGTCAATAGAAACAAAGAAACGAACATTGAACTGTTATGTAATATCAATTCTCCTACATGGCAGTAAATGTTGGACAATTTCCACACAGATGACTTGTGATTAACAGAGATGTAGTTCTACAGAGGAACGCTCTATTTGTACCAGACATAAAACATGTGAGCAATTAAAAGCTTTAAGAAAAATAGGAACAAAAACAATACTTACACTTAGGAAAAGAAAAAGGTTGAATAATGAGGAAAGAAAGCTTAGAGAATTTGATACTCACAATGCTTACCTAAGGCAAAAGCGTAAAAGAAACAGAGAGAAACAGTGAGCAACACAACTAAAAAGCTTGCGTAAATCGATGGCAGAATATGAACTGACAAACATTACTTAGTGCTACAAACAATAGGAAGTCGTGAAGAATCATAATCCTCCACATACTTCTTACGAAGGTTAAAGAGAAAAGATACCTGTTTTAAAAGGATATCCAACATCATAAGGAAACAAGGCAGATGCAACTCAGTCTCTCTGTCAAAAAGGTCGACAGTTTCATGCATTGTCTTGGAGCGCTCAGGGCTGAGGTGGGGCAGGTAATCTTCAACTGGAGATGAAGGCGAGAGCAAAGACTGAGAGACACCATCTCTCCCTGTAGATGCTTTCGCAGGGTCTGAGCGGTGAAGATATTCTACTCCATTCTTGAACATTTTCAGAAGTAAGTGTATTGGAATTATGATATCCAAGGATGACAACACCTGTAAAATAAAAAATATATATTTCATTTTATAAAATATACAAGATATGTCCCATAATTGCAATATTTGGTTATATATTTATATATGGCATAGACTAAGTGCATCAACCATTATTGGATAAAGTATTTTTTTTTATTATTGCTGTTCTATAAAATATAATAAACTAGTATCATAACCCGGCATTGCACCTTCCAGTAGTACAAGGTGCCACTTTTTATTTTACATATTTTGTTTTTGTTTAAAAAACATTTTTTTAAAATATTTTTTTGTTTCAAAATTATGGGGAAAATTATTCACATTTTTTTGTTGACCAAATGAATTTTTAAAATGTCGGAATAAAAATCAAATATAAAGGCTCATTCTTTTTTTTAATAAAAAAACATTTTAGTTGCATTTGACACGTGTCATTTGATTTCTGTGACGTCATTCAGCAACCATCTTAGATCTTACGGAGCAAATGTAAACAATCAACTACATTGGTCAAAAAGTGCAAAAGGGAAAATTGCTGATCTTAAACTCAAAAAGTATGTATCGGCTTGGCTTCCCTGTAAATATGTGTCCCTAGAAAGTTTGAATGGCGTAGCTTAAAAAATGTAGGTGCACATAGGGAACAGTCACACACAGACTCACAGATTGCCTTTTATACATATAGATAAACTCAAAAAGTATGTATCGGCTTGGCTTCCCTGTAAATATGTGTCCCTAGAAAGTTTGAATAGCGTAGCTTAAAAAATGTAGGTGCGCATAGGGAACAGTCACACACAGACTCACAGATTGCCTTTTATACATATAGATAAACTCAAAAAGTATGTATCGGCTTGGCTTCCCTGTAAATATGTGTCCCTAGAAAGTTTGAATAGCGTAGCTTAAAAAATGTAGGTGTGCATAGGGAACAGTCACACACAGACTCACAGATTGCCTTTTATACATATAGATAAACCCAAAAAGTATGTATCGGCTTGGCTTCCCTGTAAATATGTGTCCCTAGAAAGTTTGAATGGCGTAGCTTAAAAAATGTAGGTGCGCATAGGGAACAGTCACACACAGATTCACAGATTGCCTTTTATATATATAGATAAATATATCCTCAGTATCTAGAAATCTTCAAAAATTTAAATGCAGTGGCAGTTGCCATCTGTCCATCTTCCTGAATCATGTTTTTTATTGTCCTTTCTCCTTACTAAAATCTGTTTATTCTCTTTCACTCCCAGTAACACTTCGTGTCTTAAGGGCATTACCACTTTGCTGGGGTTGGAGGTGAAATGATTCCAAAAAAAAATTTATGAACTTGCAAGGGTTATAAAACAATGTCACCAAGGAAGAAATCTTATCAAAACAATCGCCCTGAAAATATTTGTAGAAAAGACAGAGGAAAGTTTGAGTTTTGAGTTTGAAATTTGTTTAATGGCATATCAACCTCTGTGGGTTATTTAATTCCAAAAAGGTGGTGTCTTAAGGTATTTTTTTTAAATGTTCAGTTATATTGAGAAGGTTGATTTAGTCAGATTTTAACAAAAATTTTTTGTTTGTATTCTTTTTTATTTTTGAAAACTGAAAATGTCTTCTAGTTTCATATTCTAAAATGTTTTGCCAAGAATAATTTTTTTTTTTGGTAATAATTTTTACTTCAAAATGTATTGTTAGTAATATTTTTGGTAAATTTTCGTTTTAGGTCCCGAAGGCTTTTATCCCTTCGAATTTTTCCAAAACAGCCTTAATTCCATGCAAATGTATATGCTGAACTCAAATCAATAATTATTTATTGAAGAAACCTACCTTTATTGATGTTAACGACCAGGAAAAAAAAATCGAATTTCATCTTGCTCTTTTTGTCACCCACTACTGTCACACAGCCAAGTTATTAACTGCTGAATGACTTTCAGCATAGAAAACAAATTTTGGCCTATTTAATTCCTTTACAAAAATTTCGGCCTATTTACTTCCTGTACTGAAATTAATACGCAATTTTTTTTGGTACTCAATTTCAGCCAAAAGTTGCATTTTTTTTGTTTTTTACTTAATTTTTTTCGATGAAAGTTAACTTTCAAATATATGAAAGTATAGAATTTTTTTTTCCTTTTTTTTTTGGTACTTAATTTCAGAAGAAAGTTAACTTTCAAATATATAATAAAAATAAGTGATAAATGTAGTTTCACTTAATTTTTTCCGACGAAAGTTAACTTTTCTATTGCTATGAAGTAATAAACTGATCCCCCACTAATTACCACGTAATAATATAAGACGTCTCTTCTCTCTCTAGCTTTTAGTCAAATAACAGGACAGATTTGGCTATATGGCCTTGGTTGGCAACCAGTCTACCACAAAAAGTAATGGCAACCTACTGTGGGATAATCTTCTGCCCAGTCAGTCAAATGTATGGCACTTAACCAACTGACAGAATATAATAGTTGGAATCATAATTAAGGCTTCTACTGCTCATAAAGCTGGGGATCGGTTTTCCATTGTTATGAAGTAATAAAATGATCCCCCACTAATTACTACATAATAATATGATACATCTCTTCTCCCTCTAGCTATGGGTCAAATAACAAGACAGATTGGATTCTATAGCCTTGGCTGGCAACCAGTCTACTGCAGAAAACAATGGCAAACTACTGCGGGATAATCTTCTGTCCAGTTAGTCATGTCTCTTTCAAGACATGATCGCCCAAGCATGTATCATGTATGGCACTTAACTGACTGACTGAAGAACTGAATAGTACTAAACAGGAAGTAGATGAGATATCTCTCAATATGAACGTTAAACTAGGCAGGTAAAACTAACCTGAAGCCATTGTAAGGATTGTTCTTGAACATAGGCACTGCCATCATGAAAGCGCTCAGACACAAAATGATACATCCGCTCCAAGGTAAATGGTAAAGGACACATGTCTATGTCAAAAGCTTTGCTGAAATAAAAAAGGCAAACAGTAAATTGTGATGAATTTTAAAAAAGATCAATTATACAGGATATTTATTTGATATAAAATCAACACAAAAGAATGTAATTCCTAACAATGACTACAAAAAAAGAAGAACAAAGTTCTCACACAAAATAATAAGGAATTTAACACTGAACTTAAAGAATGGAATGGATCAACACGGAAGCACACAAAGGAATGAGACAATTGACACAGAACTCATACAAAGGAGTGAGACAAAGGACTTGCACAAAAGAGCAGGTAACTTGACACAGGTCTTGCACAAAAGAATTGGGTATTTAACACAATTCTTGAACAAAAAATAAGGCACTTGACACATATCTAGCACAATGGAATGTTGCATATGACACAGGCATTCCACAAAAGGATAGGTTCTGAAATCACAAAAGGAAATGGGTCAACATGGGCCACTGAAAGAAGTGGGACATCTGACACAGGTGTCACACAAAAAAGTGGGACATCTGACACAGGCATCACACAAAAAAGTGGGACATTTGACACAGGCATCACACAAAAAAGTGGGACATATGACACAGGCATCACACAAAGAAGTGGTACATCTGACACAGGAGTAACACAAACAAGCGGGACATCTGACACAGGAGTCACACAAAGAAGTGGGACATCTGACACAGGAGTCACAGGAAGGAGTGGGGCATCTGACACAGGAGTCACACAAAGAAGTGGGACATCTGATACAGGAGTCACACAAAGGAGTGGGACATCTGACACAGGATTCATATGAAAAAATACTAAAAAAATAGCCAAATTTCTAAGAAACTTGGAATTTTTTAATTCATTTGGTTTGCTTTTAAAATTTTAATTCAATTTTAATTCACTTAAAAAACATAACAATACTCACATTTATAATCCTTTTAAAATTTAATTAAATAAGATTAAAAAAAAACACCCAAATATCCAAGTATTTTAAGAACAATTCTGAAACATTTAAGGTAAATTAAGGTAAAATTACACAAACTGCTAATATCTCACCTGAGAAGAACTTTTAATTCATTCAGTTCATCAAGTGGGACTTCTGTTCGGATGGCCTCCAACCAATATGGCATTACATAGTCCCAAATCTAGTAGAAAAATTTTTAAAAAGTTTTTTACATTGTTTATATCATAGAAGTATGATATTATAAATATTATGTATGGCGTTGCCATATGGTAATTTTGAAAGAAAAAGATTACTTAAATATTTTTGAAAGATGAGATTATTTAAATCATATTTAAGAAGAGATTATTTAAGCCATGTTAAAAGAAAGATTATGTTAACCATATTAAAAAAGTGATTATTTAAGCTATATTAAAAGATATTATGTAAGCTGCAATAAGAAAAGCAATTATTTAAACCATATTTAAAGAAAGAGATTATTTATGCCATTGTAAAAGAAAGAGGTTACTTAAATCATATAAAAAAGTGATTATTTTAGCCATACTGAAATAAATTATTTAAACTGCATTAAAAATGACATTAATTAAACCATATTAAAAGAGAGAGAATATTTAGGCCATATTAAAAGAGAGAGAATATTTAGGCCATCTTAAAAGAAAGAAAATATTTAAGCCATATGAAAAGAAAGGTTATTTAAGCCATATGAAAAAAGTGATTATTATCAAAAAAAGAAATGTCATCGAAAAAAAAATATATATGGTAATTGTTATTATTATAATAATAATAGCATACTGCAACTCAATAGCTATAAAGTTTCAGTGTTAAAACATCATTATCAGGCAGTAAAATGTGGTTAATTTATTTGGTAATATATATAGATAAGGAGATTTAAAAAATAAAAAATAAATAAAAACATAAGAATAAAGAGTTCATCTAAGGAGATGACATAAGTGGGATGGGAGTTTATAACATTTTAAAGAATGGTGTGTGTATGACTCATAGACAGTAGTGTTTCACTGTTTTGCCACTGAAAGCCAGACATATCAAGAATTTTAAACCAAAAAAAAATAAAAAGGAAACAGAAAAAAAGAACAGAGAAGAGACAAGAAAGAAGAGGAAGAAAAGAGAAAGACTAGCAAGTAAAAATAGAAATGTTGGAAATGATAAAATAAACTAAAATAAAATAAAATTATCAAAATTTTTAATAAAAATACACTGAAACTTAGTTATAGCTGCACTGATAATCTTGATATGTTAATAATAAAATTCTAAAACAACATTATGATATTAATTATAACCAACTAACCATGAATAATGATAATAACACAAGTTCCTGCAATTGTCATAAGCCTAATATATGTCCTTTGCAAAATAAATGCCTTACATATTCCATTGTATACCAAGCTGCAATCTCAACTAATGAAAATCTTAATTTTACCAAATATTATATCAGATATACTAAGAATAATTTTGAGTCTCAATTTTACCAGCATAATTTATCTTTCAATAATAAAGTATATAGTATTTCTACTTCTCTCTCTAAATACTACGGGCAATTGAAAGATGTAAATAAAACTTCTACAATTAAATGGAAAATATTAACTAAGACTAACACGTAAATCATTACATGAAATATGTTTCTTTTGTTTACAAGAAATAATCCATGTAATAAAATTCCCAAAAACTGACTTATTGAACCAATGTAATGAAATCACTAATTTTTGCCACCATAGAATCTTCCATACCTTTAAATACATCTAAAATTATCCCAATTTTATCTAAATATTTTGACTATTTGCTCTATTTATGCATTAAAAATTTTTAGCCTATTGAACTGGGAATTTTTTAATTACTATTATTATGAGCTCTTTGGCTGGATCAGTGTTAATATCTAATATAGATAGGATCCTTTGGGATTTACCAGTACGCCATGGAAAGCCATAAAGACCAATGTCTAGAAAAGAAACAGAACATAGAAGGAATAATTTATTGGATGGAATTCTATCAGGAAATTTAAAATGGAAATTACCTCAAATGTGATAATATCGTAAGGTACAAGACAAAAGAAGCAATTTAGTCCTTCCTTGATTTGTGTAGTACGTGTTGATAAGGTATCCCTGAAACAGAAGATAAACAAAAAAAAGTTATTTTAACAGGACAATGAATTCCAAGTTTCAAGAAAGATTTTATTAATAGCAATTTTTTATCTACCCTAATCATTTACATATAAACAGGGAGTGTAAGATGCAGTTAAATAAGCAAAGAAATTTTCAGACAAAAAAATCTTATTTTCATGTATAAAAATGCACATGATTTTAGCGCAAAGAAAAAATTAAAACTTGTGAAAAATGAAGAGAATAAATGAAAATAAAATGGAATATTTTACTATCGCTGGCAAATCAAATTATGTGTGTATTTGAACGAGAGTTGAAAAATTCTCAGACCAACCAAAGAGCTATATATATATATATATATATATACACACACACACACACACACATATATAATCCTGGGATCATCAACCCCAGGGCCACATCAGGCCCACCAACTTAACACCTGCACACTAATTATCTAATTAATTTGTGGAGCAAGTGGGAGAAAATATCAGTTGAAGTTAATTGAATTCTAATGCGACAAATATTTTAAACCAAAATTTAATTCCGAATCTACTTCTGACTTCTACAAGAAATATGCTTTGCCAAGCGGAATTGAAGTCTATTGAATAATCCAGGAACCAGCAACTCCTGGACCACATCAGGCCCGCCAACTTAACACCTGCACACTAATTATCTAATTAATTTGTGGAGCAAGTGAGAGAAAATATCAGTTGAAGTTAATCAACCTACAATGTGACAAATTTTTTCAATCAAAATTTAATTTTGAATCTACTGCTGACATCTACAAAAATGTTTTGCCAAATGAGATTGAAGTCCATTGAATAACGCAGTAATGATGGTATCATTATTTGGGTACATATGCTTGCAAACAATATTTTTTGAAAATGAAATGTACAGGAGTCATTTAAGAACAAGGTTGAGTGATATCGACCCAGATGATAGTTTTCTTCTGTCATTGACAAAAATTTGCCTTGGTGTTGAGAAGTTATCAAATGATAAGCAGAAATAAAAGTCTTATTGAATAATTTACCATTTCTAATTGTATTTCATTTGTGGTAAGGAATTTGCATTTTTTGTTGATTGTGTTAGTTGTTATACTGTTATTTCTGCAGTAGAATAAGGAATCTTATTTAAATAATATAACATTAATTTTTAGGGGATTTTTTTTGGTAAATTTTTTATTTGTTCCCCGAAGGCCTTTACCCTTTCAAATCTTTCCAAAACATCCTTATTTCCGTACAAATGTACATGGTAAACTCAAATCAATAATTGTTTACTGACGACACATACGTTTTTTCATGTTAACAACCAGAAAAATATTGAACTTCTTGTCACTGTTTATCTCACCCCGTAACCACGCTTCCAAAATGTTATTCACTGCAGAATGACTTCACGCGTAGTTTGCCGATTTTTTGGTTTTTTTACTTCCGTTTTGCAATTACTATGCGGAAATTGAGTTCCGTAACCAAACAAATCGCGGAGTAATTGCTCAAAAGAAGTAAATAGGCTGAAATAAGTATCCTACACCTCAAGTCATTTAGTGGTGAATCAGATATGAGAACGGTGGTAAGGGATGAGATATAGTCCGATTTTTTTCTGGTCGATAACATGAAAAAAGGGATGTTTCTTCAATAAACAATTATTGATTTGAGTTCAGCATATACATTTGCACAGAATTAAGGATGTTTTGGAAATATTTGACAAGGTAAAGGCCTTCGGGGAACAAATCAAAAATTTACCTTTTTTCTTTAAAACTCTAGAGCAGATTTCTGGATGAAGTGGTGTGAGGTTGAAACAATATATTATAGATTGCTATTTCCAAAAGGTTGACGACCCCTGCCATAATCTTTTGTGTATGTATCGCTAGGATTTATAAGATGTTAAAAAATGCAAAGAGATCCCAGGGGTAAAAACGCTTACTTTTTGCATAAAATGCAGCTGATTTTAGAGCAAAGAAAATAGTCAAAACTTATTTACATTGTGATTTTTAAGCATTATCAAAAACATTTTCTTTTTTTTATCATATCACCCAGAGCAAGGTGGTAACGCTACTGATGTGCAGGGAGCTACATAAGATTGAAGAGATTGGAAAAGAGAAAACCGGAAACCACATCCTAAACAGGAAACAAGGGATGAGCCTTTTCACCTGTTCAGTAGACGTGGGTGGAGTGTGAACCGGGCAATAGTTTAGTCTATCTACTCCAACTGATAATGATTGTTGACAAAGCATGTTTAAGGTGTTTATTGTTAAACACTAAACAGCCATTCCCTTTCAATAAAAAAATTGACTTCCATTTTTCCTACTCCGTTATACGAAAAACAACCCCAAATCATTACACTTCTACCTCCAAATTTGACTGTTCAGATGGTGTTTACTGGGTTGTATTCAGTTCTTATTTTCCTCCATACTTGGGTGCACGTGTTTCTTTCCAAAAGCTCAATTTTTGTTTCATTTAATGAAATAACTTTCTTCCAGTATTCATCTGATGCATGTTCATACTTTTTAACAATTTCAAATGGTCTTGCACATGTTTACGTTTTAATAGTTGAGCCTTTCTTGGTGATCTAGAATACAGGCCTGTATGATTCAGTGATCTCTTGATTGTATCTTTACTTACTTCAATTATAGAATTTTTCAGATTGTTCTGAATTTTTCTTCCAGTCAAAAACAGTTGTTTCTTCACATTTCGGGCTTTATATCGTTCAGTAGCTTCATTTGATTTTTTTTTAATCATATCACCCTGAGCAAGGCGGTAATGCCACTGATGCGCAGGGGGCTACGTAAGAGTGAAAAGATTGGAAAAGAGAAAGCCGGAAACCACATCCTAAACAGGGAACAAGGGATGAGCCTCATCACCTGTTCAATAGACGTGGGTGGAGTGTGATTTATGCAGATGACCACTCCTTTAAATATTTTCAGTAGTATATTTTATCCACTTTTAAACAACAGCACCCACTGTACACACAAGCAAATTTAAATTTTGAGTAGTTTTTTCGATGCCCGTTACCATCTTTGTGCAGCTTTATAATCTTCTGTTACATATCATTTGACAATTCTTTTGTTTTAACCAAGTTTAGATAGTGGGACAATGTGTAGTATATCAGACCTGTTATCACTATGTGGTGATTGAGTGACGTGCTTGGTTAACACATTAGATAGTGGGACATTGTGTAGTATATCAGACCTGTTATCACTATGTGGTGATTGAGTGATGTGCTTGGTTAACACATTAGATAGTGGGACAATGTGTAGTATATCAGACCTGTTATCACTATGTGGTGATTGAGTGATGTGCTTGGTTAACACATTAGATAGTGGGACAGTGTGTAGTATATCAGACCTGTTATCACTATGTGGTGATTTAGTGACGTGCTTGGTTAACACATTAGATAGTGGGACAATGTGTAGTATATCAGACCTGTTATCACTATGTGGTGATTGAGTGATGTGCTTGGTTAACACATTAGATAGTGGGACACTGTGTAGTATATCAGACCTGTTATCACTATGTGGTGATTGAGTGACATGCTTGGTTAACACATTAGATAGTGGGACAATGTGTAGTATATCAGACCTGTTATCACTATGTGGTGATTGAGTGACGTGCTTGGTTAACACATTAGATAGTGGGACAATGTGTAGTATATCAGACCTGTTATCACTATGTGGTGATTGAGTGATGTGCTTGGTTAACACATTAGATAGTGGGACAGTGTGTAGTATATCAGACCTGTTATCACTATGTGGTGATTTAGTGATGTGCTTGGTTAACACATTAGATAGTGGGACAATGTGTAGTATATCAGACCTGTTATCACTATGTGGTGATTGAGTGATGTGCTTGGTTAACACATTAGATAGTGGGACACTGTGTAGTATATCAGACCTGTTATCACTATGTGGTGATTGAGTGATGTGCTTGGTTAACACATTAGATAGTGGGACAATGTGTAGTATATCAGACCTGTTATCACTATGTGGTGATTGAGTGATGTGCTTGGTTAACACATTAGATAGTGGGACAGTGTGTAGTATATCAGACCTGTTATCACTATGTGGTGATTTAGTGACGTGCTTGGTTAACACATTAGATAGTGGGACAATGTGTAGTATATCAGACCTGTTATCACTATGTGGTGATTGAGTGATGTGCTTGGTTAACACATTAGATAGTGGGACACTGTGTAGTATATCAGACCTGTTATCACTATGTGGTGATTGAGTGACATGCTTGGTTAACACATTAGATAGTGGGACACTGTGTAGTATATCAGACCTGTTATCACTATGTGGTGATTTAGTGACGTGCTTGGTTAACACATTAGATAGTGGGACAATGTGTAGTATATCAGACCTGTTATCACTATGTGGTGATTGAGTGATGTGCTTGGTTAACACATTAGATAGTGGGACAATGTGTAGCATATCAGACCTGTTATCACTATGTGGTGATTTAGTGATGTATGCTTGGTTAACACATTAGGATAGTGGGACAAATGTGTAGTATATCAGACCTGTTATCACTATGTGGTGATTGAGTGATGTGCTTGGTTAACACATTAGATAGTGGGACAGTGTGTAGTATATCAGACCTGTTATCACTATGGTGATTTAGTGATGTGCTTGGTTAACACATTAGGGGATAGTGGGACAGTGTGTAGCATATCGAGACCTGTTATCACTATGTGGTGATTTAGTGATGTGCTTGGTTAACACATTAGATAGTGGGACAATGTGTAGTATATCAGACCTGTTATCACTATGTGGTGATTTAGTGACGTGCTTGGTTAACACATTAGATAGTGGGACAATGTGTAGTATATCAGACCTGTTATCACTATGTGGTGATTTAGTGATTTGTTCTGGTTAACACATTAGATAGTGGGACAATGTGTAGTATATCAGACCTGTTATCACTATGTGGTGATTGAGTGATGTGCTTAATAACACATTAGATAGTGGGACAGTGTGTAGTATATCAGACCTGTTATCACTATGTGGTGATTTAGTGATGCTTGGTTAACACATTAGATAGTGGGACAATGTGTAGTATATCAGACCTGTTATCACTATGTGGTGATTTAGTGACGGTTGGTTAACACATTAGATAGTGGGACACAATGTGTAGTATATCAGACCTGTTATCACTATGTGGTGATTTAGTGACGTGCTTTGGTTAACACATTAGATAGTGGGACAATGTGTAGTATATCAGACCTGTTATCACTATGTGGTGATTGAGTGATGTGCTTGGCTAACACATTAGATAGTGGGACAATGTGTAGTATATCAGACCTGTTATCACTATGTGGTGATTGAGTGATGCTTGGTTAACACATTAGATAGTGGGACAATGTGTAGTATATCAGACCTGTTATCACTAGTGGTGATTTAGTGACGTGCTTGGTTAACACATTAGATAGTGGGACAATGTGTAGTATATCAGACCTGTTATCACTATGTGGTGATTGGAGTGATGTGCTTGGTTAACACATTAGATAGTGGGACACTGTGTAGTATATCAGACCTGTTATCACTATGTGGTGATTTAGTGATGTGCTTGGTTAACACATTAGATAGTGGGACACTGTGTAGCATATCAGACCTGTTATCACTATGTGGTGATTGAGTGATGTGCTTGGTTAACACATTAGATAGTGGGACAATGTGTAGTATATCAGACCTGTTATCACTATATGGTGATTTAGTGATGTGCTTGGTTAACACATTAGATAGTGGGACAGTGTGTAGTATATCAGACCTGTTATCACTATGTGGTGATTTAGTGATGTGCTTGGTTAACACATTAGATAGTGGGACACTGTGTAGTATGTCAGACCTGTTATCACTATGTGGTGATTTAGTGATGTGCTTGGTTAACACATTAGATAGTGGGACACTGTGTAGCATATCAGACCTGTTATCACTATGGTGATTTAGTGATGTGCTTGGTTAACACATTAGATAGTGGGACAATGTGTAGTATATCAGACCTGTTATCACTATGTGGTGATTGAGTGATGTGCTTGGTTAACACATTAGATAGTGGGACAATGTGTAGTATATCAGACCTGTTATCACTATGTGGTGATTTAGTGACGTGCTTGGTTAACACATTAGATAGTGGGACAATGTGTAGTATATCAGACCTGTTATCACTATGTGGTGATTGAGTGATGTGCTTGGTTAACACATTAGATAGTGGGACACTGTGTAGTATATCAGACCTGTTATCACTATGTGGTGATTTAGTGATGTGCTTGGTTAACACATTAGATAGTGGGACACTGTGTAGTATATCAGACCTGTTATCACTATGTGGTGATTTAGTGATGTGCTTGGTTAACACATTAGATAGTGGGACAATGTGTAGTATATCAGACCTGTTATCACTATGTGGTGATTTAGTGATGTGCTTGGTTAACACATTAGATAGTGGGACACTGTGTAGTATATCAGACCTGTTATCACTATGTGGTGATTTAGTGATGTGCTTGGTTAACACATTAGATAGTGGGACACTGTGTAGCATATCAGACCTGTTATCACTATGTGGTGATTTAGTGATGTGCTTGGTTAACACATTAGATAGTGGGACAATGTGTAGTATATCAGACCTGTTATCACTATGTGGTGATTGAGTGATGTGCTTGGTTAACACATTAGATAGTGGGACACTGTGTAGTATATCAGACCTGTTATCACTATGTGGTGATTTAGTGATGTGCTTGGTTAACACATTAGATAGTGGGACAATGTGTAGTATATACAGACCTGTTATCACTATGTGGTGATTTAGTGACGTGCTTGGTTAACACATTAGATAGTGGGACAATGTGTAGTATATCAGACCTGTTATCACTATGTGGTGATTTAGTGACGTGCTTGGTTAACACATTAGATAGTGGGACAATGTGTAGTATATCAGACCTGTTATCACTATGTGGTGATTGAGTGATGTGCTTGGTTAACACATTAGATAGTGGGACAATGTGTAGTATATCAGACCTGTTATCACTATGTGGTGATTGAGTGATGTGCTTGGTTAACACATTAGATAGTGGGACAATGTGTAGTATATCAGACCTGTTATCACTATGTGGTGATTTAGTGACGTGCTTGGTTAACACATTAGATAGTGGGACAATGTGTAGTATATCAGACCTGTTATCACTATGTGGTGATTGAGTGATGTGCTTGGTTAACACATTAGATAGTGGGACACTGTGTAGTATATCAGACCTGTTATCACTATGTGGTGATTTAGTGATGTGCTTGGTTAACACATTAGATAGTGGGACACTGTGTAGCATATCAGACCTGTTATCACTATGTGGTGATTGAGTGATGTGCTTGGTTAACACATTAGATAGTGGGACAATGTGTAGTATATCAGACCTGTTATCACTATATGGTGATTTAGTGATGTGCTTGGTTAACACATTAGATAGTGGGACAGTGTGTAGTATATCAGACCTGTTATCACTATGTGGTGATTTAGTGATGTGCTTGGTTAACACATTAGATAGTGGGACACTGTGTAGTATATCAGACCTGTTATCACTATGTGGTGATTTAGTGATGTGCTTGGTTAACACATTAGATAGTGGGACACTGTGTAGCATATCAGACCTGTTATCACTATGTGGTGATTTAGTGATGTGCTTGGTTAACACATTAGATAGTGGGACAATGTGTAGTATATCAGACCTGTTATCACTATATGGTGATTTAGTGATGTGCTTGGTTAACACATTAGATAGTGGGACAGTGTGTAGTATATCAGACCTGTTATCACTATGTGGTGATTTAGTGATGTGCTTGGTTAACACATTAGATAGTGGGACAGTGTGTAGTATATCAGACCTGTTATCACTATGTGGTGATTTAGTGACGTGCTTGGTTAACACATTAGATAGTGGGACAATGTGTAGTATTGTTGTATACCAATAAGCAACAAACACGTCTGTATATAAAAATATATCAAGTGATATTTTTATTAATGAACGATGGACCGTGTGGCCTAGTGAACAGAGAGTGAGAGCGCGCTTCCAAGAGTTGACGGGGGGGTGTTGTCGTATCTGTTCTTCTCTGGTCTCGGTCTGTCTGGACTGTCTCTCTGCGTCTCTCTGCCTAGACTGTCTAATCCGTGCTTTCGCGGTCTTTATATATCTTCCAAAACTGGGACTTGTTTCTTCCGGCTTTGCCTTGATCACGCGACGCCCACGCGACGCCTACATAATTCTCAGAGTCACCTGTCTGTTTGCCTCTGAGTTATTTCCGCATCTGCCGGAAATAGGGTCAAAGTGACATCCGTTACTTTTCAACGACCGGAAACGCCCCCGCTTGCTCAGCTTCCTCGGGTGGGGCGGGATTGTTATATTACATTCCTCGCCCACCCATTTTCCAAAATGTTCACCTAAGAACATTTTAAACGCAACATCCTCACTCTCCTCCCCATGCCACACAAGCCCGACAATTATATAAAACATGTGTCGAAACAAACAAAACAACAAAAACAAAAAAAAAATATAGGGGAGCCTACATCGGCAACCCAACAGTTCGTGTCCATCTTGAAAATTGTTCTACCAGCTCGATGTTTCATTGTTTTTTTTTGTTTTTTTTTTTAATATCCATTTTCACAGAATTGGGCAAAGTTCTTAAAAATGTTCATTTTCTTTCTCGACTCTGTCCATAAGCGTAGACTCTTCGATGCATAATCCACATGATTATAGGCGGTAATTGCGCCCCAGTTTCTAAACTAACATCGAGTAAATGACCTTTGACCAACACCATGTGTGCCTCTGCTCGAGTTTATTGTTACACATGTAACCTCATTTAATTTAATTTAATTTCAAACATACTATGTTTGAACACAGAAAAAAATGGTCATTATCTGCCGTACATATCATTCATAGTCTGACCGAGAAATGTTCAATAGAAAATGAAGAAAATTACCCTGATTCCAACGTTAATCCGCATGCAATTTACTTGTGGAGGATATTAATTTAGTCTAAAAAAATGGACCCGTGACTCGTAGTTCCCTAGTTTGTACAATGCTTTCCATTCCCTGAACTACTTCCTCTGGATTCGAAACCAAGCATATCTGATTTGTTGACATCTCTCTGTTTAACGCAGAGTGTTGAACGCCCGTTGACCCCGGAGTACTATTCACAGCGGATAACTCAATTTCCTTTTCCGAAGCACTGTTGCTTCTTTTACACTTAAAAATCCGCTTCCTGGCTATTATTCCCAGGATTATTATTACGCCGACCACGCCAGCAATGACTCCTATCGTCAACTTCTTCGGGAGTTGTTCATATCCTTCACTAAATCTTTCCATATCTACCTGTTCCAAGGTATTTACTAGTTTTCAGAAATTAATATATCTTCAAAAGATATTTCCCAAGTCACATAAATGAAAATTCACAGAGGATGTTGAATTGATGGGAACCTGCACAAAAGCATAATTCACAAACATAGAAATGTAAATCATTTTGTAGTGTACAGTCATTGAAAAGAAATCCAAAAAAAAAGAAAACCTAACACTGCACAAACCAAAGAAAACATTGTTATCAACAAGTTAATCCAATTATCCACTTTAAAGAGTAGAAGAAACTTCCTTTACTTACTCAATAAAAGTACGATTAATTAAGCAACATACCAATAAACTCACTTCATATATATGGTAAATATTAACAACAAAAATAAATCATTAACTCAGATGTTTTGTACTTACAGATAGGTAAATATTTCAACTTTCTTCCTCCCGTCAACTTTAACACCCTCGTCAACTTTAACACCCCTGCCAATTTTAACACTCCTGTCAACTTTAACACTCCTCCCGCCAACCCCTAAACCTATGCGCACTCCCTACATGTAGTCTGTTTCACCACCTCCGTTCTACCGAACAATCCATATTTCTCATTTCTACGGTCAGATCGGCAAAAGTATGCTGTCCCATTTTTTTTTTTAACGAGACCTACTATAACACGAGCAGAACACACACACTATCAATCAAAGAGACACCTACCTTGGCTGACTGTCTATATATTTTCGTCTTCTTTTTTTCTTTTTCTTCCTTCCTCGCTGTCGTCCGGTTGTTTACTATTTTCGTCTTCTATCTGGTAGTTTTAAGTCCGGAAATTTCAAGTCTGTTGAATTTTCAATTGTTGCCGTGGTACTAACTCGTATCAATCTTTTGTTTTGTTTTTTCAAAACAGCAGGTCACTTAGGCACCAAAATTATTAGTCTGTTGTATACCAATAAACAACAAACACGTCTGTATATAAAAATATATCAAGTGATATTTTTATTAATGAACGATGGACCGTGTGGCCGAGTGAACAGAGAGTGAGAGCGCGCTTCCAAGGGTTGACGGGGGGGTGTCGCCGTATCTGTTCTCCTCTGGTCTCGGTCTGTCCGGACTGTCTCTCTGCGTCTCTCTGCCTAGACTGTCTAATCCGTGCTTTCGCGGTCTTTATATATCTTCCAAAACCGGGACTTGTTTCTTCCGGCTTTGCCTTGATCACGCGACGCCTACGTAATTCTCAGAGTCACCTGTCTGTTTGCCTCTGAGTTATTTCCGCATCTGCCGGAAATAGGGTCAAAGTGACATCCGTTACTTTTCAACGACCGGAAATGCCCCCGCTTGCTCAGCTTCCTCGGGTGGGGCGGGATTGTTATATTACAGTATATCAGACCTGTTATCACTATGTGGTGATTGAGTGATGTGCTTGGTTAGCACATTAGATAGTGGGACACTGTGTAGTATATCAGACCTGTTATCACTATGTGGTGATTTAGTGATGTGCTTGGTTAACACATTAGATAGTGGGACAATGTGTAGTATATCAGACCTGTTATCACTATGTGGTGATTTAGTGATGTGCTTGATTAACACATTAGATAGTGGGACAGTGTGTAGTATATCAGACCTGTTATCACTATGTGGTGATTGAGTGATGTGCTTGGTTAACACATTAGATAGTGGGACAATGTGTAGTATATCAGACCTGTTATCACTATGTGGTGATTGAGTGATGTGCTTGGTTAACACATTAGATAGTGGGACAGTGTGTAGTATATCAGACCTGTTATCACTATGTGGTGATTTAGTGATGTGCTTGATTAACACATTAGATAGTGGGACAGTGTGTGGTATATCAGACCTGTTATCACTATGTGGTGATTGAGTGATTTTGCGAATACATTAGATAGTGGGACAGTAAAGTGTAGTATATCAGACCTGTTATCACTATGTGGTGATTGAGTGATGTGCTTGGTTAACACATTAGATAGTGGGACAGTGTAGTATATCAGACCTGTTATCACTATGTGGTGATTGAGTGATGTGCTTGGTTAACACATTAGATAGGGACAGTGTGTAGTATATCAGACCTGTTATCACTATGTGGTGATTTAGTGTTTGGTTAACACATTAGATAGTGACAGTGTAAGTATATCAGACCTATTATCATCAGCATTGAGTGATGTGCTTGGTTAACACATTAGATAGTGGGACAGTGTGTAGTATATCAGACCTGTTATCACTATGTGCATTTTGTTGATGTGCTTGGTTAACACATTAGATAGGGGGATGTGTGTAGTATATCAGACCTGTTATCACTATGTGGTGATTTAGTGATGTGCTTGGTTAACACATTAGATAGTGGGACAGTGTGTAGTATATCAGACCTGTTATCACTATGTGGTGATTGAGTGATGTGCTTGGTTAACACATTAGATAGTGGGACAATGTGTGGTATATCAGACCTGTTATCACTATGGTGATTGAGTGATGTGCTTAAAATACATTAGATAGTGGGACAGTGTGTAGTATATCAGGTCTGTTATCACTTATGGTGATTGAGTGATGTGCTTGGTTAAATAGATAGTGGGACAGTGTGTAGTATATCAGAACGTGTTATCACTATGTGGTGACTTAGTGATGTGCTTGGTTAACACATTAGATAGTGGGACAATGTGTAGTATATCAGACCTGTTATCACTATGTGGTGATTGAGTGATGTGCTTGGTTAACACATTAGATAGTGGGACAGTGTGTAGTATATCAGACCTGTTATCACTATGTGGTGATTTAGTGATGTGCTTGGTTAAACACATTAGATAGTGGGACAATGTGTAGTATATAACTGTTATCACTATGTGGTGATTGTTGATGTGCTTGGTTAACACATTAGATAGTGGGACATGTGTAGTATATCAGACCTGTTATCACTATGTGGTGAATAGAAAGACAAAGCGAGTTAACACATTAGATAGTGGGCAGGACAGTGTGTAGTATATCAGACCTGTTATCACTATGTGGTGATTTAGTGATGTGCTTGGTTAACACATTAGGATAGTGGGACAATGTGTAGTATATCAGACCTGTTATCACTATGTGGTGATTGCTGGGATGTGCTTGGTTAACACATTAGATAGTGGGACAGTGCAAAGTATATCAGACCTGTTATCACTATGTGGTGTGATTTAGTGATGTGCTTGGTTAACACATTAGCAGAGAAGGGACAACAAGCAGTATATCAGACCTGTTAATACTATGTGGTGATTTAGTGATGTGCTTGGTTAACACATTAGATAGTAAACAGTGTGTAGTATATCAGACCTGTTATCACTATGTGGTGATTTAGTGATGTGCTTGGTTAACACATTAGATAGTGGGACAATGTGTAGTATATCAGGAATCTGTTATCACTATGTGGTGATTGAGTGATGTGTTTGGTTAACACATTAGATAGTGGGACAGTGTGTAGTATATCAGACCTGTTATCACTATGTGGTGATTTAGTGATGTGCTTGGTTAACACATTAGATAGTGGGACAATGTGTAGTATATCAGACCTGTTATCACTATGTGGTGATTGAGTGATGTGCTTGTTAACACATTAGATAGTGGGACAGTGTGTAGCATATCAGACCTGTTATCACTATGTGATTTAGTGATGTGCTTGGTTAAAATACTAGATAGTGGGACAATGTGTAGTATATCAGACCTGTTATCACTATGTGGTGATTTAGCATTTTTTTAAGAACACATTAGATAGTGGGACAATGTGTAGTATATCAGACCTGTTATCACTATGTGGTGATTTAGTGATGTGCTTGGTTAACACATTAGATAGTGGGACAGTGTGTAGTATATCAGACCTGTTATCACTATGTGGTTATTTAGTGATGTGCTTGGTTAACACATTAGATAGTGGGACAATGTGCATATCAGACCTGCTATCACTATGTGGTGATTGAGTGATGCTTGGTTAACACATTAGATAGTGGGACAGTGTGTAGTATATCAGACCTGTTATCACTATGTGGTGATTTAGTGATGTGCTTGGTTAACACATTAGATAGTGGGACAATGTGTAGTATATCAGACCTGTTATCACTATGTGGTGATTGGAGTGATGTGCTTGGTTAACACATTAGATAGTGGACACTGTGTGTATATCAGACCTGTTATCACTATGTGGTGATTTAGTGATGTGCTTGGTTAACACATTAGAGTGCGGGACAATGTGTAGTATATCAGACCTGTTATCACTATGTGGTGATTGAGTGATGTGCTTGGTTAACACATTAGATAGTGGGACAGTGTGTAGTATATCAGACCTGTTATCACTATGTGGTGATTTAGTGATGTGCTTGGTTAACACATTAGATAGTGGGACAATGTGTGGTATATCAGACCTGTTATCACTATGTGGTGATTTAGTGATGTGCTTGGTTAACACATTAGATAGTGGGACAATGTGTAGTATATCAGACCTGTTATCACTATGTGGTGATTTAGTGATGTGCTTGGTTAACACATTAGATAGTGGGACAATGTAGTATATCAGACCCGTTATCACTATGTGGTGATTTAGTGATGCTTGGTTAACACATTAGATAGTGGGACAGTGTGTAGTATATCAGACCTGTTATCACTATGTGGTGATTTAGTGATGTGCTTGGTTAACACATTAGATAGTGGGACAATGTGTAGTATATCAGACCTGTTATCACTATGTGGTGATTTAGTGATGTGCTTGGTTAACACATTAGATAGTGGACAATGTGTAGTATATCAGACCTTGTTATCACTATGTGGTGATTTAGTGATGTGCTTGGTTAACACATTAGATAGTGGACATGTGTAGTATATCAGACCTGTTATCACTATGTGGTGATTTAGTGATGTGCTTGGTTAACACATTAGATAGTGGGACAATGTGTAGTATATCAGACCTGTTATCACTATGTGGTGATTGGAGTGATGTGCTTGGTTAACACATTAGATAGTGGGACACTGTGTAGTATATCAGACCTGTTATCACTATGGTGATTTAGTGATGTGCTTGGTTAACACATTA
Organism: Ascarosepion bandense; assembly: GCA_037127315.1. Classification (NCBI taxonomy): domain Eukaryota; kingdom Metazoa; phylum Mollusca; class Cephalopoda; order Sepiida; family Sepiidae; genus Ascarosepion; species Ascarosepion bandense. Next base: position 672,509 of record JBBBDQ010001167.1, on the reverse strand, counting down.
GATAGTGGGACAGTGTAGTATATCAGACCTGTTATCACTATGTGGTGATTTAGTGATGTGCTTGGTTAACACATTAGATAGTGGGACAGTGTAGAGTATCAGACCTGTTATCACTATGTGGTGATTGAGTGATGTGCTTGGTTACATTAGATAGTGGGACAGTGTGTAGTATATCAGACCTGTTATCACTATGTGGTGATTTAGTGATGTGCTTGGTTAACACATTAGATAGTGGGACAATGTGTAGTATATCAGACCTGTTATCACTATGTGGTGATTGAGTGATGTGCTTGGTTAACACATTAGATAGTGGGACAGTGTGTAGTATATCAGACCTGTTATCACTATGTGGTGATTTAGTGATGTGCTTGGTTAACACATTAGATAGTGGGACAATGTGTAGTATATCAGACCTGTTATCACTATGTGGTGATTGGAGTGATGTGCTTGGTTAACACATTAGATAGGGTGGGACAGTGTGTAGTATATCAGACCTGTTATCACTATGTGGTGATTGGAGTGATGTGCTTGGTTAACACATTAGATAGTGGGACAGTGTGTAGTATATCAGACCTGTTATCACTATGTGGTGATTTAGTGATGTGCTTGAAGTTAACACATTAGATAGGACAATGTGTAGTATATCAGACCTGTTATCACTTATGTGGTGATTGAGTGATGTGCTTGGTTAACACATTAGATAGTGGGACAGTGTGTAGTATATCAGACCTGTTATCACTATGGTGATTTAGTGATGTGCTTGGTTAACACATTAGATAGTGACAATGTGTAGTATATCAGACCTGTTATCACTATGTGGTGATTTAGTGATGTGCTTGGTTAACACATTAGATAGTGGGACAGTGTGTAGTATATCAGACCTGTTATCACTATGTGGTGATTGAGTATGTGCTTGTCAATACATTAGATAGTGGGACAATGTGTAGTATATCAGACCTGTTATCACTATGTGGTGATTGAGGATGTGCTTGGTTAACACATTAGATAGTGGGACAGTGTGTAGTATATCAGACCTGTTATCACTATGTGGTGATTTAGTGATGTGCTTGGTTAACATTAGATAGTGGGACAATGTGGGTATATCAGACCTGGCTATTAGTCACCATGTGGTGATTTAGTGATGTGCTTGGTTAACACATTAGATAGTGGGACAATGTGTAGTATATCATCAGACCTGTTATCACTATGTGGTGATTTAGTGATGTGCTTGGTTAACACATTAGATAGTGGGACAGGTGTAGTATATCAGGACCTGTTATCACTATGTGGTGATTGAGTGATGTGCTTGGTTAACACATTAGATAGTGGGACAATGTGTAGTATATCAGACCTGTTATCACTATGGTGATTGAGTGATGTGCTTGGTTAACACATTAGATAGTGGGACAGTGTGTAGTATATCAGACCTGTTATCACTATGTGGTGATTTAGTGATGTGCTTGGTTAACACATTAGATAGTGGGACAATGTGGGCAGTATATCAGACCTGTTAATGCTACTATGTGATTGAGTGATGTGTTTGGTTAACACATTAGATAGTGGGACAGTGTGTGTAGTATATCAGACCTGTTATCACTTGTGGTGGTGATTTAGTGATGTGCTTGGTTAACACATTAGATAGTGGGACAATGTAGTATCGACCTGTTATCACTATGTGGTGATTTAGTGATGTGCTTGGTTAACACATTAGATAGTGACAGTGTGTAGTATATCAGACCTTGGTTATCACTATGGGTGATTGAGTGATGTGCTTGGTTAACACATTATAGTGGGACAGTGTGTAGTATATCAGACCTGTTATCACTATGGCATTTTAGTGGATGTGCTTGGTTAACACATTAGATAGTGGGACAATGTGTAGTATATCAGACCTGTTATCACTATGTGGTGTGATTTAGTGATGTGCTTGGTTAACACATTAGATAGTGGGACAAATGTGTAGTATATCAGACCTGTTATCACTATGTGGTGATTGAGTGATGTGCTTGGTTAACACATTAGATAGTGGGACACTGTGTAGTATATCAGACCTGTTATCACTATGTGGTGATTTAGTGATGTGCTTGGTTAACACATTAGATAGTGGGACAGTGTGTAGTATATCAGGACCTGTTATCACTATGTGGTGATTTAGTGATGTGCTTGGTTAACACATTAGGATAGTGGGACAGTGTGTAGTATATCAGACCTGTTATCACTATGTGGCATTTAGATGTGCTTGGTTAACACATTAGATAGTGGGACAATGTGTAGTATATCAGACCTGTTATCACTATGGTGATTGAGTGATGTTGAGCACACATTAGATAGTGGGACACTGTGTAGTATATCAGACCTGTTATCACTATGTGGTGATTGAGTGACGTGCTTGGTTAACACATTAGATAGTGGGACAATGTGTGGTATATCAGACCTGTTATCACTATGTGGTGATTTAGTGATGTGCTGGTTAACACATTAGATAGTGGGACAATGTGGTATATCAGACCTGTTATCACTATGTGGTGATTGAGTGATGTGCTTGGTTAACACATTGATAGTGGGACAGTGTGTAGTATATCAGACCTGTTATCACTATGTGGTGATTTAGTGATGTGCTTGGTTAACACATTAGATAGTGGGACAATGTGTAGTATATCAGACCTGTTATCACTATGTGGTGATTGGAGTGATGTGCTTGGTTAACACACAGGATAGTGGGACAGTGTGTAGTATATCAGACCTGTTATCACTATGTGGTGATTTAGTGATGTGCTTGGTTAACACATTAGATAGTGGGACAATGTGTGTAGTATATCAGACCTGTTATCACTATGTGGTGATTTAGTGATGTGCTTGGTTAACACATTAGATAGTGGGACAATGTGTAGTATATCAGACCTGTTATCACTAGTGTGGTGATTTAGTGATGTGCTTGGTTAACACATTAGATAGTGGGACAGTGTGTAGTATATCAGACCTGTTATCACTATGTGGTGATTTAGTGATGTGCTTGGTTAACACATTAGATAGTGGGACAATGTGTAGTATATCAGACCTGTTATCACTATGTGGTGATTGGAGTGATGTGCTTGGTTAACACATTAGATAGTGGGACACTGTGTAGTATATCAGACCTGTTATCACTATGTGGTGATTTAGTGATGTGCTTGAAGTTAACACATTAGATAGTGGGACAGTGTGTAGTATATCAGACCTGTTATCACTATGTGGTGATTTAGTGATGTGCTTGGTTAACACATTAGATAGTGGGACAGTAGTATATCAGACCTGTTATCACTATGTGTGGTGATTTAGTGATGTGCTTGGTTAACACATTAGATAGTGGGACAATGTGTAGTATATCAGACCTGTTATCACTATGTGGTGATTGAGTGCTGTGTTTGGTTAACACATTAGATAGTGGGACAATGTGTAGTATATCAGACCTGTTATCACTATGTGGTGATTTAGTGATGCTTGGTTAACACATTAGATAGTGGGACAATGTGTAGTATATCAGACCTGTTATCACTATGTGGTGATTTAGTGATGTGCTTGGTTAACACAATAGATAGTGGGATAGTGTGTAGTATATCAGACCTGTTATCACTATGTGGTGATTGAGTGATGTGCTTGGTTAACACATTAGATAGTGGGACACTGTGTAGTATATCAGACCTGTTATCACTATGTGGTGATTGAGTGACGTGCTTGGTTAACACATTAGATAGTGGGACAATGTGTAGTATATCAGACCTGTTATCACTATGTGGTGATTTAGTGACGTGCTTGGTTAACACATTAGATAGTGGGACAATGTGTAGTATATCAGACCTGTTATCACTATGTGGTGATTGAGTGACGTGCTTGGTTAACACATTAGATAGTGGGACACTGTGTAGTATATCAGACCTGTTATCACTATGTGGTGATTGAGTGATGTGCTTGGTTAACACATTAGATAGTGGGACACTGTGTAGTATATCAGACCTGTTATCACTATGTGGTGATTGAGTGACGTGCTTGGTTAACACATTAGATAGTGGGACACTGTGTAGTATATCAGACCTGTTATCACTATGTGGTGATTGAGTGACGTGCTTGGTTAACACATTAGATAGTGGGACACTGTGTAGTATATCAGACCTGTTATCACTATGTGGTGATTGAGTGACGTGCTTGGTTAACACATTAGATAGTGGGACACTGTGTAGTATATCAGACCTGTTATCACTATGTGGTGATTTAGTGATGTGCTTGGTTAACACATTAGATAGTGGGACACTGTGTAGTATATCAGACCTGTTATCACTATGTGGTGATTTAGTGATGTGCTTGGTTAACACATTAGATAGTGGGACACTGTGTAGTATATCAGACCTGTTATCACTATGTGGTGATTTAGTGATGTGCTTGGTTAACACATTAGATAGTGGGACACTGTGTAGTATATCAGACCTGTTATCACTATGTGGTGATTTAGTGATGTGCTTGGTTAACACATTAGATAGTGGGACACTGTGTAGTATATCAGACCTGTTATCACTATGTGGTGATTGAGTGATGTGCTTGGTTAACACATTAGATAGTGGGACACTGTGTAGTATATCAGACCTGTTATCACTATGTGGTGATTGAGTGATGTGCTTGGTTAACACATTAGATAGTGGGACACTGTGTAGTATATCAGACCTGTTATCACTATGTGGTGATTTAGTGATGTGCTTGGTTAACACAATAGATAGTGGGATAGTGTGTAGTATATCAGACCTGTTATCACTATGTGGTGATTGAGTGATGTGCTTGGTTAACACATTAGATAGTGGGACACTGTGTAGTATATCAGACCTGTTATCACTATGTGGTGATTGAGTGACGTGCTTGGTTAACACATTAGATAGTGGGACAATGTGTAGTATATCAGACCTGTTATCACTATGTGGTGATTTAGTGATGTGCTTGGTTAACACATTAGATAGTGGGACACTGTGTAGTATATCAGACCTGTTATCACTATGTGGTGATTGGTGAGTGTGCTTGGTTAACACATTAGATAGTGGGACAATGTGTAGTATGTCAGACCTGTTATCACTATGTGGTGATTTAGTGGCCGATGCTTGGTTAACACATTAGATAGTGGGACAATGTGTAGTATATCAGACCTGTTATCACTATGTGGTGATTGAGTGATGTGCTTGGTTAACACATTAGATAGTGGGACAATGGCCAGTATATCAGACCTGTTATCACTATGTGGTGATTGAGTGATGTGCTTGGTTAACACATTAGATAGTGGGACACTGTGTAGTATATCAGACCTGTTATCACTATGTGGTGATTGAGTGGCGTGCTTGGTTAACACATTAGATAGTGGGACAATGTGTAGTATATCAGACCTGTTATCACTATGTGGTGATTTAGTGACGTGCTTGGTTAACACATTAGATAGTGGGACAATGTGTAGTATATCAGACCTGTTATCACTATGTGGTGATTGGTAGTAACTTGGTTAACACATTAGATAGTGGGACACTGTGTAGTATATCAGACCTGTTATCACTATGTGGTGATTGAGTGACGTGCTTGGTTAACACATTAGATAGTGGGACACTGTGTAGTATATCAGACCTGTTATCACTATGTGGTGATTTAGTGATGTGCTTGGTTAACACATTAGATAGTGGGACACTGTGTATTATATCCAGACCTGTTATCACTATGTGGTGATTGAGTGATGTGCTTGGTTAGCACATTAGATAGTGGGACACTGTGTAGTATATCAGACCTGTTATCACTATATGGTGATTTAGTGATGTGCTTGGTTAACACATTAAGATAGTGGGACAATGTGTAGTATATCAGACCTGTTATCACTATGTGGTGATTGGTGATGTGCTTGGTTAACACATTAGATAGTGGGACAATGTGTAGTATAATAGAACCTGTTGTCACTATGTGGTGATTTAGTGATGTGCTTGAAGTCCTTTATTGGAATGATGGGACACTGTGTAGTATATCAGACCTGTTCTCACTATATGGTGATTTAGTGATGTGCTTGGTTAACACATTAGATAGTGGGACAATGTGTAGTATATCAGACCTGTTATCACTATGTGGTGATTGAGGAGTGATGTGCTTGGTTAACACATTAGATAGTGGGACACTGTGTAGTATATCAGACCTGTTATCACTATGTGGTGATTTAGTGATGTGCTTGGTTAACACATTAGATAGTGGGACAATGTGTAGTATATCAGACTTCCTGTTATCACTATGTGGTGATTTAGTGATGTGCTTGATTAACACATTAGATAGTGGGACACTGTGTAGTATATCAGACCTGTTATCACTATATGGTGATTTAGTGATGTGCTTGGTTAACACATTAGATAGTGGGACACTGTGTAGTATATCAGACCTGTTATCACTATGTGGTGATTGAGTGACGTGCTTGGTTAACACATTAGATAGTGGGACACTGTGTAGTATATCAGACCTGTTATCACTATGTGGTGATTTAGTGATGTGCTTGGTTAACACATTAGATAGTGGGACACTGTGTAGTATATCAGACCTGTTATCACTATGTGGTGATTTAGTGATGTGCTTGGTTAACACATTAGATAGTGGGACAATGTGTAGTATATCAGACCTGTTATCACTATGTGGTGATTTAGTGATGTGCTTGGTTAACACATTAGATAGTGGGACAATGTGTAGTATATCAGACCTGTTATCACTATGTGGTGATTTAGTGATGTGCTTGATTAACACATTAGATAGTGGGACACTGTGTAGTATATCAGACCTGTTATCACTATATGGTGATTTAGTGATGTGCTTGGTTAACACATATATTGAATACAACCTGTGATTGGTTGAAGCATATCAAAATAACTGAAAATAGTTTTAAAATACTCTTTTTACTGCATTATTTATATAGGTGTTAAATACTTTTGTACACAAGTCAAATTCCAGAACATCAATTCCATTTTCATTGAACCAGTGTTGAGTTGTTTTAGCCGTGTGCTTTGGATTGATGTCCTGTTAGAACACAAAATCTTGGTCAAGCCCCAGAGCTGTTGCAATTTGTAATAGATGGGTTGATAAGATTTGCTTGTATTTTGATGCATTCATTCTTCTTTCAATGATTTCCATTTTTCCTACTCCATTATATGAAAAACAACCCCAAATCTTTACACTTCTACCTCCAAATTTGACTGTTCAGATGGTGTTTACTGGGTTGTATTCAGTTCTTATTTTCCTCCATACTTGGGTGCACGTGTTTCTTTCCAAAAGCTCAATTTTTGTTTCATTTAATGAAATAACTTTCTTCCAGTATTCATCTGATGCATGTTCATACTTTTTAACAATTTCAAATGGTCTTGCACATGTTTACGTTTTAATAGTTGAGCCTTTCTTGGTGATCTAGAATACAGGCCTGTATGATTCAGTGATCTCTTGATCGTATCTTTACTTACTTCAATTCTAGTATTTTTCAGATTGTTCTGAATTTTTCTTCCGGTCAAAAACAGTTGTTTTGATTTGTTAATATATAGTAGCATATTGTCTGTTCTGCCTTACAAACTCTAGTTGTTTTCTGTAGTTTTCAATGAAGTTCTTGCATGAAGATTTTGGCAGGTTCTTCTTTACAGACTTTCTTCAGTTCCTTAATATTTTTTGGATCTTTTGTGTGTACTCTCAACTTGAAGTTTTTCCATAAATTTTCTATTGGATTGACATCTGGTGACTGGCTAGGCCATTCCAGAACACCAATTTCATTTTCATTGAACCAGGGTTGAGTTGTTTTAACCCTGTGCTTTGGATTGATGTCCTGTTAGAACACAAAATCTTGGTCAAGCCCCAGAGCTGTTGCAATTTGTAATAGATGGGTTGATAAGATTTGCTTGTATTTTGATGCATTCATTCTTCTTTCAATGATTTCCATTTTTCCTACTCCATTATACGAAAAACAACCTCAAATCATTACACTTCTACCTCCAAATTTGACTGTTCAGATGGTGTTTACCATCTAAAGGAAAAAACTTTGGAAGGAACTGGAAACCCAATCCTAAAAAGGAATGAAGAGATAAACTTCTACTCCTGTTCAAAAGACTGGAGAGAAGTGAATGGGATGATAGGGAAACCTATTTATTCCTGTTGAGGAAAAAAGACAAATGGTACCTAAAATTTCAGAGTTGACACATTAAAAGTATAGAGTTGAAGTAGATTTTAGAAAAAACTATAAACCTGATTCTAAACAGGAAACAAGAGATAAACTTCCACTTCTGTTCAAAAGGCAAGAGAGGTGTGTGAACCGGACAAAAGCAAACATATTACCTCCTATTATTTGCTTAGTTTTGTATTTGAAATGCAAACAAAGCAATTTCTAAAGATTTTATGAATTTTGTTTTTTAATCTGACATTTTTTTTATTGCTTCAGACATTATTTTTAATTGCTTAGACTCAAGGAAACATCTTTCTCCACTTTAAACATTTCAAACACAGGAATTGCTTGTTATCATGAGTCAAACTTGAGTCTTACAATATCTAGCAATGATCCTACTCAACAACACAATGACAGCCATTATAGTTAATAGACAAAAGTTAAAAAGACTTATCTTTCAATTTCAAGTGATGCAGAGATACCACTTATCATGGTCAGATATATCTACTAAATTCATTAACATAAAGCATATTTAAATTTAAATAAAATATGCTGCAAAAAAAATTTCAAATGTTTTCAGCAGAGAACAAGTTGGAAATTTGTTTTGAATCAATGATTAGCATAACTCCAAGGAGAAACCCAGTATATATTGGGGCGATCGTAGACCAAATTCTCTTAGAACAAAGGTTCCTTACTCGTATTAAACTTAATTCAAACCTCTGTTATTTTTTAGTATGGCTCATGTGCTACACTATTAACATTAGAATTTATTTGATCTTCACTGTGTGTCCCATATCTTTAGTTATATGCTGTTCTTTGCTAATATTAGTAGCGGTTTTGTTGGTCACGTAAAATGTTAGCATGTTTACAAATATCACACGTAGAGGATTTACAAGGGATAAAAGAGAAGCATGACAGTTACGGGGGTTTATCTTTAAACGAAGATAGACTCAGGGGTACAAGGAATAGAAGCCTTTATGTACCAAAAACATAACATCGGATACAATTGAATAAATGTGAATACAATTGTCCAATATTTGTCAGTCAATTCAGTGCCATACGTGATACACGCTTGGACGATCGTGTCTCAAAAGAGAAATGACTGACTTGGTGGAAGATTTTCCTGTAGTAAGCTGCAATTGTATCCGATGTTATGTTTTTGGTACATAAAAGCTTCTACTCCTTGTACCTCTGAGTCTATCTTCGTTTAAAGATAAACCCCCGTAACTGTCATGCTTCTTTTTTTTTTTCTGCCGTAGAATGGTTGTCAACCAAGGCTGTGGAACTCAATTTGTTCTGTTATTTATTCTATAGCTGGAGGGAAGAGACGGATTCATACCTTTCTCTTGGGTATTTGTGCATAAGTGAATACAAGGGAAAGCCAACCCTCCAATTTATCATTCCGAACCGTTATCCGCTGCACCACAATGTACATCCGAAAGAATAAGGTGAAACTGAGCATGTTCCTTCAGGAATATAAGTTACATTTAACACAATGTCAGACTTACTTGCCGGATGATCATTCTCAACGAGAATGATGGGTGCCTAAGATTTCATGCTAAAAGCTCAGCAGTAGCTAAGGAAAGAGGAAGAATTGTCTTTCCACTGGCTTTTTGTGTGGAATCACTTACTTGTCGGATGATCATTCTCAACAGAATGATGGGGGAGCCTAAGATTTCATGCTAAAAGCTCAGCAGTAGCTAAGGAAAAGAGGAAGAATTGTCTTTCCACTGGCTTTTGTGTGGAATCACTTACTTGTCGGATGATCATTCTCAACGATGATGGGTGCCTAGATTTCATGCTAAAAGCTCAGCAGTAGCTATGGAAAGAGGAAGAATTGTCTTTCCACTGGCTTTTTGTGTGGAATCACTTACTTGTCGGATGATCATTCTCAATGAGAATGATGGGTGCCTAAGATTTCATGCTAAAAGCTCAGCAGTAGCTAAGAAAAGAGGAAGAATTGTCTTTCCACTGGCTTTTTGTGTGGAATCACTTACTTGTCGGATGATCATTCTCAACCCAGAATGATGGGTGCCTAAGATTTCATGCTAAAAGCTCAGCAGTAGTAAGAAGAGGAAGAATTGTCTTTCCACTGGCTTTTTGTGTGGAATCACTTACTTGTCGGATGATCATTCTCAACGAGAATGATGGGTGCCTAAGATTTCATGCTAAAAGCTCAGCAGTAGCTAAGGAAAAGAGGAAGAATTGTCTTTCCACTGGCTTTTTGTGTGGTACTTATGTCGGATGATCATTCTCAACGAGAATGATGGGTGCCTAAGATTTCATGCTAAAAGCTCAGCAGTAGCTAAGGAAAAGAGAAGAATTGTCTTTCCGCTGGCTTTTTGTGTGGAATCACTTACTTAAATCGGATGATCATTCTCAATGAGAATGATGGGTGCCTAAGATTTCATGCTAAAAGCTCAGCAGTAGCTAAGGAAAAGAGGAAGAATTGTCTTTCCACTGGCTTTTTGTGTGGAATCACTTGCTTGTTTCGATGATCATTCTCAACCAGAATGATGGGGTGCCTAAGATTTCATGCTAAAAGATCAGCAGTAGCTAAGAAAAGAGGAAGAATTGTCTTTCCACTGGCTTTTTGTGTGGAATCACTTACTTGTCGGATGATCATTCTCAACGAGAATGATGGGTGCCTAAGATTTCATGCTAAAAGCTCAGCAGTAGCTAAGAAAAAAGGAAGAATTGTCTTTCCACTGGCTTTTTGTGTGGAATCACTTACTTATTCGGATGATCATTCTCAATGAGAATGATGGGTGCCTAAGATTTCATGCTAAAAGCTCAGCAGTAGCTAAGGAAAGAGGAAGAATTGCCTTTCCACTGGCTTTTTGTGTGGAATCACTTTACTTGTCGGATGATCATTCTCAACGATGATGGGTGCCTAAGATTTCATGCTAAAAGATCAGCAGTAGCTAAGGAAAAGAGGAAGAATTGTCTTTCCACTGGCTTTTTGTGTGGATTCACTTACTTGTCGGATGATCATTCTCAACGAGAATGATGGGTGCCTAAGATTTCATGCTAAAAGCTCAGCAGTAGCTAAGGAAAAGAGGAAGAATTGTCTTTCCACTGGCTTTTTGTGTGGAATCACTTACTTGTCGGATGATCATTCTCAATGAGAATGATGGGTGCCTAAGATTTCATGCTAAAAAGCTCAGCAGTAGCTAAGGAAAAGAGGAAGAATTGTCTTTCCACTGGCTTTTTGTGTGGAATCACTTACTTGTCGGATGATCATTCTCAACGAGAATGATGGGTGCCTAAGATTTCATGCTAAAAGATCAGCAGTAGCTAAGGAAAAGAGGAAGAATTGTCTTTCCACTGGCTTTTTGTGTGGAATCACTTACTTGTCGGATGATCATTCTCAACGAGAATGATGGGTGCCTAAGATTTCATGCTAAAAGATCAGCAGTAGCTAAGGAAAAGAGGAAGAATTGTCTTTCCACTGGCTTTTTGTGTGGAATCACTTACTTGTCGGATGATCATTCTCAACGAGAATGATGGGTGCCTAAGATTTCATGCTAAAAGCTCAGCAGTAGCTAAGGAAAAGAGGAAGAATTGTCTTTCCACTGGCTTTTTGTGTGGAATCACTTACTTGTCGGATGATCATTCTCAACGAGAATGATGGGTGCCTAAGATTTCATGCTAAAAGATCAGCAGTAGCTAAGGAAAAGAGGAAGAATTGTCTTTCCACTGGCTTTTTGTGTGGAATCACTTACTTATCGGATGATCATTCTCAATGAGAATGATGGGTGCCTAAGATTTCATGCTAAAAGCTCAGCAGTAGCTAAGGAAAAGAGGAAGAATTGTCTTTCCACTGTCTTTTTGTGTGGAATCACTTACTTGTCGGATGATCATTCTCAACGAGAATGATGGGTGCCTAAGATTTCATGCTAAAAGATCAGCAGTAGCTAAGGAAAAGAGGAAGAATTGTCTTTCCACTGGCTTTTTGTGTGGAATCACTTACTTGTCGGATGATCATTCTCAATGAGAATGATGGGTGCCTAAGATTTCATGCTAAAAGCTCAGCAGTAGCTAAGGAAAAGAGGAAGAATTGTCTTTCCGCTGGCTTTTTGTGTGGAATCACTTACTTGTCGGATGATCATTCTCAATGAGAATGATGGGTGCCTAAGATTTCATGCTAAAAGCTCAGCAGTAGCTAAGGAAAAGAGGAAGAATTGTCTTTCCACTGGCTTTTTGTGTGGAATCACTTACTTGTCGGATGATCATTCTCAATGAGAATGATGGGTGCCTAAGATTTCATGCTAAAAGCTCAGCAGTAGCTAAGGAAAAGTGGAAGAATTGTCTTTCCACTGGCTTTTTGTGTGGAATCACTTACTTGTCGGATGATCATTCTCAACGAGAATGATGGGTGCCTAAGATTTCATGCTAAAGGCTCAGCAGTAGCTAAGGAAAAGAGGAAGAATTATAACTCCTGGCTTTTTGTGTGGAATCACTTACTTGTCGGATGATCATTCTCAATGAGAATGATGGGTGCCTAAGATTTCATGCTAAAAGCTCAGCAGTAGCTAAGGAAAAGAGGAAAATTTTCCACTTTGGCTTTGTGGAATGCTTACTTGTCGGATGATCATTCTCAATGAGAATGATGAGTTTTCCTAAGATTTTCATGCTAAAGCTCAGCAGTAGCTAAGGAAAAGAGGAAGAATTGTCTTTCCGCTGGCTTTTTGTGTGGAATCACTTACTTTAATCGGATGATCATTCTCAATGAGAATGATGGGTGCCTAAGATTTCATGCTAAAAGATCAGCAGTAGCTAAGGAAAAGAGGAAGAATTGTCTTTCACTGGCTTTTTGTGTGGAATCACTTACTTGTCGGATGATCATTCTCAATGAGAATGATGGGTGCCTAAGATTTCATGCTAAAAGCTCAACGAAGTAGCTAAGGAAAAGAGGAAGAATTGTCTTTCCGCTGGCTTTTTGTGTGGAATCACTTACTTATCGGATGATCATTCTCAATGAGAATGATGGGTACCTAAGATTTCATGCTAAAAGCTCAGCAGTAGCTAAGGAAAAGAGGAAGAATTGTCTTTCCACTGGCTTTTTGTGTGGAATCACTTACTTGTCGGATGATCATTCTCAATGAGAATGATGGGTGCCTAAGATTTCATGCTAAAAGCTCAGCAGTAGCTAAGGAAAAGGAAGAATTGTCTTTCCATAGCTTTTTGTGTGGAATCACTTACTTATCGGATGATCATTCTCAACGAGAATGATGGAGTGCCTAAGATTTCATGCTAAAAGATCAGCAGTAGCTAAGGAAAGAGGAAGAATTGTCTTTCCACTGGCTTTGTGTGGAATCACTTACTTGTCGGATGATCATTCTCAATGAGAATGATGGGTGCCTAAGATTTCATGCTAAAAGCTCAGCAGTAGCTAAGGAAAAGAGGAAGAATTGTCTTTCCGCTGGCTTTGTGTGGAATCACTTACTTGTCGGATGATCATTACTTGAGAATGATGGGTGCCTAAGATTTCATGCTAAAAGCTCAGCAGTAGCTAAGGAAAAGAGGAAGAATTGTCTTTCCGCTGGCTTTTTGTGTGGAATCACTTACTTGTCGGATGATCATTCTCAATGAGAATGATGGGTGCCTAAGATTTCATGCTAAAAGCTCAGCAGTAGCTAAGGAAAAGAGGAAGAATTGTCTTTCCGCTGGCTTTTTGTGTGGAATCACTTACTATCGGATGATCATTCTCAACGAGAACAGTGGGTGCCTAAGATTTCATGCTAAAAGCTCAGCAGTAGCTAAGGAAAAGAGGAAGAATTGTCTTTCCGCTGGCTTTGTGTGGAATCACTTACTTATCGGATGATCATTCTCAATGAGAATGATGGGTGCCTAAGATTTCATGCTAAAAGCTCAGCAGTAGCTAAGGAAAAGAGGAAGAATTGTCTTTCCACTGGCTTTTTGTGTGGATTCACTTACTTGTCGGATGATAATTCTCAACGGGAATGATGGGTGCCTAAGATTTCATGCTAAAAGATCAGCAGTAGCTAAGGAAAAGAGGAAGAATTGTCTTTCCACTGGCTTTTTGTGTGGATTCACTTACTTGTCGGATGATCATTCTCAACGAGAATGATGGGTGCCTAAGATTTCATGCTAAAAGATCAGCAGTAGCTAAGGAAAAGAGGAAGAATTGTCTTTCCAATGGCTTTTTGTGTGGAATCACTTACTTGTCGGATGATCATTCTCAACGAGAATGATGGGTGCCTAAGATTTCATGCTAAAAGATCAGCAGTAGCTAAGGAAAAGAGGAAGAATTGTCTTTCCACTGGCTTTTTGTGTGGAATCACTTACTTGTCGGATGATCATTCTCAACGAGAATGATGGGTGCCTAAGATTTCATGCTAAAAGATCAGCAGTAGCTAAGGAAAAGAGGAAGAATTGTCTTTCCACTGGCGTTTTTGTGTGGATTCACTTACTTGTCGGATGATCATTCTCAACGAGAATGATGGGTGCCTAAGATTTCATGCTAAAAGATCAGCAGTAGCTAAGGAAAAGAGGAAGAATTGTCTTTCCACTGGCTTTTTGTGTGGAATCACTTACTTGTCGGATGATCATTCTCAACGAGAATGATGGGTGCCTAAGATTTCATGCTAAAAGCTCAGCAGTAGCTAAGGAAAAGGGAAAGAATTGTCTTTCCACTGGCTTTTTGTGTGGAATCACTTACTTGTCGGATGATCATTCTCAACGAGAATGATGGGTGCCTAAGATTTCATGCTAAAAGATCAGCAGTAGCTAAGGAAAAGAGGAAGAATTGTCTTTCCACTGGCTTTTTGTGTGGAATCACTTACTTGTCGGATGATCATTCTCAACGAGAATGATGGGTGCCTAAGATTTCATGCTAAAAGCTCAGCAGTAGCTAAGGAAAAGGGAAAGAATTGTCTTTCCACTGGCTTTTTGTGTGGAATCACTTACTTGTCGGATGATCATTCTCAACGAGAATGATGGGTGCCTAAGATTTCATGCTAAAAGCTCAGCAGTAGCTAAGGAAAAGGGAAAGAATTGTCTTTCCACTGGCTTTTTGTGTGGAATCACTTACTTGTCGGATGATCATTCTCAACGAGAATGATGGGTGCCTAAGATTTCATGCTAAAAGCTCAGCAGTAGCTAAGGAAAAGAGGAAGAATTGTCTTTCCACTGGCTTTTTGTGTGGAATCACTTACTTGTCGGATGATAATTCTCAACGAGAATGATGGGTGCCTAAGATTTCATGCTAAAAGCTCAGCAGTAGCTAAGGAAAAGAGGAAGAATTGTCTTTCCACTGGCTTTTTGTGTGGATTCACTTACTTGCCGGATGATCATTCTCAACATTAATGATGGGTGCCTAAGATTTCATGCTAAAACCTCAGCAGTAGCTAAGGAAACGAGGAAGAATTGTCTTTCCGCTGGCTTTTTGTGTGGAATCACTTACTTGTCGGTTGATCATTCTCAACGAGAATGATGGGTGCCTAAGATTTCATGCTAAAAGCTCAGCAGTAGCTAAGGAAACGAGGAAGAATTGTCTTTCCACTGGCTTTTTGTGTGGATTCACTTACTTGTCGGATGATCATTCTCAACATTAATGATGGGTGCCTAAGATTTCATGCTAAAAGCTCAGCAGTAGCTAAGGAAACGAGGAAGAATTGTCTTTCCGCTGGCTTTTTGTGTGGAATCACTTACTTGTCGGATGATCATTCTCAATGAGAATGATGGGTGCCTAAGATTTCATGCTAAAAGCTCAGCAGTAGCTAAGGAAAAGAGGAAGAATTGTCTTTCCACTGGCTTTTTGTATGGAATCAGCAGCCCTTAAGTGTCACATGAGATAACCGTAAAATGTTCTGACACTGTTCCAATCAGTTCTATGTTATAAATGAGATCGCTAAAGAATTTTCAGTTTTTGCAAAGAGCCAGGATGCACTGTGTTTGTGCCATGAATAATTAGGATTGTAGGGTTACTATATGTACTGCAGCCATAACAGCAGTGGTGTGGCTACAGCATTTTGCCTGATGAAACTCATCCCTCTTAAGGCTGGTTTTAAGTTCAATTATCCTTCCCCCAGAACGATTGCCATCTCAAGGCAGGAGAGCCCAGACTGCCCTTCCATTTAAGATATGTATTCATACCTTTCCCAAAAGTATTTGTGTGAAAGGGAATATAATGAACTAAGACACCTCAACAATGATGAGGCTTATTTGTAAGTAAAAAGCAAGAAATATTTTGATTGGGTATGAATGTAAAATATTCAAACCAAAAGTGAGTGTTATAGGCTTTAATTTGGAGTCAATATAGATAGGAATACTGTTTCAAAACATGCATTAAATCCATTCTTTCTCTTTGTTCCTTGTTCTTTCAGTATTTCGATCATGAAAATTGCATTTCTTGTTCCAGTGTCTTAAATAAAGCTATATTGTTCTTGTCCTGCCTCAACTCTAAGTCTTCTACAAGCTCTATTCGTTAAAATGCTAATTATTGGTTTAATCACGTAGCTCATCAAGCTGATAGATGGAATTTCCTTTTTTTCACATTTGGTTTCTTTAGCATTGCTATGAAGCTTGATTTTTTGAAGTGCTCCAGTATTTCACCACTGTTGTATATTTTGTTTATCACTTTAATAACATTTTCAGCCTTAAAATCATCTAAAACTTAGTATCTCTTAAAATTTTCTCTGGTCCTACTTCTTTGTTTCTCTTCATTTGACCCAACCTTATATTTTTGTATTACAAGTCCTACCGTGTTTTTACACTGTCATAAATGTCCAAAATTTTAGAGATGCCTTACCAGTAACCTCCAACACGAGCATATTCGACAGGATGAGGCAGCAAGCAGGAAATAATCACTT
The DNA here is from genome assembly GCA_037127315.1 of Ascarosepion bandense. Lineage (NCBI taxonomy): Eukaryota > Metazoa > Mollusca > Cephalopoda > Sepiida > Sepiidae > Ascarosepion > Ascarosepion bandense. Next base: position 655,502 of record JBBBDQ010001167.1, on the reverse strand, counting down.
CGAAATGTGTTTTTGCAACCTTCTGCAACCACTTAGAAATATACTGTAATAAAAATATTGACATTATGTTATAAAGGCTTTTTTGTATTTGTTAACATTTAGAACATGCAAAAATACACAAGTCACACAAACAAGCAGTTATTTCTCCCATTTCAAATGTTTGCATGAAGTTAAATCATTGAAAAAGTATTTGCACAATAAAGACCATTGATGAGCCACTTGTAAAACTATGACTAGATATTTTTTCGAGTAAAACCATTGACAAAAATATTTGTATTGTTAAGCCATTGGAAGGATAGTGTATTAAAATTAACATGCTTTTTGTTTAGATAAATTTTAATTATTGTATTTAATTCAATTTGAAATGCATTCCTATACTAAACTCATTAGCAATGCATTTTCATTATACATATAATAGCCCTATTCTATGAGTAATGCTTGCATTAATTCCTGACCATTGACAATCTTTTTCTTCCTCGTTTACAATGTATTCTGTTGTAGAGGAACATCCTATCCTACCCCAGAATGGATATGGTCTAGTCTATAAAAGCTTGTGACTGTAGGCATATGTCAGCATACGTCACTAGACAGAAGCATACGTCACTAGATGGAAGCATACATCACTAGACGGACGCATACAACATAGGCGGAGACATTTTCTACTTGATTGTTATTCCTGTTACTATTCGTTGATTGTTCTTGTACGTCTATTGGTTTATTGACTGTTGTATAATAAATCTCTTCTAATCTATCTTCAGTGTTAAGTATTATTCTTACACTATTCTTTCCCCTAATATTCTTTCCCGGGATATATCAGATTGGCGACGAAGATTTGGCACTTATGTGGGGCTCGCCAAAATATCAGATTGGTAAAAAAGATTTGGCATTTACGCGAAGCTCGCCAAATATCAGTTTGGTGACCAAGATTTGGAAGGTTGACACAAAAAGAAAAATAAGTTAAAGTAAGAGGTAGTTTTTTTTACTCCCTCATGAAAAAAAATCTATGCTTATTGTTCTTGCCGAAGAGTATAACTTATTGGTCAGCTGTACATATAAAAAACATGGAACAATTAGCTGAATTTGCAAAGATGCAATGAGGAGCCATCCAACAGTTAATGCAACAACAGCAAATTCAGCAAAAAATATAAACGGATCTCCAACAAAAAAAGAATAAAATACTGAGCAAAATTCCACAAAGAATTTAGCTCAGGGGGAGATGTTGTAGAGGAACATCCTATCCTATCCCAGAATGGATATGATCTAGTCTATAAAAGACTGTGACTGTGGGCATATGTCAGCATATGTCACTAGACGGAAACATGAGTCACTAGATGGATGCATACAACATAGGCGGAGATATTTTCTAGTTGATCGTTATTCCTATTACTAAGTATTAATCTTACACTATTCTTTTCCCTGATATTCCTTCCCAGGATATATCACATTCCTATAGTAAAATCATTAGCAATGCATTTAGATTATACATATAATAGCCCTTTTCTATCAGTAATGCTTGCATTCATTCCTGACCACTGACAATCCCTTTCTTCCTCATTTGCAATGCATTCCTATAGTAAAATCATTAGCAATGCATTTACATTATACATATGATAGCCCTATTCTATCATTAATGCTTGCATTCATTCCTGACCACTGACAATCCCTTTCTTCCTCATTTGCAATGCATTTACATTATACATATAATAGGCCTATTCTATCAGTAATGCTTTCATTCGTTCCTGACCACTGATAATCCCTTTCTTCCTTATTTGCAATGCATTCCTATAGTAAAATTATTAGCAATGCATTTACGTTATACATATAATAGGCCTATTCTATCAGTAATGCTTTCATTCATTCCTGACCACTGACAATCCCTTTCTTCCTCATTTGCAATGCATTCCTATAGTAAAATCATTAACAATGCATTTACATTATACATATAATAGCCCTATTCTATCAGTAATGCTTGCATTCATTCCTGACCACTGACAATCCCTTTCTTTTTCATTTGCAATGCATTCCTATAGTAAAATCATTAGCAATGTATTTACATTATACATATGATAGCCCTATTCTATCATTAATGCATGCATTCATTCCTGACCACCGACAATCCCTTTCTTTTTCATTTGCAATGCATTCCTATAGTAAAATCATTAGCAATGCATTTACATTATACATATAATAGCCCTATTCTATCAGTAATGCATGCATTCATTCCTGACCACCGACAATCCCTTTCTTTTTCATTTGCAATGCATTCCTATAGTAAAATCATTAGCAATGTATTTACATTATACATATGATAGCCCTATTCTATCAGTAATGCTTGCATTCATTCTTGACCACTGACAATCCCTTTCTTCCTCTTTTGGCAGTCCTCTTGAGTAATCTACTCAAGGACTAAATAGTAATATCACACTGTAAAAACTGAACTCTGCTACTCAGCTGTAACTAGTATGACTGCTACTCATAATCCAGCTGATCCACCTGGTCATTTGTTATCTGGCAATCAGGGTTCAACCACATGTGTCAGTGTTGACACTTCTTTCTACATGACAGTTTATCTTGTCATATACTGGTGAAGATTAACTGACCACAATTTCTTTCAAGTGTGGCTGGCTGAAAGCTGATGTGTGTGCAGTGTAGAGAAATGCACAAAAATGCAATCAGACTCTGCTTGTCTGTCTATAAAGGGCTAGTTTTTATAGGGGGTCAATGACACAAGAAGAGTTAAGAACCACTGATCTAAATCAACATTCTCAACAGGTGTGCCCAGTTGCACTAATGTGCCCTTAAAGGTAGCCAGCTGCAACCCAATTTAACTGAAGATTAATTTATAATTCATTTTTATATTAAAACTAGCAGTATAGCCCGGCATTGCTCAGGTGTAATGAAAGCTTTAAAACTAATCCATGGTCCTGGAGCTCAGACTCTTTGGACGTCAGTCAGTGCTATACATGACACATGCTTGGGTGATCATGTCTCTTTTGATACATGACTAAGCAGAAAATTTTCTCACAGTAGGTTATCATTTCTTTATGTGGTAGACTGCTTGCCAACCAAGGCTATAGAATCTAATGTGTCTTTCTATTCAATTCTTTTATCCAGATCAATCAGTCAGTGCTATACATGACACATGCTTGGGTGATCATGTCTCTTTTGATACATGACTAAGCAGAAAATTTTCTCACAGTAGGTTATCATTTCTTTATGTGGTGGACTGCTTGCCAACGAAGGCTATAGAATCTAATCTGTCTTTCTATTCAATTCTTATATCCAGATCAATCAGTCAGTGCTATACATGACACATGCTTGGGTGATCATGTCTCTTTTGATACATGACTAAGCAGAAAATTTTCCCACAGTAGGTTATCATTTCTTTATGTGGTAGACTGGTTGCCAACCAAGGCTGAAGAACAAAATCTGTTCTGCTATTCAACCCATAGGTGGAGGGAAAAGAAATAGATTCATAATATTCCAAAGGTTATATGTGTGTAAGTGATTGCAATGAATTCAACTTGAATTTGAACTCAGCTTTCCGATTTCTCATTCCGAGCCAATATCCACTGCAGCACAATGCACATGCAACACAAACCCGATAAAGCTGGAAGTAACACAAGCAGTGAAACTTTCAGAATCGATATTTACGAGGCAGCTTTGAGAATGTTGAATGCTAAAGGAATAAAATAAATATGAGTTCTCAATGTTCAACACTTCCCCTGTATACTCTGCTCTAATATATGATGATATATGTGATATCTGTCCTTCTGTATGGAAGTGAATTTTTGACAATCTCGTCAAGGATGAAGAAGAGGCTTGAAGCAACAGAAATGTGGTTTTACAGAAGGATGCTGAGAATAGCATGAAGTGATGGAGAGGATGCAAATGAGAAGAAAACTCATACTTAAAAACAGGAAGAGAGATATAAGGTTCCTAGGATATGTAATGAGGAGAGAGGGCCTGGAGAATTTAATACTCATAGGATGAATAGAAGGAAAGAGAGACAGAGGAAAGCAGCACAAGACCTACTTGATAGGTTTAAGCAAATGGATAGCAGAGTGGGGTTTGGGAGAGATACCAAGAGAAAAAATATTAAGAGTGACAAGAAACAGAGCCAAGTGGAAGTGCATGATAGCTTACGTCCTGAAGGGACTTGGCATATGAAGAAAAAGAATGAATGACAGTTCGAGGTTTAGTAGAAATACCAAGAGGAAAAATATTGAGAGCAACAAGAGACAGAGCCAAGTGGAAGTCCATGATCTACGTCCTGAAGGGACACGGCACATGAGAAAGAATGAATGAATGATAGAGCAGGGTTTGGGAGAGATGGCAAGAGAAAAAATATTGAGAGTGACAAGAGACAGAGCCAAGTGGAAGTCCATGATCGCTTACGTCCTGAAGGGACATGGCACATCAAGAAGAATGAAGGAATGACAAAGCAGTGTTTGGAACAAATACCAAGAGAAAATAATATTGAGAACGACAAGAGACAGAGCCAAGTGAAAATCCATGATCGCCTACTTCCTGATGGGACACAGCACATGAAGAAGAATAAAAGAATGACAGAGTGAGGCTTGGGAGCAATACCATAGGAAAAATATTGACAGCGACAAGAGACAGGAGCAAGTGAAAGTCCATGATCTCTTATGTCCTGAAGGGACACAGCACATGAAGAAGAATAAAGGAATTATAGAGTGAGGTTTGGGAGTAATACCAAGAGGAAAATTATTAAGAGTGACAAGAGACAGAGCCAAGTGGAAGTCCATGATCGCCTACATCCTGAAGGGATCTGGCACATGAAGAAGAAGAAGAATGAATGATAGAGCAGGGTTAGGGAGAGATGGCAAGAGAAAAATTATTAAGAGCGACAAGAGACAGAGCCAAGTGGAAGTCCATGATCGCCTACATCCTGAAGGGATCTGGCACATGAAGAAGAAGAAGAATGAATGATAGAGCAGGGTTAGGGAGAGATGGCAAGAGAAAAATTATTAAGAGCGACAAGAGACAGAGCCAAGTGGAAGTCCATGATCGCCTACATCCTGAAGGGATCTGGCACATGAAGAAGAAGAAGAATGAATGATAGAGCAGGGTTAGGGAGAGATGGCAAGAGAAAAATTATTAAGAGCGACAAGAGACAGAGCCAAGTGGAAGTCCATGATCGCCTACATCCTGAAGGGATCTGGCACATGAAGAAGAAGAAGAATGAATGATAGAGCAGGGTTAGGGAGAAATGCCAAGAGGAAAAATATTGAAAGTGACAAGAGAGCCAAGCGGAAGTCCATGATCTCTTATGTCCTGAAGGGACACGGCACATGAAGAAGAATGAATGAGTGATAGAGCAGGGTTTGGAAGAGATGGCAAGAGAAAAATTATTAAGAGCGACAAGAGACAGGGCCAAGTGGAAGTCCATGATCGCCTACATCCTGAAGGGATCTGGCACATGAAGAAGAAGAAAAATGAATGATAGAGCAGGGTTTGGGGAAAATACCAAGAGGATAAATATTGAGAGCGACAAGAGACCGAGCCAAGTGGAAATCCATGATCGCTTACGTCCTGCAGGGACACAGCACATGAAGATGAATGAATGAATGATAGAGCAGGGTTAGGAAGAGATGCAAAGAGGAAAAATATTGAAAGTGACAAGAGAGCCAAGTGGAAGTCCATGATCGCTTACGTCCTGCAGGAACACGACACATGAAGAAGAATGAATGAATGATGGAGCAGGGTTAGGGAGAGATGGCAAGAGGAAATATATTGAAAGTGACAAGAGAGCCAAGCGGAAGTCCATGATCGCTTACGTCCTGCAGGAACATGACACATGAAGAAGAATGAATGAATGATGGAGCAGGGTTAGGGAGAGATGCAAAGAGGAAAAATATTGAAAGTGACAAGAGAGCCAAGCGGAAGTCCATGATCGCTTACGTCCTGCAGGAACACGACACATGAAGAAGAATGAATGAATGATGGAGCAGGGTTAGGGAGAGATGGCAAGAGAAAAATTATTAAGAGCGACAAGAGACAGAGCCAAGTGGAAGTCCATGATCGCCTACATCCTGAAGGGATCTGGCACATGAAGAAGAAGAAGAATGAATGATAGAGCAGGGTTAGGGAGAGATGCCAAGAGGAAAAATATTGAAAGTGACAAGAGAGCCAAGCGGAAGTCCATGATCTCTTATGTCCTGAAGGGACACGGCACATGAAGAAGAATGAATGAGTGATAGAGCAGGGTTAGGGAGAGATGGCAAGAGAAAAATTATTAAGAGCGACAAGAGACAGAGCCAAGTGGAAGTCCATGATCGCCTACATCCTGAAGGGATCTGGCACATGAAGAAGAAGAAGAATGAATGATAGAGCAGGGTTAGGGAGAGATGGCAAGAGAAAAATTATTAAGAGCGACAAGAGACAGAGCCAAGTGGAAGTCCATGATTGCCTACATCCTGAAGGGATCTGGCACATGAAGAAGAAGAAGAATGAATGATAGAGCAGGGTTAGGGAGAGATGGCAAGAGAAAAATTATTAAGAGCGACAAGAGACAGAGCCAAGTGGAAGTCCATGATTGCCTACATCCTGAAGGGATCTGGCACATGAAGAAGAAGAAGAATGAATGATAGAGCAGGGTTAGAGAGAGATGGGAAGAGAAAAATTATTAAGAGCGACAAGAGACAGGGCCAAGTGGAAGTCCATGATCGCCTACATCCTGAAGGGATCTGGCACATGAAGAAGAAGAAGAATGAATGATAGAGCAGGGTTTGGAAGAGATGGCAAGAGAAAAATTATTAAGAGTGACAAGAGACAGGGCCAAGTGGAAGTCCATGATCGCCTACATCCTGAAGGGATCTGGCACATGAAGAAGAAGAAGAATGAATGATAGAGCAGGGTTAGGGAGGGATGGCAAGAGAAAAATTATTAAGAGCGACAAGAGACAGGGCCAAGTGGAAGTCCATGATCGCCTACATCCTGAAGGGATCTGGCACATGAAGAAGAAGAAGAATGAATGATAGAGCAGGGTTAGGGAGAGATGCCAAGAGGAAAAATATTGAAACTGACAAGAGAGCCAAGCGGAAGTCCATGATCTCTTATGTCCTGAAGGGACACGGCACATGAAGAAGAATGAATGAGTGATAGAGCAGGGTTAGGGAGAGATGGCAAGAGAAAAATTATTAAGAGCGACAAGAGACAGAGCCAAGTGGAAGTCCATGATCGCCTACAACCTGAAGGGATCTGGCACATGAAGAAGAAGAAGAATGAATGATAGAGCAGGGTTAGGGAGAGATGCCAAGAGGAAAAATATTGAAACTGACAAGAGAGCCAAGCGGAAGTCCATGATCTCTTATGTCCTGAAGGGACACGGCACATGAAGAAGAATGAATGAGTGATAGAGCAGGGTTAGGGAGAGATGGCAAGAGAAAAATTATTAAGAGCGACAAGAGGCAGGGCCAAGTGGAAGTCCATGATCGCCTACATCCTGAAGGGATCTGGCACATGAAGAAGAAGAAGAATGAATGATAGAGCAGGGTTAGGGAGAGATGGCAAGAGAAAAATTATTAAGAGCGACAAGAGACAGAGCTAAGTGGAAGTCCATGATTGCCTACATCCTGAAGGGATCTGGCACATGAAGAAGAAGAAGAATGAATGATAGAGCAGGGTTAGGGAGAGATGCCAAGAGGAAAAATATTGAAAGTGACAAGAGAGCCAAGCGGAAGTCCATGATCTCTTATGTCCTGAAGGGACACGGCACATGAAGAAGAATGAATGAGTGATAGAGCAGGGTTAGGGAGAGATGGCAAGAGAAAAATTATTAAGAGCGACAAGAGACAGAGCCAAGTGGAAGTCCATGATCGCCTACATCCTGAAGGGATCTGGCACATGAAGAAGAAGAAGAATGAATGATAGAGCAGGGTTTGGAAGAGATGGCAAGAGAAAAATTATTAAGAGCGACAAGAGACAGGGCCAAGTGGAAGTCCATGATCGCCTACATCCTGAAGGGATCTGGCACATGAAGAAGAAGAAGAATGAATGATAGAGCAGGGTTTGGAAGAGATGGCAAGAGAAAAATTATTAAGAGCGACAAGAGACAGGGCCAAGTGGAAGTCCATGATCGCCTACATCCTGAAGGGATCTGGCACATGAAGAAGAAGAAGAATGAATGATAGAGCAGGGTTAGGGAGAGATGCCAAGAGGAAAAATATTGAAAGTGACAAGAGAGCCAAGCGGAAGTCCATGATCTCTTATGTCCTGAAGGGACACGGCACATGAAGAAGAATGAATGAGTGATAGAGCAGGGTTAGGGAGAGATGGCAAGAGAAAAATTATTAAGAGCGACAAGAGACAGAGCCAAGTGGAAGTCCATGATCGCCTACATCCTGAAGGGATCTGGCACATGAAGAAGAAGAAGAATGAATGATAGAGCAGGGTTAGGGAGAGATGCCAAGAGGAAAAATATTGAAAGTGACAAGAGAGCCAAGCGGAAGTCCATGATCTCTTATGTCCTGAAGGGACACGGCACATGAAGAAGAATGAATGAGTGATAGAGCAGGGTTTGGAAGAGATGGCAAGAGAAAAATTATTAAGAGCGACAAGAGACAGGGCCAAGTGGAAGTCCATGATCGCCTACATCCTGAAGGGATCTGGCACATGAAGAAGAAGAAGAATGAATGATAGAGCAGGGTTAGGGAGAGATGGCAAGAGAAAAATTATTAAGAGCGATAAGAGATAGAGCCAAGTGGAAGTCCATGATTGCCTACATCCTGAAGTGATCTGGCACTTGAAGAAGAAAAAGAATGAATGATAGAGCAGGGTTAGGGAGAGATGGCAAGAGAAAAATTATTAAGAGCGACAAGAGACAGGGCCAAGTGGAAGTCCATGATCGCCTACATCCTGAAGGGATCTGGCACATGAAGAAGAAGAAGAATGAATGATAGAGCAGGGTTTGGAAGAGATGGCAAGAGAAAAATTATTAAGAGCGACAAGAGACAGGGCCAAGTGGAAGTCCATGATCGCCTACATCCTGAAGGGATCTGGCACATGAAGAAGAAGAAGAATGAATGATAGAGCAGGGTTAGGGAGAGATGGCAAGAGAAAAATTATTAAGAGCGACAAGAGACAGGGCCAAGTGGAAGTCCATGATCGCCTACATCCTGAAGGGATCTGGCACATGAAGAAGAAGAAGAATGAATGATAGAGCAGGGTTAGGGAGAGATGCCAAGAGGAAAAATATTGAAAGTGACAAGAGAGCCAAGCGGAAGTCCATGATCTCTTATGTCCTGAAGGGACACGGCACATGAAGAAGAAGAAGAATGAATGATAGAGCAGGGTTTGGGGAAAATACGAAGAGGATAAATATTGAGAGCGACAAGAGACAGAGCCAGGTGGGAGTCCATGATGACACATGAAGGAGAATCATCACAAAAATACTGAAAGTTACACCAACAGTGAAACTTTGAGAGCCAATATTTACTGCCTAGCTTTAAGTGTGTTGAATGCTAAAGGGCTGAATAAAAACTGTACTGCTAAACTTTTTTGAAAAATTAAACCAAAATTTTATACTTTCTAAATTCATGACTAATTGTTTCTTATTAAAAAATTTAAAATGCACCACAAAGTATAACAAAGGAAACATTAATCTAGATTCTTAGTGCTTAAAAGACGACTCACCTCAGGTTTTAGTCGCTCAAGAGCACTACCAGCATTATCTGTAAAACACAATAAACAATAATTTATGACTGTTAGCAAAGATATGCATAAAAACTTCATTCAATTAAGATAAAATTAATTAAATCAGTATTGCTTATATAATGTTACATTTCATAAGACATCACTCAATAAGTCCTGGACCTGATATTTACTCGTAAAATATTGTGGATTGAGTTAGAGATAAAATAATGTATACTAACCATCTGGCAAATAGGCAGTGGCATCAAACCACTGGAAAAGCATACTCAGTAGTCGACCAAGAATTTCCTGGTAAATGAAAATAAAAAATTAGTAATACATTATTGTCCAAGTTTTCAAGATCAGTAATTATAATACATAGATGTTTTTCGACTAATATCTTCACTCAGAAAAAAATATAGCTGAAGCAACAATGAAAATGTAGTTGAAACAAAAAAGCAAAGAATATATTTAAAGCAAAGAAGAAAATATATTTAAAGCAAAAAAATATATATTTAAAGCAAAGAAGAAAATATATTTAAAGTAAAATAGAAAATATATTTAAAGCAAAAAAGAAAACATTTAAAACAATACAGAAAATATATTTAAAGCAAAGAAGAAAATGTATTTAAAGCAAAGAAAATATATTTAAAGCAAAGAAGAAAATATATTTAAAGCAAAAAAAAATATTTAAAGCAAAGAAGAAAATATATATAAAACAATACAAAAAATATATTTAAAGCAAAGAATCAAATGTATTTAAAGCAAAGCAAAGAAGAAAATATATTTAAAGCAAAAAAAATATATTTAAAGCAAAGAAAATATATTTAAAACAAAAAAATATATTTAAACAAAGAAGAATATATATTTAAAGCAAAAAAGAATATATATTTAAAGCAAAAAAGAATATATATTTAAAGCAAAAAAGAATATATATTTAAAGCAAAAAAGAATATATATTTAAAGCAAAAAAGAATATATATTTAAAGCAAAAAAGAATATATATTTAAAGCAAAAAAGAATATATATTTAAAGCAAAAAAGAATATATATTTAAAGCAAAAAAGAATATATATTTAAAGCAAAAAAGAATATATATTTAAAGCAAAGAAGAATATATATTTAAAACAAAAAAGAATATATATTTAAAACAAAAAAGAATATATATTTAAAACAAAAAAGAATATATATTTAAAAGCAAAGAAGAAATATTTAAAGCAAAGAAGAAATATTTAAAGCAAAGAAGAAATATTTAAAGCAAAGAAGAAAATATATTTAAAGCAAAAAAAATAAAGCAAAGAAAATATATTTAAAGCAAAGAAGCAAATGTATTTAAGGCAAAGCAAAGAAGAAAATATATTTAAAGCAAAGAAGAATATATATTTAAAGCAAAGAAGAATATATATTTAAAGATAAAAAGAAATATTTAAAGCAAAGAAGACAATATATTTAAAGCAAAAAAAATATATTTAAAGCTAAGAAGAATATATATTTAAAGCAAAAAAGAAAATAAAGCAAAGAATAAAATATATTTAAAGCAAAGAAGCAAATGTATTTAAAGCAAAGCGAAGAAGAAAAAGCAAAGAAAATATATTTAAAGCAAAGAAGAAAATATAGTTGAAGCAAAGAAGTAATTGTAGTTGAAGAAGAAAAAATATGTAACTGAAACATAAATAAATGTAAATAAACTGAAGACAAAATGTAAATTAATGCTAATGAAGCAGTAGGTGCAAACATCTACTGGGAATAATTTGCAAGATTTCATTTAATTGTATGAATAAAATCTTTATATAAAAAGGAGTTAAATTATCTATTGTGAATTCATTGGAAAATGAAATTTTCCCACATCCTTCTGTAGAACCACATTACTTTTGCTTCAAATCTGTTTTTATGAGGAGATTGTCCAGTATTCACTGCCATATTAGAGGACAGTTATTATGTAACAGTTTTCTTGTTTCTATAAAAAATGTTCAGTTTCTTAATACTTTGTTTAGAAGGCATCTTTCACTATCTTAATGAATCCTGGTAGGACTTCTAATTCTCTCAGAATTGCCTCACTGTATAGGTTAAAAAAGGTTAGGGAGAAGACATTTTCTTGTCTTACACCCCTTTCTATTTTTGTACATTTACCCAGTTGTTGTGTCGTGGAACATCTTTTATACATCCGGGCAACCAGATGTCACATGATACAAGCCATGACACAACCCTATCTATCTATCTATCTATCTATTGTATTGTGGAATGAAGAGATACACAGTGAAATGTAGATAAACTACTTGATTACCCGAGTGGTACAACCAAGAGATAAATACAATATTTAGTCTCTCGTAGTAGTAGGTGTTACTTCAGGAAGTTTGTGATAATGACAACTCCTCATGCTCAATGCACATTGTCTTTTATACATCTGGGCGACTGGATGTCACATGGTATGAGCCATGACATCATCAGTTGGTAGTAGCCATAAGCAGGTGATATACAAATAAAGTGGTGAAGACAATTGTTGGTTTCAATCTTGAAAGGGAATGACTACAAAACACTCCCCATTTTATAAGCAGAAGGACACAAATGCATGCTGGGATTTCTTCTTAGCCAATAATATAGGACACTTGTCAGTGTCATATGATTCAGTCCTGGTCTGTCTTGTCTTAAAGTCAGAATGCTACTTTCACTTAAGCAAACTTGCTCCTGTGTGTTCATCCCAATTCTTAATTTGTGAACTTTTTGCTATATTACTGCTTATTTGCTTGTTTTATGGTATTTTTTGCTTTTTCCTTATTTTTGCTGATGCTTATTACAGATTTTGTCATTTCTGTTTGTTTGAACTTTTCTATCATTTATTTCACCTTTAACTATGGCCATTTATCCTACAACTACTAACAATGGCCATTTATCCTACAACTATTAATAATGAAAGATTTTTTAAAAGATACTGTTATATTTTGCATCAAAATTAATAAAAACCAATTTGAGACTTGCAATTGGAATGTCTTCCTTTGGTTTACAAAGTTCCACCAGGAGCCAAATTCCGTAACGGCTGAGCAGTTTTCTGTCAGCTGTGCCCTCATCATAAAAGTCTTCATCTTCAGGTATTTGATAAAAATATTCATCACCCATCTCAACAATACGCTTTGATTGTAAAGGCTGGGCTTCCTTTAACAAACTGCAAAGAAAAAATTTAAGAATTTTGATTTTTAAGGAAAAGATTTTTTAATCATTCTAGACAGAAGAAAGGAAACTTAATCATACTGAATATTTTTTAATTTGGTGCAGCATACAACAGCAAAAAGTAATTTTTCATGATTCAGTTACTGAATATTTCACTTAGTTGAAGATGTTAATTGTTACTAATATACATTAACTTTCACAGACTAGTGTTTTTTCATTTTGTTATCTATTTGACACTAATTCAGCTGCTAGATTATATTAGAAATACTAATTAAAAATTAAAAATTATTGAGAAGGCTTCATCTAAGAAATTCAGACAACTTAAGGCTATTACTACTTGGTGGAAAAGCAAGAGAAATAAGATGAAAGAAATACTAGTCAAAAATGAATAATAATTGCCAATGCTACATCTAAGAAATTCAGACAACTTAAGACTATTACTACTTGGTGGAAATGCAAGAGAAATAAGATGAAAGAAATACTAGTCAAAAATTAATTGCCAATGCTTCATCTAAGAAATTCAGATAACTTAAGACTATTACTACTTGGTGGAAAAGCAAGGCAAATAAGATGAAAGAAATACTAGTCAAAAATGAATAATAATTGCCAATGCTTCATCTAAGAAATCCAGACAACTTCAGACTATTACTACTTGGTGGAAAAGCAAGATAAATAAGATGAAAGAAATACTAGTCAAAAATGAATAATAATTGCCAATGCTTCATCTAAGAAATCCAGACAACTTCAGACTATTACTACTTGGTGGAAAAGCAAGATAAATAAGATGAAAGAAATACTAGTCAAAAATGAATAATAATTGCCAATGCTTCATCTAAGAAATCCAGACAACTTAAGACTATTACTACTTGGTGGAAAAGCAAGATAAATAAGATGAAAGAAATACTAGTCAAAAATGAATAATAATTGCCAATGCTTCATCTAAGAAATTCAGACAACTTAAGGCTATTACTACTTGGTAAGTAAGCCAGAGAAAGAAGATGAAAGAAATACTAGACAAAATGTATTAAACTTAAACAAAAGCTTCTAGCACTATCATTTTTGAATTTTTAATGTAGAGCCTGAATATAATAAAAAGTCAGAAACATTTTCACATATCTAATAATTATAGAAAAACATTCAACATTAAATTGACTATTATCTTTTACAAAAATGGAAATATTCACTAGGAAAAGATCAGGAATTTCAAACTCACCTAACAATGGCATCAATAAGGTAACGCTGCATTTCGTGGTTACAGTCCCAGATTTCAGGAATGCTCTCATGGTAGATATGTTTTTCTCCAGCCTCTGTGTTGTGCCGCATTTTATGGCAGTCTCTGCAATAACGCACAGGCCTGTTGCCATTTTGACTCGCACATTCAATACTGAAACATGTGCATACAGTTATTGCATTGCTTGAACGACAATTCTGTATTAAAAAAAGAAAAAGAGAATGTAACAGTCTGAGAATACTATGAAAACAATTTTACAAAAATAGATGATTGAGATAGGTATTTTCTTATGACTAATAAAAGTCCAATAATCTATTCTAATCTAAACTTATTTATAAATGGAACTGTGTCTGTGTGTGTCCGTTACCAAAAGACTCCAAAACGGCTGAACCGATTTTCTTGAAAATTTACACAGTTGTACAATAAGCATCTGCGAGTGTTCTTAACTAGGTTTTGTATCGAAGTACCCTGATAAATATCGAAAATCGATAATTGAAAAAAATCGGGTTATAGAAGGAGTGGTCTGATTTTAATCAAATTTGACATAGACAAAGATATAAGAAAAGATATTCAGAAGTTTCAAGGTTGCAGTTCTTACAATAGTGCAGAAAATCGATAATATATATATATATAAAAGGCAAGATGTTTGTGTGTGTGTCTATCTGTCTGTATGTCCTTTATACAAATCCACAATTTTTATCCGATTCTCACCAAACTTCACACAAATATTCTTTAGGCTGAGTCTGAGCTCCAGGACCATGGATTAGTTTTAAAGCTTTCATTACATCCGGGCTATACTACTAGTTATGTTATAATTCAATTTCTGGATTCTTTTGACACAACAAAAATGGTACATTGTAGCACAATTTTTGTTAGTACAATACCATTAAAATGCATGGACTTGGACAATAAAGAAATTTCCAATTTAACTGGACCATATGAAGGGACAAGAATAGTTTATACATAATGCCAATTTTCTATAAGTTTATTACAGAAATGACTCTTGAAGGACTATACTGTAGAAATACTTGGTAAAATAATTTATAATAGTGTCATATCTATTATGTCAATACATTGCTAATGATTTACTATAGGAATGTATTGAAAAATCATGAGAAAATGATTTTCAGTGCAAAGTAATGGGGAAAGACATAGATAAAAATATCTTTTTATGAGAGACCTACTCATTTTTTATTTATCAAACTATCCTAACAAAGAAAAAAGATGATCAAGAACAGTAACAATTACCAAAGGGACCAGTATCTTCGCTTCCACGCTTACAGACATTGTTACTTCAATGTAGCATTGTAGCTTTAGACTCTCTGACTAAATTTATAAGAATAATTTTTAATGTTCCTTAAAAATATAAAAATAGGCATTTATCAGATATATATGTGTGTCGTCACTGGACGGATGGGATGTGCGTTGTGCTGCAATGGATATATATATATTTTTTTTTATAAGCGTTTCACCCCAAGCAAGGCATGTCACTGCCACTACTGCGCAGGGGGCTACATAGAGTGGAGAAAGGATGATAAATATTGGAAATGTCAGAGGGTGGGTGATAGGCGGGTAAGGATACCGAGAATGAGGGATGTGTAGATGAGAGTGTTCTGAGAATAATTAGGAGTTAGTGTGATAGGAGGTGTCTATTGACCCTACATTTAAACACCTAGAGATTGTAGCTGTCGGGGAAAGCAGGCTTGTGGAGGGAGTTCCACAGGTGGGAAGTGCGAGAAAAGAAGCTGTTGGAATAGAATAGACTGGAACAAGAAATCTGAGAGTCAAGTTCTAATTCCAGTTGAATTCCTTGCATTCACTTATGCACAAATACCCTTGGGAAAGGTATTAATCCTTCTCTTCCTTACTGCAGAAAGCAAAGGCAAAATACTGGGGCGGTTAATCTTCTGCCTATTCAGTCATGTCTCTTTCGAAACATGATCGCAGGAAGCAGCAGTGTAGTGTATCACATATGGCACTTAACTAATGTGTGTAGTCAGTGTCTTCTAGCTTGTAATAAATTTCCCTAATCTGTTTCCTTCAACCCCAGTATAAGTCACACATTCTAATAACACGGTCTCCTCCACAGCCATTGCACTTCTGTCTGTTTAAGCACATTTTATTGAGTGACAGTTCAATTTTGTATATGTTAAAAGAAATTCTTGTGAAAGTCTATCCAACTCCAAGATCTATATTTAAAAAAAATTTTTTTTATAATCATATTGCCCTAAGCAAGGCATTTTACTGACACTTTTTTACAGGGGGTTACATGGGAGGAAAGTTATGAGAAAGAGTGACAGGTTATAGGCGGTGTCAGGAAGTGGGTAAGAGAAGGATGAGAATACTGATGAGAGTGGACGGAGAAAGGAGCATGAGAGAGAGGATGCAGGTTAGTGAGATTGGAGATGACTATTGACTTTGCATTCAAATTCTTAGGGATTGTAGAATTTGCGTAAATATAAAACTCATAAAACTACCATTTCTTTTTTTGGGGGGGGGAGATGTTTTACATGCAACACATGTCCAAATCTGTTTTCATCCTGAAAGTTAAGCTATTGTTACAATGTATTTAACTTCAATTCTTGCCAGTCTGCTATTACATGGCCCTTTAGAGGCAATGAAACTACCATATGTTCTTTAGTTGTTGCTGTTCTATGAGGCAACATGGTGAATATATGCTCCCTACTTCGTCTGAAATTCTCCTCTAAGCAACCATGTCCCTTTATCAGTCATTTGTTTCCCTGTGGAACTCTTTTCCATAATCTTGCTTTCCTGACAGCTACAACCTCCAGGAATTTAAATGCAATGTCAATACCCATCTCTTAACCACTTGACTCCGATTCTTTTTACACCACTCTGTATATCTTTGCCTTTCTCTTTACCTTTGCAACTGTCATCACACCTGTATTCCCATCCTTCTCTTGCAACTTTCTCTGACACATGCTGTAACTGGTTCATCTTTCTCTTTACTCTCCTCCTATCTAATCTTTCTCTTTTATGTAGCCCCCTGTGCATCAGTGGTGTTACCGCCTTGCTTGGTTTTTTTTTTTTTTTTTTTTTTTTTTATAAGCGTTTCACCCCGAGCAAGGCATGTCACTGCCACTACTGTGCAGGGGGCTACGTAGAGTGGAGAAAGGCTGGTTAAATATAGGAAATAACAGAGGGTGGGTGATAGGCGGGTGAGGATACCGAGAATGAGGGTTGGGTAGATGAGAGTGTTGTGAGAATAGTTGGGAGTTAGTGTGATAGGAGGTGTCTATTGACCCTACATTTAAACACCTGGAGATTGTAACTGTCGGGAAAGCAGACTTGTGGAAGGGAGTTCCACAGGCGGGAAGCGCGAGAAAAGAAGCTGTTGGAGTAGAATTTACGGTTACATCTTATTTGTTTAACTGTAAAAGGGTGGGACCTAGTTGCTAATCTAGTATCTCGTGTAAATTCGTGCTTAGGCGGCACCAGTGATCTAAGCTCATCGGAGCAGAAGCCATGAAAGTACTTGTAGAAGAGGCACAGGGAAGCTACATCACGCCGGTGTGAGAGCGGCTGCAGCCGGTCTGCCAAGTCAGTATCAACCACGTTACAGGGGTTATTGTTTCTGTTTAAAAAGTGTTTTCCTAGTTTGTGTATTTCTTCAAAATATATTTTGTTTGTCCATTTCCCCCTTGAAGAGATATATTTGTATTGTAATGTATTTGTATTGTAATGCTGTCTTAGTTCAAAATAACCAAGAATTATGAAGGCCGTAATTAGAGAGAGCATCAAAGGAACAGTGTAGAGGATACAAAGAAGAGGCTTATTAAATACTCATACATAGAATGATTGGTTGGTTGTTTTGTTTTTATAGCATATCAACCTTGGCGGGTCATTTATTGCCAACTAAATTTTTATTTATCTATTGCTGGTAATACCTTTTTCTTTCAACAATTTATTGTTGTTTTTATATAAGTCTTGTGTTTAGTAATACTTTTTTCTTTTCGAGTATCAAGATTTATTGGGATTTGTTTTTAAGGGCAGGGTCTCCAAGTCGTAACCTGTTATTTAACCCATAACTGGAGGGAAGGGATGAATTAATACCTTTCCCAAGAGTACCAGTGCTTATGTGAATGCAGGGTATTCAACTGGAATTCGAACTTGACTCACTGATTTCTCTTTCCGAGCGGATATCCACTGCACCACAACACACATCCGTCAATAAAAGCTTACAGCACCTGGTATTCCTAAGCAGTCACCCATCTAAGTACTGACCAGGCTCAACGTTGCTTAACTTCAGTGATTGAGCGAGAACTAGCGTATTCAACGTGATATGGCCGTAAGCCAATAAACACTTACAACACCTGGTATTCCCAAGTGGTCACCCATCTAAGTACTGACCAGGCTCAATGTTGCTTAACTTCGGTGATCGATCGAGAACCAGTGTGTTCAATGTGATATGGCCGTAAGCCAATAAATGCTTACAGCACCTGGTATTCCCAAGCAGTCACCCATCTAAGTACTGACCAGGCTCAACGTTGCTTAACTTCGGTGATTGAGCGAGAACTGGTGTATTCAACATGATATGGCCGTAAGCCAATAAACATTTACAGCACCTGGTATTCTCAAGCAGTCACCCATCTAAGTACTGACCAGGCTCAATGTTGCTTAACTTCGGTGATTGAGCGAGAACTGGTGTATTCAACGTGATATGGCCGTAAGCCAATAAACACTTACAGCACCTGGTATTCCCAAGCAGTCACCCATCTAAGTACTGACCAGGCTCAACGTTGCTTAACTTCGGTGATTGAGCGAGAACTGGTGTATTCAACGTGATATGGCCGTAAGCCAATAAACATTTACAGCACCTGGTATTCCCAAGTGGTCACCCATCTAAGCACTGACCAGGCTCAATGTTGCTTAACTTCGGTGATTGAGCAAGAACTGGTGTATTCAATGTGATATGGCCGTAAGCCAATAAACGCTTACTGCACCTGGTATTCCCAAGCGGTCACCCATCTAAGTACTGACCAGTAAGAGCTGTCCACTGTCACAATAGTAGGAAAGAGCAGGACGTACACCAAGTCCCATTCTACAACAACTTTTTTTTTTTAATCATATCACCCCAAGCAAGGCGGTAGCGCCACTGATGTGCAGGGGGCTACATAAGAGTAAAAAATTAGATAGTAGAAGAGAGGGACGAATCAGTTAGAAAGGAGCAAGAGAAGGAAGGGAATACAGGTGTGATGACAGTTGCAGAGGTGGAGAGAAAGGAAAGGATATACAGGGTGGTGAAGAAAGAACTAGGGTCAAGTGGTTAAGAGATGAGTATTGACCTTGCATTTAAATTCCTGGAGGTTGTATTTGTTTCTAGTTTTCACAGTGTATTTCTTAAATAAAAGGAAAACATCAGTATGAAATGTGGACCTTTTGTTAGTGAGACAAGTGGTCAATAAATGTATATTGATATTCAAAGCGATTCTTTGTCATAAGGTGTAGAGTAAATTTGAATTTCAAAAAAATATATCTTACCCTATTCTCACAAGATGTTGGGACATGAGACATTGGCAAGAGAATGTCGACCATGTATTCACCATGTTCCCTCTTGAGTGGCTCGGCACAATCACTGCAGATGTACAAAGGAGGCGGTTTGTCTCGGGACTGTATGGCTAATGCTGGATTTAAACACATCTTATAAAAAAAGGAAAAACAGATGCATTTAAACACATCTTAAAAAAAGAGTGAAAACAGATGCATTAAACGCATTTTAAAAAAAGGGAAAACAAATTAATGTAAACACATCTTATAAAAGAGGGAAAAACAGATGCATTAGACACATTTTAAAGAAAGAGAAAACAAATGAATTTAAACACATCTTATAAAAGAGCGGAAAACAGATGCATTTAAACACATCTTAAAAAAAAGAGGGAAAAACAGATGCATTTAAACACATCTTGTAAAAGAGGGAAAAACAGATGCATTTAAACACATCTTGTAAAAGAGGGAAAAACAGATGCATTTAAACACATCTTGTAAAAGAGGGAAAACAGATGCATTAAACATATTTTAAAAAAAGGAAAACAAATGAATTTAAACACATCTTATAAAAGAGGGAAAAAACAGATGCATTAAACACATCTTATAAAAGAGGGAAAACAGATGCATTTAAACACATCTTATAAAAGAGGGAAAACAGATGCATTTAAACACATCTTATAAAAAGGAACAACAAATAAATTTCACTAAACATTTCTATTAAATTTTTTAATAAATTTCTGTGAAATTGTTGTGGGATTTAGTGATGTGTTTCTCTTGTCTGAATGTCATTTTTGTATTTTTTAAAGTTGAAAAAGGCATCATTTGACCACAAACAGGATTGTAATATGATATGCAAAATTATACATGGGATACAATAATGCACAATTCACAATTTTGTCTTCTATAAATTTGGTTTTGATTTATTTTGTTTCACAGCACAACAAACTCAATGCTAACAAGATTTTTAGGATAGGTTCATGTAAATATCATATGTATTCTTTGTTATCTTTTATATAAATATCATATGTATTCTTTATTATCTTTTATATAAATATATGCATTCTTTATTATCTTTTATATAAATATCATATGTATTCTTTATTATCTTTTATAT
Source organism: Ascarosepion bandense (assembly GCA_037127315.1). NCBI lineage: Eukaryota > Metazoa > Mollusca > Cephalopoda > Sepiida > Sepiidae > Ascarosepion > Ascarosepion bandense. The sequence goes on along the minus strand of JBBBDQ010001167.1, from coordinate 634,828 downwards.
AAATATCATATGTATTCTTTATTATCTTTTATATAAATATCATATGTATTCTTTATTATCTTTCATATAAATATCATATGTATTCTTTATTATCTTTCATATAAATATCATATGTATTCTTTATTATCTTTTATATAAATATCATATGTATTCTTTATTATCTTTTATATAAATATCATATGTATTCTTTATCTTTCATATAAATATCATATGTATTCTCTATTATCTTTCATATAAATATCATATGTATTCTTTTTTATCTTTTATATAAATATATGTATTCTTTATTATCTTTTATATAAATATATGTATTCTTTATTATCTTTTATATAAATATCATATGTATTCTTTATTATCTTTTATATAAATATCATATGTATTCTTTATTATCTTTTATATAAATATCATATGTATTCTTTATTATCTTTTATATAAATATCATATGTATTCTTTATTATCTTTTATATAAATATCATATGTATTCTTTATTATCTTTTATATAAATATATGTATTCTTTATTATCTTTTATATAAATATCATATGTATTCTTTATTATCTTTTATATAAATACATGTATTCTTTATTATCTTTCATATAAATATCATATGTATTCTTTATTATCTTTTATATAAATACATGTATTCTTTATTATCTTTCATATAAATATCATATGTATTCTTTATTATCTTTATTATCTTTCATATAAATATATGTATTCTTTATTATCTTTTATATAAATATCATATGTATTCTTTATTATCTTTTATATAAATATCATATGTATTCTTTATTATCTTTTGTATAAATATCATATGTATTCTTTATTATCTTTTATATAAATATCATATGTATTCTTTATTATCTTTTATATAAATATCATATGTATTCTTTATTATCTTTTATATAAATATATGTATTCTTTATTATCTTTTATATAAATACATGTATTCTTTATTATCTTTTATATAAATATCATATGTATTCTTTATTATCTTTTATATAAATATCATATGTATTCTTTATTATCTTTTATATAAATATATGTATTCTTTATTATCTTTTATATAAATATCATATGTATTCTTTATTATCTTTTATATAAATATCATATGTATTCTTTATTATCTTTTATATAAATATCATATGTATTCTTTATTATCTTTTATATAAATATCATATGTATTCTTTGTTATCTTTTATATAAATATCATATGTATTCTTTATTATCTTTTATATAAATATCATATGTATTCTTTATTATCTTTCATATAAATATCATATGTATTCTTTATTATCTTTCATATAAATATCATATGTATTCTTTATTATCTTTTATATAAATATCATATCTATTCTTTGTAAAAAATCAGTTTGTAGATCACGTTTCATTTACATATTTTGTAAAGTCCCACAAGTGAGAAGTGCAAGAGAATAAACTGTTAGGATAGAACTCACAGTTACATCCAGCCATTTCAACTGTAAACTGATGAGACTTTGCCACCAATATAATCAGTCAGTTAAGTGTCATACATGATACATGCTTTGAGCGATCATGTCTTGAAAGAGACATGACTGACTAGGTAGAAGTTAATCCCGAAGTAAGTTGTCATGCTTTCTGTGGTAGACTGGTTGCCAATCAAGGCTATAGAACTCAATATAGAAATGGCAACTTGCTGTGGGATAAACTTCTGCCCAGTCAGTCATGTCTCTTTCAAGACATGATCGCCCAAAACGTGTATCACATATGGCACTTAACTGACTGACTGAATATAATAGTTGGAATCATGACTAAGGCTTCTACTGGTCATAAAGTGGGGGATAGGTTTTCTGTTGTTATGAAGTAATAAACTGATTCCCCACTAATTACTACCTAATAATATAATACATCTCTTCTCCCTCTAGCTATGAGTCAAATAACATGACAGATTGAGTTCTATAGCCTTGGTTGGTAATCAGTCTACTGGAGAAAGTAAATGGCAACCTACTGCAGGAATATCTTCTGCCTGGTCAGTCATCTCTCAAAAAAGATATGATCGCACAAACATATCATATAGGGTACTTAATTGATAGACTCTACTAAAAGCTATCAGCTGACATGAAAGCAAAACAAAAAATAAATGTTATCCCCTGCACATGGGCTCTGAGCCTCACATCCAGTTCACAACCCCACCACCCAATAAAATACAATTTAAAAGAAGCCAAATGTTGTGGATAAAGCAAAAGATATCACAAAAAATGCTGAGTCATAATATACTGTTTGTTTTTGAGAATGCCAATCTTGGGAGGTGATACCAGTGATCAAGTTGTCACTGTCAGCGCCAGAGACCTCAATCAGCTGACCCGACAGACGCATCAACTCCAAACCTTACTGACTCTCCCCTTTCTCAAGTTGCTTCTCTTGCCCACAAAGAAACATTGTGCCTAGATTCTCTATATTGGCAATACAAAGAATTTTAACTTAACAATTCTTGTCTTCTTTATTTTTGCCTTAATGGTGCTATGTGTTGTTTCATTTGTTTTCTTGTTCTACCATTTATAACAAATTTATAAGTGAAAATCAAAATGATCACAATTTATGAAAAAAAAGATGTTGGTCTAACCCATATCCAGGCATCAGTTTCAACTGACTCCATCTTTTTCCATATAACTAAACTATAAATATAAACTACTAGCAGTATATCCCGGCATTGCTTGGATGTAATGAAAGCTTTAAAACTAATCCATGGTCCTGGAGCTCAGACTCTTTGGACGTTGGCACGAAAGACTAAAAAGCAATAGTTGTTTCCAGTTAAAGCGAAACCATAGACTGAAAGAAAAATGTATGGATGTAAGTCAAATTTTCATTTCCTGGTATCGATATCAAATAAGTTTTTTTTTGTCATAAACTGAATTTTGAAGGCTAAATAAGTCCTCTGAGTAAGTGGCATCATGGCTGAGACTAAGAACTACAATTATACCTACTTAAAACCAAACCCGAAGCAAAAACTAAAATAAAAGGGCTGAAAAAAATACAGACATACAGGCAGATAAACAGACACACACATATCTTGCCTTTTATATATAAGAACTGCAACCTTGAAACTTCTGAATATCGTTTCATATGTCTTTGTCTATGAGTGTATCAAATTTGATTAAAATAGGACCATTCCTTCTATAACCCGATTTTTTTGATTATCGATTTTCAATATTTATTGGGGGTACCTCGACACAAAACCTAGCTAAGAACACTTGCAGATGCTTATAGTACAACTGTGTAAATTTTCAAGAAAATCGTTTCCGCCATTTTGGAGTCTATAGATAAAGGACATACTCACACACAGATACACACACACACAAAGTTCCATTTATAAATAAGTTTAGATAGTTTTTGAAGGTGAAAATTTCACTGAAATATGTTGTAAAATTTCCAAGTTTCCATTTGAAATCAAGAAAACAGGAACTCTAAGTAAAATGGTCACAATATATAGGAAAAATGAAGTTGTTAGTTTAAACTGACATTGTCTTTTTTTCTATATATTTAAACTGTAATAATCAAATGTAATTTTCGAAAGTAAAAATTTCACTAAAAAACATTGGGAAATTTCCATGTTTTTATATGAAATCAACAAAACATGAGTTTAAAGTAAAAATGACTACTAAAAACCGTCAATATATGCATATCTTATAGGGAAAAAAGGTGTCAGCTTAAAGTGATACCAAGACAAAATCAGTTACAAATTTTTATTCTGAACTTTAGTAGTGTCACAAATATTTAACTAAAAAAATTTTTAATTTGGGACAAACCTTGACTGCTTGACAATTTCTTGAGTTGACGCAGTTCTCTCTTTGACATAAAACTGGAGGCCAAGCTACAAAAGAGAAAAACAAATAATCTAATAAAAATTTTAACTTTACAGATGTTTTAACAATATTTATCTCAGACATACGTATTCTATAGAATAATTAATATGGGGATATATTATTGTCAATCTACTGCATTTTGTGTTCAACATTATTGTATACAACCCACTTTTCATCAACATTATTGTATACAACCCACTTTTCATCATATGATATATTTAAGAAATACTTATTTAGAATGATGCATTTGTCATTACAATTACTTTCCAACGACATAAATAACTTATGACTCAACCTAATATTAAAATATATAAAATATATAGATGTAACTATGGCAGATGCTAACAATGGTCAATATACAATCATTCCAGAAAGAAAGGATAATGACGTAAGTATTTATAATGGATTTATAAATTTATAATATTTAACCAATAGCTGGAGAAAGAAGTAACAGATCAGTCAGTCAGTTAGTTAAGTGCCATACGTGATACACGCTTGGGCGATCATGTCTCGAAAGAGATATATTATATCATTACGTAGTAATTAATGGGGGATCAGTTTATTACTTCATAACAATAGAAAATCGGCCCCCCACTTTATGTCTAGAAGCCCTAATCATGTTTCCAATTATTATATATTCAGTCAGTCACTTAAGTGCCATGCGTGATACACGCTTAGGTGATCATGTCTCTTTCGAGACATGACTGACTGGGCAGAAGATTATCCCGCAGTAGGTTGCCATTGCTTTCTGCGGTAGACTGGTTGCCGACCAAAGCTATAGAACCCAATCTGTCCTTTTATTTGACTCATAACAAGAGGGAGAAGAGATGTATTCTATTATTATGTAATAATTAGTGGGTGACTAGTTTATCACTTAATAACAATAGAAAACCGATCCCCCACTTTATGACCAGAAGTCAATCATGATTCCAACTATTATATTCAGTCAGTCAGATAAGTGCCATATGTGATACACGCTTGGGCGATCATGTCTCGAAAGAGACATGACTGACTGGGCAGAAGTTTATCCCACAGTAGGTTGCCATTGCTTTCTGCAGTAGACTGGTTGCCGACCAAGGCTATAGAACCCAATATGTCCTGCTATTTAACCCATAACTGGAAGGAAGAGACAGATTAATACCTTTCCCAAGGGTATTTGCGCGTAAGTGAATACAATGGATTCAGCTGGAATTCGAACTCGGCTCCCTATTTCTCATTCCGAGCCGATACCCACTGTACCACAACGCAGATCAGTATCTTTCTGTTATGGTGAAACACACCTATTCCTCAGATAATGGACTCTCCCTCCTATATAGGAAGTTAACTCGAGAAGTTCTTGGGAAGTTCATAGAAGTTTTTAGAAGTTCTAGAGAGTTCTACTGGAGTTCAGTAGAGCTACTAGACAGTTGATAACTTATGACTCAACCTAATATTAAAATATATAGATGTAACTATGGCAGATGTTAACAATGTCAATATAAAAGCATTCCAGAAAGAAAGGATAATTACGTAAGTATTTATAATGGATTCCTCTCCGTTCGGATAGAGACGGATTTAGCTGTGGCCAATAGTAGAACAGCAAATTAGAAGCTGGAGCACGGGCAGAGGGTGGCCCATATGCAATAACACTGAGCAGATCCTAGTGAAAAGAAAAAGATAAAAGTTAAAGATAATATATTGTGATTATCCCTATCTTCATTAGATCTTTAGTACAACCATCACACCCTTATATCTGATAAATAATAGACTATTCCATTTTGATCACATGAAAAAACAAAAGACATATCAGAGATACTCAGTCAGTTAAGTGATATACACTTGGGTGGTGATGTCTCGAAAGACTGGGCAAAGGATTTTCCCACATTAGGTTACTATTTCTTTCTGTGGTAGACTAGTTCCCAATCAAGTCTATAGAACTCAAACTGCTCTGCTATTTAACCAATAGCTGGAGAAAGAAGTAAAAGATCAGTATCTTTCTGTTATGGTGAAACACACCTATTCCTCAGATAATGGACTCTCCCTCCTATATAGGAAGTTAACTTGAGAAGTTCTTGGGAACTTCATAGAAGTTTTTAGAAGTTCTAGAGAGTTCTTTAGAGTTCTATTGGAGTTCAGTAGAGCTACTAGGCAGTTGATATTAGTCAGCAGTTAGCCGAATACTAAGGAGTCAGCTTACAGTGGAAGATTACTAAGTTCCTAACATTTTGGGTGCGTTAAGTCAATTAGCAACTGACATAGCACGATTACAACCTTCAGTGCGAAAACTACTCCACAACAATTTCCCAAGAGTATTTGTGCATAAGTGAATGTAACCAATTCAACTGGAACTGGAACTCAGCTCTCTGATTTCTCATTCCAAGCCAATATCCACTGCACCACCCACACACATCCTGAGGCACTATTTGTTTCTAATGAGAAAATGAAAGAAAAAAGGGAAAATAGAATTGTTTAACAGTTTTTCAGTGAAATGGAAAAAGTTGTTAATTTCAAATCTTTTTATTTGTATCCCCTTACTTCTTAAAATAACAACCGACATTCATATTTATAATTGTTATTGCTGTATTTTGTTAAAGTTGTTGACCACAAGTGATAGAAGAATTTCTATAGATATTTTGTTGTTGTACAATTTGCCATAAGTTTATTGAGTTATTAACTTAAAAATTAAGATTCATCAATATATTAGAATAAGAAAGCCATGAAATTTTCCCAGATTAAAATTAGTACAAATAATTTTTCTATTTAAAGTTCAGACTTTTATCCTCATCTTTGTTGTTGTTACCCCAATATTTGATTCGACACTACATTTATTCAATTTTCTTCAGCGGTTTCAAATTCTGGTTTTCTTTCCCTGAAATTTTGGCCCACCTTTAACCTTTAAAGTTAAATCCCAAGTCAGGTCAGGTCTTGGGCAAGACAGTAAACTGCGTCCGGAAGCAAGACCTCTGATTAGAAGGTTGTGAGGAGCATGGAACCACCTCTTAATTGCTGTTGTTCTCAGGTTCACTCTAACCCAGAGTGGTAGCACCTGTTAGGGTTTCAGCTATGGACAAATAGTTAACTCCCAAATTGGGGTCAAAACACTATGAAAGTATAAAAATAGACTTTCATAGAAATATATACATAAAAATAGACTTTTGAAGAAAAATTATTGCTATAACACATTTTTGAAGGAAAAAATTATTCTCAACAAAACATTTTTGAATACAAAACTAGAACACATCTTCAGCTTTCTAAAATCAAAAAGAATAAAAATAAAAAAATTTCATTAAAATTGGACTAAATCAACCTTCTTATGATAACTGAACATTAAAAAATATGTTAAAACCTCACCTTTTTGGCATTAAATAACCCACAGAGGTGTTGATATGCTGTTAAACAAAACTCAAACTCAAGTCAGGTCACCCCGACAAGATCTACTAGTATTCTGTAACCAGGTCAGGTCAGGTCAGGTCAGCAGCAAATAAATTGGTTCCCTAACCAGGCTTTTCTGGTAAGGAGAGTGGCTAGAAGTACGGCAGAATTAAAAGCAAGGCTTACCAAAGGGTGGATGAACATTTTCTTTTTTTCTTTTTTAATCAATTTCACCCCATGCAAGGCAGTAAAGCCACTAAGACACAAGAGTGTGGAAGAATAGAAATATTACTAATGAGTGGGAGCTAAAAGAGTAATCAGTAGAACAGTAAATAGCGATTGACATTATATTTAAATTTTTAAAGATTAAAGTTAGTTGTAAAGCATGGAGTCGGAAGGGAGTTCTACAAGTGAGAAGAGCGAAAAAAGAAACTGCAAGCATATAATTTATAGTTGCATCTAACCAATTCATCTGTAAATTGATGAGATCTTGACACTAATCTAGTATTGTATTTTGAGGACCCTAGATGACACGCCAGGATTTGTTATTGGAGGCCACAACCTGAACAACATAAGATACGCGAACGATACAGTACTGATTGCGGACACGGAAAGGAAACTGCAAGATCTCATACAGAAAGTAGCAGTGGAGAGTGACAAGAAGGGACTACAAATAAACTTTAAGAAAACTGAGTGCATGGCCATTAGCAAAAGATACAACCCAAAATGCCAAATACAGGTGGGGGATAACAGAATCAAACAAGTCCAAGAATTTAAGTACCTAGGAAGTGTTCTAACAGGAGATGGAAAGTGCGACACGGAGATCCGAAGGCGAATTGGCATGGCAAAGGACGCGTTCCAGAAGATGAGCAAAATACTAACACACAGGAAAATCTCAATAGAAACAAAGAAAAGAGTGCTAGACTTCTACGTGATGTCAGTTCTTCAATACGGCTGTGAATGCTGGACAATATCATCGAAAATGAGGACAAAACTGGAAGCGGCCAAAATGTGGTTCTACAGAAGGATGCTACGGATATCGTGGACTGAGCATACAAGCAACGACGAAGTGTTAGAAAGAATGGCAACAAAAAGGAAATTGATGCTGAACATCAGGAAGAGACAACTGAAGTTCCTGGGACATGCAATGAGGAAGGAGAGCCTGGAGAACCTGATACTGACTGGACAGATAGAAGGAAGGAGAGACAGAGGAAGGCAGCGGATAACATATTTGCAGGGTCTGATCAGGTGGATAACGGAACGGGGGTTGCCAGGAGCAACAGGAGCAAACATATTAAGAGCCACAAGGGATAGGGAGACGTGGAGATTCATGATCGCCTAGGTCCTGAAAAGACAAGGCACATAGAAGAAGAAGAAGATACCATAGTAGATAACTCATTTGAGCAATTTCCATGAAAGTGTTTCTAGAAAAAGCATAGGGAGACAAATTTATAGCAGATCAGGACCAATAATATTGCTGATACTTCTTTGGATTTTAACAAAGAGCTCAAGGTAAATAGCAGGAGCACCAGACAATGTATGGCAGCAATATTCTAAGCATGGACAATTGGTAGACTTATAGATATGTAAGATAGATTCTGGAGAAAAAAATTATCCCACATGACACAGTGAACCAACTTTTTTTAGCAGCTGACCTAGCGATAAATTCAATATAGTCTTTCTCCTTCATGCTAGCTAAGAACATTAGCTCAAGAAGACACGACATGTCATTTTCTGGAGATTAGCATCAGCCATGCTGATGGAAGGCAGAGAGGAATCTCTCAGATGATTAATGGAGAGCAGTTAAGTTTTGGAGGTGTTTAAGTTAACAAGCCATTTCTTGCTTCAGTTAACAACAGATTGAAGCTCATTTTGAACATAGCTGTCATTTTGACCTTATCAAACTGATTCAGACTTACTATTGAAATGGAAGTAAATGGTTGTGTCATCTGTGTAGATACCAATTGAGAGCTGATGTCATTGGGAAGGTCATTAAGGAAAATTAAAATTCTAACGAAGGATGGAGCCCCGGGGAACAACTGCATTAATACCAAAAGATCTAGACTTGTAGCCATTCAGGATATCTTTAATTTCACAATTTGATAGGGAAGACTGGATCAATCCAATAATTTTTCTGGAGACACCATAACTTTTCAGTATGTTGAGAAAACCTATATGCCAAACCCTGTCAAAGACTTTTGAGATGTCCAAAGCTATAGTCCAGGATTCTTGTATGATAACAATTACCTAGTACAATGGGTAGACTGGGCTTCATAGCCAGTGTGGTGAAGACACGAAAATCTTCCAAAACTGAAATTGACAGTCAGGCCAGAGAGTATGTGTAAACTAAGGTGAACCGTCGAGTTCAAGAACACTGGCTGTGGTTTGACTCAGAGAGGCAAGGGTTCCATCAGGTTTATTGACAAAGAGATGCTATACATGAATCAATACATCTCTGGATTTCAACCCAAATATGTGAATGCATATTGTGGTGCAATGGATGTTGGCTTGAAAGGAGAAATCATAGAGCCAAGTTTAAATTTTAGTTGAATTTGTGGCATTCACTTATGCACAAATACCTTTGCAAAAGGTATGAATCCATCCTTTCTCCCTCTTGAATAGCAAGACAGATTGCCTTGATTGGCAACTAGTCTACCACAGAAAGAGATGGCAACCTATTGTGGGAGAATCTTCTGCCTAGAAACATGATTGCCCAAGCAAGTATCATGTGTAACACTTAAATGACTGATTGATACGGAGGGAACAGGTCAGGATGTCAATGTTGCAGTGGCCCTACGACCACACCCAGTCACAGAACTAATGATGATGATGATTATTAAACTGTAATAATCTAAACCTTCAGTTGATTCATTAAACAAAATACTACCACTGTATCATACTGCTATAGGCAACACTGAACGCCAAATAACAGTGCAATTTTGGTTTCATGCCTTGCTATAGAAACACAAAATATGACCTTTTCTGTTTGAATTTCGGGAATAAGGAAATATTATTTACTTTCAAGTTAATATCCTATGAGGACCACCATAAAAAAAAACTCAAAAGTTATCTCCCCTGGACAATTCAAGGAAGTCCGTTCCCCAGCTAATAGGTGCTTGCTGGGAGAGAACAAGAAGAAGGGGCTTCTGGTAGAAGCCAGCAACATGGCATGCAGAACTTTGCCACGCTCTCTATAAACACATCTTTATTCAACATCCACAACTGTTCGCTGTACTCATGTTTCTACAATAAAAAATTCCCTAGTTATTTCCAATACTTGGCGAGTGTGTCATTTTTCCATAACCGTTTTATTTTGTCATGTTAAAAACATAACATATCCTTTTCTTTGTTGTTACTATAACAAAAAAAAAATGAGAACATTAGTCAAAATATAGATGATGTAAATGAAAATGATCTTGACTGAAACCAAGAATCAAATAACATTGAAAATAAAAAGAAATTAATGCAAAGGGAAGGAATATAATAATAATGCAGAGGGCTAAAAGTTTAATTAATGTTTCAAAGATATGATTATTAAAGGGTTATTTTGATACTAAGAAATTCTTGACTAGAAAATTTCGTTTTTTCCATGATACTTTAACAAAACACTGTGAACCATTTCAAACGAAATGGAAAGTTGTTTGAATTTCTAAAATTATTATCATCAACTTTCTCCATTAAACTTGATGGTTGCTTTCATTATTCAAGAGACAGAAAATCTTTTCAGTTAATTTCAATGCATACCATATTGTTTGTTTGCACCTCATAATAGGAATAAACTTAATAGTCTGAGTTTCTTTGATGAAGCATTATCAATTATTGATTTTTGACTAGTATTTCTTTCATCTTATTTCTTTTGCTTTTCCATCAAATAGTAATAGTCTTAAACTGTCTGAATTTCTTAGATGAAGCATTGGCAATTATTATTCATTTTTGACTAGTATTTCTTTCATCTTATTTCTCTTGCTTTTCCACCAAGTAGTAATAGTCTTAAGTTGTCTGAATTTCTTAGATGAAGCATTGGCAATTATTATTCATTTTTGACTCATATTTCTTTCATCTTATTTCTATTGCTTTTCCACCAAGTAGTAATAGTCTTAAGTTGTCCGAATTTCTTAGATGAAGCATTGGCAATTATTATTCATTTTTGACTAGTATTTCTTTCATCTTATTTATCTTGCTTTTCCACCAAGTAGTAATAGTCTTAAGTTGTCTGAATTTCTTAGATGAAACATTAGCAATTACTCATTTTTGACTAGTATTTCTTTCATCTTATTTCTCTTACTTTTCCAACTTGTAGTAATAGTCTTAAATTGTCTGAATTTCTTGGATGAAACATTAGCAATTACTCATTATTGACTAGTATTTCGTTCATTTTATTTCTCTTGCTTTTTTCACCAAGTACAAGTAGTTGATGCTGAATTTGTTCGCAATTGGTCAGATTTTCAAAGTTCATGCCACATAATTTTGATGGATATATAAATGATGAGATAACTCAAAGAAACAAAAAGTATTATCATGTGAAGTAAAACTCACCTTTACAACATCCCTTTTCATACTCATAAAAAATTCAAGTATTTGAGAGTGGAACACTGCAAAGAGTAAGATATAAAAACATTAAGAGATAACATTTTCATCAATACTGAACAGTGTATTTTACCATTTACCATGTATTTTACCATTTACCATGTCACAAATGAAAGTAACAATAATAAGATGGAATACAACTAGTAATAAAATAATAGTAATAATGAAGAGTGTATAGAGCCAGAGTGTTGGGATAAAAAGCAACAATGATAAGATGAAATAAAACTAGTAATAAAATAATAGTAATAATGAAGAGTGTATAGAGCCAAAGTGTTGGGATGAAAAGCAACAATAATGAGATGGAATAAAACTAGTAATAAAATAAGAGGAATAATGAAGATTGTATAGAGCCAGAGTGTTGGGATGAAAAGCAACAATAATAAGATGAAATAAAACTAGTAATAAAATAATAGGAATAATGAAGAGTGTATAGAGCCAGAGTGTTGGGATAAAAAGCAACAATAATAAGATGGAATAAAACTAGTAATAAAATAATAGGAATAATGAAGAGTGTATAGAGCCAGAGTGTTGGGATAAAAAGCAACAATAATAAGATGGAATACAACTAGTAATAAAATAATAGTAATAATGAAGAGTGTATAGAGCCAGAGTGTTGGAATAAAAAGCAACAATAATAAGATGGAATAAAACTAGTAATAAAATAATAGTAACAATGAAGAGTGTATAGAGCCAGAGTGTTGGGATTAAAAGCAACAATGATAAGATTGAATAAAACTAGTAATAAAATAATAGTAATAATGAAGAGTGTATAGAGCCAGAGAGTTGGGATAAAAAGCAAGAATAATAAGATGAAATAAAACTAGTAATAAAATAAGAGGAATAATGAAGAGTGTATAGAGCCAGAGTGTTGGGATAAAAAGCAACAATAATAAAATGAAATAAAACTAGTAATAAAATAATAGGAATAATGAAGAGTGTATAGAGCCAGAGTGTTGGGATAAAAAGCAACAATAATAAGATGGAATACAACTAGTAATAAAATAAGACGAATAATGAAGAGTGTATAGAGCCAGAGAGTTGGGATAAAAAGCAACAATAATAAAATGAAATAAAGCTAGTAATAAAATAAGAGGAATAATGAAGAGTGTATAGAGTCAGAGTGTTGGGATAAAAAGCAACAATAATAAGATGGAATACAACTAGTAATAAAATAATAGTAATAATGAAGAGTGTATAGAGCCAGAGTGTTGGGATAAAAAGCAACAATAATAAGATGGAATACAACTAGTAATAAAATAAGAGGAATAATGAAGAGTGTATAGAGCCAGAGTGTTGGGATGAAAAGCAACAATAATAAGATGGAATACAACTAGTAATAAAATAAGAGGAATAATGAAGAGTGTATAGAGCCAGAGTGTTGGGATAAAAAGCAACAATAATAAGATGGAATACAACTAGTAATAAAATAAGAGGAATAATGAAGAGTGTATAGAGCCAGAGTGTTGGGATAAAAAGCAACAATAATAAGATGGAATACAACTAGTAATAAAATAAGAGGAATAATGAAGAGTGTATAGAGCCAGAGTGTTGGGATAAAAAGCAACAATAATAAGATGGAATACAACTAGTAATAAAATAAGAGGAATAATGAAGAGTGTATAGAGCCAGAGTGTTGGGATAAAAAGCAACAATAATAAGATGGAATACAACTAGTAATAAAATAAGAGGTATAATGAAGAGTGTATAGAGCCAGAGTGTTGGGATAAAAAGCAACAATAATAAGATGGAATACAACTAGTAATAAAATAATAGTAACAATGAAGAGTGTATAGAGCCAGAGTGTTGGGATTAAAAGCAACAATGATAAGATTGAATAAAACTAGTAATAAAATAATAGTAATAATGAAGAATGTATGAGACCAGAGAGTTGGGATAAGCAACAATAATAAGATGAAATACGACTAGTGACAAAACAGAGGAATATTGAAGAGTCATATAGAGCCAGGTATTTGGGATAAAAAGCAACAATAATAAGATGGAGACCACAACTAGTAATAAATTAAGAGGGGCAGAGAGTATTATGGAGGCCAGGTGTTTGGGAGTAAAAAGCAACAATAATAGATGGAATACAACTAGTAATAAAATAAGAGGAATAATGAAGGGGTGTATAGGTAGAGTGTTGGGATAAAAAGCAACAATAATAAGATGGAATAAAACTGGTAATAGTAAGAGGAATAATGAAAGAGTGTATAGAGCCAGAGGATTTGGGATAAAAAACAACAATAATAAGATGGAATGGCTAGTAATAAAATAATAGTAACAATGAAGAGTGTATGAGCCAGGTGTTGGGATTTAAGCAACAATAATAAGATGGAATACAACTAGTAATAAAATAAGGGGAATAATGAAGAGTGTATAAAGCCAGAGTGTTGGGATAAAAAACAGCAATAATAAGATGGAATACAACTAGTAATAAAATAATATTAATAATAGAAGAGTGTATAGAGCCAGAGAGTTGGATAAACTTAACAATAATAAGATGGGGCTACAACTAGTAATAAAATAAGAGGAATAATGAAGAGTGTATAAAGCCAAATTGTTGGGATAAAGCAACAATAATAAGATGGAATACAACTAGTAATAAAATAAGAGGAATAATGAAAGGTATGTAGAGCCAAGTGTTAGGGATAAAAAGCAACAATAATAGATGGAATAAAACTATTAACAAAATAATAGTAATAATGAAAGAGTGTATAGAGCCAAGAGTTGGGATAAAAAACATAATACCTTGATAAAGCCACAACTAGTAATACAAAAATAAGAGGAATAATGAAGAGTGTATAGAGCCAGAGTGTTGGGATAAAAGCAACAATAACAAGATGGAATACAATAAGTAATAAAATAAGAGGAATAATAGAGAAAGAGTGTATAGAGCCAGAGTGTTGGGATAAAAAGCAACAATAATAAGATGGAATACAACCAGTAATAAAATAAGAACAATGAAGGTATAGAGCCAGTGTTGGGGATAAAAAACAACAATAAACAAGATGGAATAAAACTAGTAATAAAATAATAGTAATAATGAAGAGTGTATAGAGCCAGAGAGTTGGGATAAGCAACATGTGTAAGATGAAACCAAAACTAGTAATAAAATAAGAGGAATAATGAAAATTAGCCACTAAGACCCAGAGAGTTAGGGATAAAAAGCAACAATGATAAGTTGACAAAAACTAGTAACCAAAAAATAATAGTAATAATAGAGAGTGTATAGAGCCAGGGGTGGGATAAAAAGCAACAATAATAAGATTGAATAAAATGAAAGTAATAAAAAAATAATAGTAATAATGAAGAATGCTATAAGAGCCAGAGTGTTGGGATAAAAAGCAACAATGATAAGATTGAATAAAACTAGTAATAAAATAATAGTAATAATAGAAATTAATAACCAGAGCAAGTGTTGGGATAAAAAGCAACAATGATAAGATTGAATAAAACTAGTAATAAAATAATAGTAACAATGAAGAGTGTATAGAGCCAGAGTGTTGGGATTAAAAGCAACAATGATAAGATTGAATAAAACTAGTAATAAAATAATAGTAATAATGAAGATTGTATAGAGCCAGAGTGTTGGGATAAGCAACAATAATAAGATAGGAATAAACCGTAATAAAATAATAGTAATAATGAAAGGGGTGTATAGAGGCAGAGTGTTGGGATAAAGCAACAATAATAAGATGAAATAAAACTAGTAATAAAATAAGAGGAATAATGAAGAGTGTATAGAGCAGAAGTTGGGATAAAAAGCAACAATATTGAATGAAATAAAACTATTAATAAATATTAGTAATAATAGGCGAAGAGTGTATAGAGCCAAGTGTTGGATAAAAAGCAACAATATCATACAGATGGAGACAAAACTGGTAATAAAATAAGAGGAATAATGAAGAGTGTATAGAGCCAAGTGTTTAGGATAAAAAGCAACAATAATAAGATGAAATAAAACTAGTAATAAAATAATAGTAATAATGAAGAGTGTATAGAATAGGAAGTGTTGGGATAAAAAGCAACAATAATAAGATGGAATACAACTGGTAATAAAAAATAAGAGGAATAATGAAGAGTGTATAGAGCAAATTGTTGGGATAAAAAGCAACAATAATAAGATGGAATAAAAACTATTAATAAAATAATAGTAATAATGAAGAGTGTATAAATTGATGTTGGGATAAAAAGCAACAATAATAAGATGAAATAAAACTAGTAATAAAATAGAGACCAATGAAGAGTGTATAAGTCAGAAGGTTGGGATAAAAAGCAATAATAAAGATGGAATAAAACTGAATAATAAAATAATAGTAATAATGAAGAGTGTATAGAGCCAGAGTGTTGGGATAAAAAGCAACAATAATAAGATGAAATAAACTAGTAATAAAATAAGAGGAATAATGAAGAGTGTATAGAGCCAGAGAGTTGGGATAAAAAGCAACAATAATAAGATGAAATAAAACTAGTAATAAAATAAGAATAATGAAAAGTGTATAGAGCCAGAGAGTTGGGATAAAAACGTAATAATAAGATGAGGCAAAACTAGTAGCCAAGCCAGAGGAATAATGAAAGGTGTGAAAGGCAGAGTGTTGGGATAAAAAGCAACAATAATAAGATGAAATAAAACTAGTAATAAGGCTCAGAGGAATAATGAAGAGAGTGTATAGAGCCAGAGAGTTGGGATAAAAAGCAACAATAATAAGGTAGAAATAAAACTAGTAATAAAATAAGAGGAATAATGAAGAGTGTATAGAGCCAGAGGTTGGGGATAAAAAGCAACAATAATAGATGAAATAAAACTAGTAATAAAATAATAGTAATAATGAAGAAATTAATAACAAAGGCAAGAGTGTTGGGATAAAAGCAACAATAATGGATAGAACCACAATAGTAATAAAATAAGAGGAATAATGAAGGTAACAACAGAGCCAGAGAGTTGGGATAAAAAACAGCAATAATAAGATGAAATAAAACTAGTAATAAAATAAGAGGAATAATGAAGAGTGTATAGAGCCAAGTGTTTAAGGATAAAAAGCAACAATAATAGATGGAACAAAACTAGTAATAAAATAGAGAATAATGAAGGGAGTGTATAGAGCCAGAGTGTTGGGATAAAAAGCAACAATAATAAGATGGAATACAACTAGTAATAAAATAAGAGGAATAATAAGAAGGAAGTGTATAGAGCCAAGTGTTGGGATAAAAAGCAGCAATGACAAGATGGAATAAACTAGTAATAAAACAAGAGGAATAATGATATATGAGTAAGTGTGGGATAAAGCACCAATAATAAGAGGGAATAAAACTAGTAAATAAAATAAGAGGAATAATGAAGAGTGTATAGAGCCAAGTGTTGGGATAAAAAACAACAATAATAAGAGGGAATAAAACTAGTAATAAAATAAGAGAATAATGAAGAGTGTATAGAAATGATGTTGGGATAAAAAGCAACAATAATAAGATGGAATACAGCTAGTAATAAAATAAGAGGAATAATGAAGGTGTATAGAGCCAAGTGTTGGGATAAAAAGCAACAATAATAATAAGATGGAATACAACTAGTAGCCAAAACCAGAGAATAATGAAGAGTGTATAGAGCCAGAGAGTTGGGATAAAGCAACAATAATGGATGGAATACAATAGTAATAAAATAGAAGGAATAATGAAGAGTGTATGAGGCAAGTGTTGGATAAAAAGCAACAACAATAAGATGGAATACAACTAGTAATAAAATAGAATAATGAAGAGTGTATGGAGGCCAGGTGTTGGATACATGGCAATAATAAGATGGAATGCAACTATTGGCAAATAAGAGGAATAATAGAAAGTGTATAGAGCCAGAGTGTTGGGATAAAAAACAACAATAATAAGATGGAATGCAACTAGTAATAAAATGAGGAATGACAAAGTGTTGTATAGACCAGAGTGTTGGGATAAGCAACAATAATAAGATGAGACCACAACTAGTAATAAAATAAGAGGAATAATGAAGAGTGTATAGAGCCAGGTGTTGGGATAAAAAGCAACAATAATAAGATGGAATACAACTAGTAATAAAATAAGAGGGCAAATAGAAGAGTGTATAGAACCCAAGTGTTGGGATAAAAAGCAACAATAATAAGATGGAATACAACTAGTAATAAAATAAGGAATAATAGAGTGTATAGAGCAAGTGTTGGGATAAAAAGCAACAATAATAAGATGGAATACAACTGGTAATAAAATAAGAGGAATAATGAAGAGTGTATAAAGCCAGAGTGTTGGGATAAAAACAACAATAATAAGATGGAATACAACTAGTAATAAAATAAAGAGGAGCTCAATGAAGAGTGTATAGAGCCAGGTGTTGGGATAAATAGCAATAATAAGATGGAATACAACTAATATTAAAAATAAGAATAGTAGAAAGAGTGTATAGAGCCAGAGTGTTGGATAAAAAGCAACAATAATAAGATGGAATACAACTAGTAATAAAAATAAGGAGAATAATGAAGAGTGTATATGAAACCAGGGTATTGGGATAAAAAGCAACAATAATAAGATGGAATACAACAGTAATAAAATAGGGAATAATGAAAAGTATAGAGCCAGAGTGTTGGGATAAAAACAGCAATAATATGAGTGGAATACAACTATTAGTAATAAAATAAGAGGAATAATGAAGAGTGTACTAAATTGAGAATATTGGGATAAAAAGCAACAATAATAAGATGGAATACAACTAGTAATAAATAAGAGAATAATGAAAAGTGTATAGAGCCAAGAGTGTTGGGATAAAAAATAACAATAGCAAGATGGAATACAACTAGTAATAAAATAAGAGGAATAATGAAAGGTATAGAGCCAGAGGATTGGATAAAAGCAGCAATAATAAGATAGTATAAAACTAGTAATAAAATAAGAGGAGAATAATGAAGAGTGTATAAGAGCCAGTTGTTGGGATAAAAACAACAATAATAAGATGAAATAAAACTAGTAATAAAATAAGAAGAATAATGAAGAACATATAGAGCCAGGTGTTGGGATAAAAAGCAACAATAATAAGATGGAATACAACTAGTAATAAAATAAGAGGAATAAGCGAAAGAGAGTATAAAGCCAGAGTGTTGGGATAAAAAGCAACAATAATAAGATGGAATGTAACAAGTAATAAAATAAGAGGAATAATGAAGAGTGTATAGAGCCAGAGTGTTGGGATAAAAAGCAACAATAATAAGATGGGAGATAATAGTAATAAAATAAGAGATAATGAAAATTGTACCGGCCAAGTGTTGGGATAAAAAGCAACAATAATAAGATGGACTAGCTTCAGTAATAAAATAAGAGGAATAATGAAGAGTGTATAGAGCAAGTGTTGTTAGGATAAAAAGCAACAATAATAAGATGGAATACAACTAGTAATAAAATAAGAGGAATAATGAAGAGTGTATAGAGCCAGAGTGTTGAGTTAAGCAACAATAATAAGATGGAATACAACTAGTAATAAAATAAGAGGGAATATTGAAAGGTATATGAAACCCAGAGTGTTGGGATAAAAAACAACAATAATAAGATGGAGTACAACTAGTAATAAAGCCAGAGGAATATTGAAGAGTGTATAGAGCCAGGTGTTGGGATAAAGCAACAATAATAAGATGGAATACAGCAGCTAATAAAATAAGAAGATAATGAGGTATAGAGCCAGAAGGTTGGGATAAAAAGCAACACTAATAGGGTCAATATAATGGTAATAAAATAAGAGGAATAATGAAGAGTCTATGAGGCAGATTGTTGGGATAAAAAAGCAACAATAATAAGATAAAATAAAACTAGTAATAAAATAAGAGGAATAATGAAGAGTGTACCAGAGTCAGGGTATTTGGAACAGCAACAATAATAAGATATTATAAAACTAGTAATAAAATAAGAGGAATAATGAAAGTGTATAGAAATAGATTGTTGGGATAAAAGCAATAATAAGATGAAATAAAACTAGTAATAAAATAAGAGGAATAATGAAGAGTATGTATAGAGCCAGATTGTTGGGATAAAAAGAAAACAACAATAATAAGATGAAATAAAACTAGTAATAAAATAAGAGGAATAATGAAGAGTGTATAGAGCCAGAGTGTTGGGATAAAAAGCAACAATAGCCAAGATGGAATAAAACTAGTAATAAAATAAGAGGAATAATGAAAGGTGTATAGGGCAAGGTGTTGGATAAAAAGCAACAATAATAAGATGGAATAATACTAGTAATAAAATAATAGGAATAATGAAGAGTGTATAGAGTCGAAGTGTTGGGATGGCAACAATAATAAGATAGTATAAAACTAATAAAATAAGAGGAATAATGAAGGTGTAGAGCCAGGTATTGGGATTAAAAGCAGCAATAATAAGGATGGAATATAGTAATAAAATAAGAGGAATAATGAAAATTGTATAGAGCAGAGTGTTGGAATAAAAAGCAACAATAATAGGAGGTAAAATAAAACTAGTAATAAAATAATAGTAATAATGAAGATTGTATAGGCAGAGTGTTGAATAAAAAGCAACAATAATATTATGGAATAAAACTAGTAATGAAATAATAATAATAATGATTATAGAGCAAGTGTTGGGATAAAGCAACAATAATAGATGAAATAAAACAAACAGCAAAAATAATAGGAATAATGAAGAATTAATATAGAGCCAGTCAGTATTGGGATAAAAAACAACAATAATAAGATGAAATAAAACTAGTAATGAAATAATAGTAATAATGAAGATTGTATGATAAGTGTTGGGATAAAAAGCAACAATAATAAGATGAAATAGTACTAGTAATGAAATAATAGAAATAATGAAGATTGTATAGAGCCAGAGTGTTGGGATAAAAAGCAACAATAATAAGATGGAATAATACTAGTAATAAAATAATAGGAATAATGAAGAGTGTATAGAGTCAGAGTGTTGGGATAAAAAGCAACAATAATAAGATAGTATAAAACTAGTAATAAAATAAGAGGAATAATGAAGAGTCTATAGAGCCAGAGTGTTGGAATAAAAAGCAACAATAATAAGATGAAATAAAACTAGTAATAAAATAATAGTAATAATGAAGATTGTATAGAGCCAGAGTGTTGAGATAAAAAGCAACAATAATATTATGGAATAAAACTAGTAATGAAATAATAGTAATAATGAAGATTGTATAGAGCCAGAGTGTTGGGATAAAAAGCAACAATAATAAGATGAAATAAAACTAGTAATAAAATAATAGGAATAATGAAGAGTGTATAGAGCCAGAGTGTTGGGATAAAAAGCAACAATAATAAGATGAAATAAAACTAGTAATGAAATAATAGTAATAATGAAGATTGTATAGAGCCAGAGTGTTGGGATAAAAAGCAACAATAATAAGATGAAATAATACTAGTAATGAAATAATAGAAATAATGAAGATTGTATAGAGCCAGAGTGTTGGGATAAAAAGCAACAATAATAAGATGAAATAAAACTAGTAATGAAATAATAGTAATAATGAAGAGTGTATAGCGCCAGAGTGTTGAAATAAATGCAGGAATAATAAGATGGAGACAAAATAATATTATTAACAAGAGTGTCTTAAATGTTGGCTAAAAAGCAACAATAGGATCAGTAATAAAATAACAGTAATAAATCATGGAACTAAATAGTTGAAAACAAAATCAACAACAGTTAGTCACTCTGATTCTTGATCAAATAAAGAAACAATTCTCATTGATGGAAAGAATTCTTGTCTTGATATGATTCTTCTCTCCAAACCTGCTATCTCCTGCAACAGACTGGGAACTAAGGGCCGATATAGGCTCAAGATTGAAATTCCCAGAGCAAATTGCCATCACAAAACTTTGCCCAGATATAATTTTCTTCTCACATAATTTGAAGAAGATAGTCTTGTGGGAACTGACGATCCCCTGGGAGGAAAGCTCATGAAAGGAAGAAGTTAAAATATGACGAATTGCTGGAGAGTTGCAGGGTTAAAGGCTGGAGGGCTAGCTGCACTCCTATAGAAGTGGGGACTAGAGGATTTGCAGCAAGGTCCTTATGTATGGCGAAGAAAACGGCGACTTACATCGTCAAACCAAGCGACAGCACATCGCGTTAATACTACGACGTAAAATGCGGCGAAAAAGAAAATGACATACCCAAAACAAGTCCGACGCAGGAGTCGCTATGGGAGTGTATGCAAATCTTTGGCATCCTCTCTGTGTTGTCGGCCAATGGAAAAAATTGATCGGCCGATAAAAGCAGTCGTTCTCAAAGCAAAGAGGAGGTTTAACTAGTTAGGTGGATAGCAGTTGCCGAGATTGGACCGGCGAGTTGAATTGTCAGCATTTTTCTTTTTCTGGCCCGAAATTTGAGCAATTTGCGAGAGAATATTTTCTACATTATGCAAAGCATTAACAGACATTGGGATAGTGGGAGTAAAAAAAAGAAAAGCACTCAAGTCTATAATTGAAACAGTGGAAAGAACAGCTAATTGGTTATGGATCAAAAGAGAGAGTGCCTGGATTCCAAATTGTTTGCTAAAATTCCCCGAAATTCTGCGTCTAAATTAATGTTTTGGACGAGCTCATGTGCGGTTCGCCTCTAAATGGAAAGTTGCTCTGACTGTCGCCAATCGGAAGCATTTGCAAAGTTTCATACCAGGCCTAAACATAAATTTCCAGTGTCTGAAAGCGCTTATCGAGGGTGGGCCAGAGGCTGATCATCTCTGGTCGGGTCGGGTCGGCGCAGTGACGGGTGTATGATGTTGAAAGACATGAAAACCCCCTAGTGATCCTTGCAATGACATCACTGACGAGACCCTCTAACGCCCACATTACAGTGCGTATGTTTGAAATCATATCCCAATGATGCTATTCCTGGTATGTCTTCCCACCTAGCTAGGCAGGTCAGAACGAGAATAAGAACCTATGGTGTTTGTACCAATTCTATGGAGGAGCCAATCTTGAAATCTCATAATTTCGCAGATCACCTAGTTTCAAAACCCAATTACGTTTATGGCTGTATTTCCACCAAACAGTTAAATTTCTCATGGCTTTATGATGGGGTCATAAACTCAAGCAAACTGAAAATGATGAGGATGAAAGGAATATATGTGTGGGGGTTGGTGAGTAAAGAAAGGCTTTTTGGAAATTATAGATGTACTTGGTACTTACTGCTATTGTCAGTGTGCTGGAACACAATGGTTATAATAGCAGCTACTGATTCACTGGCATACGTTGGTTCATCACATCCATAATTTCCTGCAAATATAAATAAATACTTTATAGAATGGTTTCCTAACCTGGGTGATATCGCCCACCAGTGGACAATTTCAACTGTTGAGTGGGCAATAAACAACTGAACAGAAAATGGTGAGCAATTGGTTTAGGAGGATTTTCATTATTAAAAAGGTATTTCAACATATGATACCTGAAAAAAAAAACATATTCAAAAAAGATTTTTTTTTTAATAATCATTTCACCCCAAGCAAGCCAGAACCGCCACTGGTACGCAGGGGGTTACAATGAGAGAAAACAAAGTTCAAGGGATGTTGAAGAAATGATAAGAGATGGATGGTAATCAACAAGATAGAAGATGGCAACTGACATTGCATTTAAACTTTTGGACATTGTAACTATTAGTGAAGCAAGCAAATGGGAGGGAATTCCACAAACAAGAAGTGTGAGAAAAGAAACTATTAGAGTAGAAGAGGTGGTTACATTTAACTATTTCAACAATAAAAGGGTGGGACCTTGATGCCAATCTAGTTGCATAAGTAAACCAGGGAAACCAGGGGAAAAAGCTTGTCATAGCAGTTGCCATGAAATACTTGTAGAAAAAAAAGAGGGAAGCCACATCACATGCACGAGAAAGTGACTGAAGGCAGGCTGCCAAGTCAGGATCAATTATATTGCAGATTTTCCTTTGAATTTTGTCAAAAACCCCAAGTTGAATAGTAGGAGCATCTGACCAGGTATGGCAACAGTATTCAATGCACGGACAAATGGTATTGTGCCAGTCACCATCTTCTGTGTTCCTAAATCCTGTTCTTTCTCTTCACTAATGTTTTCTGATTCGCTTTCATTCCCAGTATCCCCATGCATCATAGTGGCATTATTGCCTTGCTTAAAAAGAAATGATTAAAGCTACACACACACACACACGCACACATATATATAAGTAAATTAACCTAGTGAGCCAACAAACCTACCAAGGTTTCACCTAAACGGATCTTGGGAGCTTTGTTGGCTCACTAGGTTAATTTACTTATTCTGCTCTGCTTACATATTGAGCGCTTTTTTTGTTATTGATTACTCGTCTCGGGTTTTTTCTTTGGGCTACGTACTGGCTCAGTCTAAATCGCTTTGGCTGATGTTGATGTGCTTATCTCTTTCTTTTTTTACAACCATTTTTTCCTTCCACATATATTTGCGGAGGGTTTTTCAAAACAAGTATAGTGATAAGTTTGCATTTATATATATATATATATATATATATATATATATATATATAGGAGAGTTTTGTAATTTACTTGAAGCATTGTGTATATATAGGTCTTGAAGGCTATCCATGAGCAGACAGACGTGGAAACAAGCTCTCCTATCATTCTGAAGATAAGATTTTGATCTCAAAATTTTAATAAATAATAAATAGATAATACCCAACACCTTCTTTACCTTCCTTTATTTTACTAAACACATTATGATAGCCTCCAAGACCTACCCATACACCATATATATAGCACAAACAGTACATAAATATTATGCCAATACCTTCATCATAATTGTTCAGATGAGCTCTTTGCAATGGTACCTAAACTTTTTGAATTTATTCACAGTACTAGACTGGCATCAAGATCTCATCAATTTACAGTTAAGCTGGCTAGATGTAGCAGTATCCTCACACTTCTTGCTTGTGGAAATCCCTTCCAGCTCCATGCTTTCCAGCTAACTTTAATCGGCAAAAGTTTAAATGCAATGTCAATCACTGTCTACTGTCCTCATGATTATTTTTTTCTCTTTCTGCTCATTATTCATGTTTCTGTTCCTAATTCTTCCACAACCAGTAACCCCTTGTGCCTTAGTGGCTTTACTGTCTTGCTTGGGGTGAAACTGATAAAAAAAAACAGGCTGCTTCATGCTTGAATGCAATTGTCAGATCATGTGAGGGGAAGAGTGATTTGACAATATATATATATATTCCATTTTCAAATGAGTTATTTCGCTACCCAGGTTTCTACCATGAGTGGTGTCTTCAGGCAATTTTTAATAACCGATTTTACCATTTATCATTTTTCTTTTTAAGAACGCTTTTGTAACGGTGTTTTATTTGAACACTCACGTGGCAGGGAATTTATGAATGCGCAATTTTTAAATTAAAACAGATTATGGCATTTTCATCCATGGTTGTATAAACTTAAGAGATATTTCTTAGTGTGGATGCATTTAGTCATAATTTCCATTCTTTCATTTAACAGTTCATCTTTATTTGGAAATATCATAATTTCTAAGTTTTCTTCTTGGCACATTCTACATATTTTTCCACCAAGCCTTATAACAGTGGAAGAATATGTAGACTGTGCCAAGTTCGTTTTTTTTTTTTTTGGGGGGGGGGGGGGGGGGTCTTTGTGAATTTCATTTGTGTAAAATCTTCTGTACAATAAAGACAGAAGCTGATGATGGTTTGCCTGAAATAGGCATATACTTCCAATTTACCATGAAATAACGTGTCTGCCTTAATTTTTTCTTATATGTATATAGATATATATATATATATATATATTAGCAGTATAGCCCGGCGTTGCTCGAGTGTAAAGAAAGCTTTAAAACTAATTCATGGACCTGGAGCTCAGACTCAGCCTAAAGAATATTTGTGTGAAGTTTGGTGAGAATCGGATAAAAATTGTGGATTTGTATAAAGGACATACAGACAGATAAACAGACACACACACAAACATCTTGCCTTATATATATATATAATCAATTTTCTGCACTATTGTAAGAACTGCAACCTTGAAACTTCTGAATATTGTTTCTTATGTCTTTGTCTATGAGTGTATCAAATTTGATTAAAATCGGACCACTCCTTCTATAACCCGATTTTTTTAATTATCGATTTTTGATATTTATCGGGGGTACCTCGACACAAAACCTAGCTAAGAACACTTGCAGATGCTTATAGTACAACTGTGTAAATTTTCAAGATAATTCAGCCATTTCGGAGTCTATAGGTAATGGATACACACACACAAAGTTCCATTTATAAATAAGTTTAGATTTAAATAAGGAAAGGTCAGTTATTTTCTGTCTATTGTGTTATTCTAATGGATATTGAATAGGGATAATTACACGTGGAAAAATGGTCATTTCCTGTTTAATGTATTTTTGTGAAGGTCATGTTCTAGAAGCAGTAGTAAACAGCCAAGAATGTTTGATATTGCTTCACCAAGATCTGGAAACTGCAGTTATTTGGATTGAAACTCTGAACCACCTACCCAATGTCATAGGAAGGAGACTGCTGCAAAGCAGGTCAATTGTGTCTTTGTGTAAAGAAGGGGGAAATATTGCCAATGTTGAGGCCACAGTATATGGAAGAGCATCAAGGAGGTCATGTTCTAGAAATGGTACTAAACAGCCAAGAACATTTGAGATTGCATCTCCAAGATCTGGAAAGAAAAAAAATAAAACAAAATTATATTCTTTTACAATTATATTTTTAGAGGCTTAGTGAAAAAAATACTTAAAAAAAAAACAAACTTTGAAATGAAACTCAGAACATCCAGCATTTTATCATCTTTAAGGTCCTGGGCATGATGGTAAACTGCATCCGGCAGCAAGGCCTCTGATTAGCAGGTTGTAAGGAGCATGGAACCACCTTTTAATTACTGTTGTTCCCAGGTGCACCTTGATCCGGAGTGGTAGCACCTGTTAGGGTCCTAGCTATGGGTAAATAGTTAACCCCCAAACTGGGGTCAAAACACTATGAAAGTATAAAAATACACTTTTATAGAAATGTATACATAAGAATAGACTTTTATAGAAAAGAAAAATATTAGCAACAATACATTTTTCAAAAAAAAAATTATTACCATAACACATTTTTGAAGGGAAAAAAATATTCTCAGCAAAACATTTTTGAATACAAAACTAGAAAACATTTTCAGTTTTCTAAAATAAAAAAGAATAAAAAAAAGTTTTCATAAAAATCTGACTAAATCAAGCTTCTCACAATAACCAAACATTAAAAAAATGCTTTAAAACTCTACCTTTTTGGCATTAAATAACCCACAGAGGTGTTGATATACCGTTAAACAAAACTTAAGCTCAAACCCTTATTGTCTTCAATAGAGAAATAAACAAAAATCTCCATTAAAAAAAAAGTCTTCAATACTTTCTACCTTCTTGTTAGTGAAGATGGAAACAAATAAAAAATGTAACAAACAATATGAAATGGCCATTTTAAGGATGAATTGTGCAAATATAGAAACACAATTTACAAGTCTTTAAAAAAGAAGGATTATTGTTAACAAGTCTTTGAATTTTGTCAGACACCTTTTCTAACCAATCAATAACTAAGTAAATTATTCTAACCAAACAGAAAAGGGTATTTTACTTATGCAGATATACAATGAAAATGTAGAAATGCATTTTCCAAGAATTTGAATTTTGGCAAATGTAATATTCCACCAACTCCTTGCCCTCATTTTTTCAATTGACCTGTGGAATGAATATATCTTGCAGGGTTAGAGAGAGATAACTCATGACGTTCAATTGAGGCTTTACACAAGGAATGGAGTTCATATACGCCAGTGATTGTAATAAAGGGTTCGGTTTGAAATTCCTAGCACCTGAAGAAGCCCGAAGCGTACAACAGCTGAAACGTTGTACAAATGGCAACAAAGATGAGGACAATAGTCTGAATAATGTAAATACTGTAAACACTACCTCATCTCAGAAATATAGACAAATAGAATGATCTATTATTAAACGTCGTACAAATGGCAACAAAGATGAGGACAATAGTCTGAATAATGTAAATACTACCTCATCTCAGAAATATAGACAAATAGAATGATCTATTATTGAACGTTGTATAAATGGCAACAAAGATGAGGACAATAGTCCGAATAATGTAAATACTGTACATTCTTACTTCTACAGAAGGAAATTCTATGAGTACAAACATTTAGTACCACTTGACTCTCATATTTCATCCTCTTTGGAGAACTAGAGGCTAAGTGCAGGCCTAAAACGACGTTTCAAGTATCAGTTGAAAACATTCCTGACACAGGCCAACATCTACCCAAAGACTTGGGAAACAGTTGCTGCAAATCAGCCTTCCTAGAAAAGTACAATCTGATGGGAGGGACAGAGACTTTAGAATTCAGCCATCAACATGAAGAGGTTCTGCGACATGCTGTCAGGGAAGTCCTGACTCACCCACCCACACTCCTCTCTGACTCCGGCTCATGACTTTTCAGGAGTAGGCTGGGTCTTCACAGCCATCTTCGGCACTGCCACCAGAGGAGAAAAAAGGAATAAATAAAGAGGATGACGATCCTGACATTCAGATGTGAGCAGGTGTCGATGATGACAGTTCATGAGCAGCTGCGAGTGTAAGTGCAGTCAGCGAAACTTGTGCCAAAATGTTGGAATGGCACAGACCCTGAACTATCACCAGTCACAATGAGTGAATGTTTGCTTAGAGAGACCCTGTGTCTTAAGCGACTATCAGCCAATTCTCAACCCAGACCTCAAGGACAACATACATATAATCCATTGTTAAAAAATGAAGATCCATCCTCTACTTGTAAAAGATCAGATAACAAAAAAAAAAAAGGGAGTATTGCTGTCATATTTTGGCAGAAGCTACCCAGTCCTCACTTTTCAGTTTCAACAGAGTCCAAAAGCATCTCCAAATTCTTGTGGCTGACAAATTATTTTCCATCCTGCAACCCCGCCTCATAGATGAAATGTTGCACACCTCTCCCTGCATTATCACTACTTTCCTGGAAAGTGCTCAGTCACGCTATATTCTACCAGTTCTAACCTTCACAGCTAAGACCCACCATGCTACACACATTGTAGTGAACCATCCTCATTTCTTGTTAACCAGAAACAATATCAAATGGACATGTCTAGCTCAATATTACAGCATTTTTATCTTTTTTTTTTTAATCGTATCACCCCGAGCAAGGCAGTAACGCCACTGATGTGCAGGGGGCTACGTAATAGTGAAAAGATTGGAAAAGAGAAAGCCAGAAACCACATCCTAAACAAGGAACAAGGGATGAGCCTCTTAACCTGTTCAATAGACGTGGGTGGAGTGTGAACTGGGCGATAGATAGATCTATCTACTCCAATTGAAAAAAAAAGAAACCAAAGTGAGAAGATTGGAAAAGAGAAAGCCGGAGACCACATCCTAAACAGGGAACAAGGGAATTGATCTAGTGATCATATTTCTAAAAAAGTTTTCACTACTGATGTAATATGGTTATTGTATTTTGCTAGTTATTCCTATAAATCGAAGGTCGGTACTGGGAGTTTGGAGTTACATTTGATTCTGGAGCCATGAAAGTAAAATAAATCCAGTTTTTTTCAAAATTAACGTTCTGAATGCTATTTTTTTAGTTTTTTTTTTTTTTTTTTTTTTTTTTTATAAGCGTTTCACCCCGAGCAAGGCATGTCACTGCCACTACTGTGCAGGGGGCTACGTAGAGTGGAGAAAGGCTGGTTAAATATAGGAAATAATCAGAGGGTGGGTGATAGGTGGGTGAGGATACCGAGAATGAGGGTTGGGTAGATGAGAGTGTTGTGAGAATAGTTGGGAGTTAGTGTGATAGGAGGTGTCTATTGACCCTACATTTAAACACCTGGAGATTGTAACTGTCGGGAAAGCAGACTTGTGGAAGGGAGTTCCACAGGCGGGAAGCGCGAGAAAAGAAGCTGTTGGAGTAGAATTTACGGTTACATCTTATTTGTTTAACTGTAAAAGGGTGGGACCTAGTTGCTAATCTAGTATCTCGTGTAAATTCGTGCTTAGGCGGCACCAGTGATCTAAGCTCATCGGAGCAGAAGCCATGAAAGTACTTGTAGAAGAGGCACAGGGAAGCTACATCAGTTAGGATGAACTTGTCAAGATTACCAGTAAAAAGGATTTCAAGTTATAATAATACCTGTATAAGTACTCAGCCTCATCTCATGTTGTCCTCATCTTTATTGCCATATTCATACTGTTTCAGGCATTGTACATTCTGGCTTTCTTCAGGTGATATACGGTTGGAATTCCAAACTGAACCCTTCATTTGAATTTTGTTTAACAGCATGTCAACCTCTGTGGGTTATTTAATGCCAAAAAGGTAGGGTTTTAAGGTATATTTTTAATGTTTGATTATAGTGAGAAGGTTGATTTAGTCAGATTTTGATGAAAATTTAAAACAAAAATTTTTTTATTCTAGAAAACTGAAGATGTCTTCTAGCTTTGTATTCAAAAATGTATTGCTGGCATTAATTTTTTTCCTTCAAAAATGTATTATTGGTAATATTTTTCCTTCAAAAATGTATATTTTTCTATAAAAGTCTATTTTTACATATATATTTCTAAAAAAGTCTATTTTTATACTTTCACAGTGTTTTGACTCCAGTTTGGGGGTTAACTGTTTGCCCATAGCTGGGACCCTAACAGGTGCTACCACTCCGGGTCAGGGTGAACCTGGGAACAACAGTCATTAAGAGGTGGTTCCATGCTCCTTACAACCTCCCAATCAGAGGCTTTGCTGGCAGATGGAACCCTTCATTTGGTCCGCAAGAATAGATTGTTCTAATTCCATGTACCATGCTTTTTTGTTTTTGATATCTCATTTTCAGTTAATTCCGTTTCAAGTTTTTGTTTCGTCTGTTGTGACCAGGTATTTTTTTATATAATCATATCGCCCCCAAGCAAGGCATTTTATTGCCACTGTTTTGCAGGGGGTTACATAGGAGGAAAGTTATGAGAAAGAGTGACAGGTTATAAGGGAAGCCAGGAAGCAGGTAAGAGAAGGATTACTGTGGCCATAAAGTGAGGGATCAGTTAATATTTTGATTGTAATGTATAATTGATCCCCCACTTTATATCTACATTATAATAGAATAGAATTTTTTTTTTTTAATTATATAATCATATCGCCCCAAGCAAGGCATTTTATTGCCACTGTCCGCAAGAATAGATTGTTCCAATTCCATGTACCATGCTTTTTTGTTTTTGATATCTCATTTTCAGTTAATTCCGTTTCAAGTTTTTGTTTCGTCTGTTGTGACCAGGTATTTTTTTATATAATCATATCGCCCCAAGCAAGGCATTTTATTGCCACTGTTTTGCAGGGGGTTACATAGGAGGAAATTTATGGGAAAGAGTAACAGGTTATAGTGGGTGTCAGGAAGTGGGTAAGAGAAGAATGAGAATACCGATGCGAGTGGAGTGGATGGAGAAAGAAGCATGAGAGAGAGAGAGGATGCAGGTTAGTGAGATAGGAGATGACTATTGACTTTACATTTAAATTCTTGGAGATTGTAGCTGTCAAGGAAGCAAGGAAGGGAATTCCACAGGTGGGAAGTGCGAGAAAAGAATCTGCTGGAGTAGAATTTGCATTTACAATTTATTGGTTTCACAGTAAAAGGGTGGGGCCTAGTTACTAATCTTGTGGCTCAAGTAAATTTATATATAGGAGGCACCAGTGAGCTAAGTTCATCAGAGCAGAAGCTGTGAAAGTATTTGTAGAAGAGACACAGGAAAGCCATTTTGTCATTTTTTGGATCACTTAACTAATGCTTTTATCCAGTTACCTATATGTCCTTGCGTCTAATGATTGAATTTTAGGGACTTATAAACCTAATGTCTCAATAACCAATTTTCTTATCAGAGCATATGTTATAATCTATTGTTATAATTCTCTAGCTCTCTGTATTACTGGTTCACATATTGTATTATATTCAAAATGAAATTAATGTTTTGAGAGAAGCTACTTATTCACTTGGGATAAACTTGTCAAGATTAATGGTAATAAGTATATATATATATAATTCTCTAGCTCTCTGTATTACTGGTTCACATATTGTATTATATTCAAAATGAAATTAATGTTTTGAGAGAAGCTACTTATTCAGTTGAGATAAACTTGTCAAGATTAATGGTAATAAGTATATATATATATAATTCTCTAGCTCTCTGTATTACTGGTTCACATATTGTATTATATTCAAAATGAAATTAATGTTTTGAGAGAAGCTACTTATTCACTTGGGATAAACTTGTCAAGATTAATGGTAATAAGTATATATATATAATTCTAGCTCTCTGTATTACTGGTTCACATATTGTATTATATTCAAAATGAAATTAATGTTTTGAGAGAAGCTACTTATTCACTTGGGATAAACTTGTCAAGATTAATGGTAATAAGTATATATATATATAATTCTCTAGCTCTCTGTATTACTGGTTCACATATTGTATTATATTCAAAATGAAATTAATGTTTTGAGAGAAGCTACTTATTCACTTGGGATAAACTTGTCAAGATTAATGGTAATAAGTATATATATATATAATTCTCTAGCTCTCTGTATTACTGGTTCACATATTGTATTATATTCAAAATGAAATTAATGTTTTGAGAGAAGCTACTTATTCACTTGGGATAAACTTGTCAAGATTAATGGTAATAAGTATATATATATAATTCTCTAGCTCTCTGTATTACTGGTTCACATATTGTATTATATTCAAAATGAAATTAATGTTTTGAGAGAAGCTACTTATTCACTTGGGATAAACTTGTCAAGATTAATGGTAATAAGTATATATATATATAATTCTCTAGCTCTCTGTATTACTGGTTCACATATTGTATTATATTCAAAATGAAATTAATGTTTTGAGAGAAGCTACTTATTCACTTGGGATAAACTTGTCAAGATTAATGGTAATAAGTATATATATATATAATTCTCTAGCTCTCTGTATTACTGGTTCACATATTGTATTATATTCAAAATGAAATTAATGTTTTGAGAGAAGCTACTTATTCACTTGGGATAAACTTGTCAAGATTAATGGTAATAAGGAATTCAAGCAATGATGCCAATCCAAGTATCCAGTAGAATGGTAAGCACTAATTTAAACAACAAATAAATCAAACTAAACATTATTTCTGTATCTAATTTTAGCAATATCTTATTTAGAATTAGTGCTTCATTCCGGTTTGCAATGAATTTGTCACTATCAGCGTGGATTTCAGGCTGCAATAAAGTTAGGTATCAGTCATATTATGCAGTCTAATTTCTAATCTAATTATTACATTCTAAATAGTTACTATAAATTTTGTATTTCTTCTTCGTCAGGAATGAATTTCTCACAATCATTGAGGAATTCAAGCTGCAATAAGGTTAGGTATCAGTAGCGAATTCATTGCATTCACTTACGCGCAAATACCCTTGGGAAAGGTATTAATCCGTCTATTTCTTCCAGTTATGAGTTAAATAAAAGGACAGGATTGGGTTCTAAAGCCTTGGTCGGCAACTAGTCTACCGCAGAAAGCAATGGCAACCTACTGCTGGATAATCTTCTGCCCAGTCAGTCATGTCTCTTTCGAGACATGATCGCCCAAGCGTGTATTACATATGGCACTTAACTGACTGACTGATCAGTCGTATTATGCAGTCTAATTTATAATCTAATTGTTGCATTCTAATAAATAACCATAAATTTTGTATTTCTCGGTCTGTGATGAATTTGTCATGGTTAGCCAGGTTTTCATGCCGAAATATGCTATTCAGGGGTAAAATTAGGGATAGCAGAGAGGGCTATGAAGTACAAAGAAAAAAAATATTTCCAATTTCTTCCTTCAAAATTTGTGATTGGTGGGGTTCAAGTACATTGGCTCATCTTATAAGCAGTAAAATAAGGTACATTGCTATGAGCAAAGCATCAAACAAAGGCACATGAAGTGGTAAAACTCGTGTCCTTCACAGTCAAAGAAATTTACAACTAAAATATCAGCAAAAAGAGTTTTGGGGATAAAAAAAAAAAGCCATTAGAATGAACGGCCAAACATTTAGAAGGGCCAAATCTTCAGAAGGGCCAAACATTTAATGCAAAATCAACTCTAAATTCAGTCATGTTTTTCTGTTGCCAATCACATGATCAGGAGATGACGAATTGTTGACACTGAGGTATTACATGACTTAAACATCTTTTTCATACATGGTCAGATTTTCTGCTACTGTTAAAGAAACCATTAGCATAGAATTAATGGTTACATCTTGGCAACTCAACTGGATATTGATGAGATCTTGACACCAGTTTAATCTTCTTTTATATGCCATGCCCCTTCAGTACATAGGCGATCATAGCTGATATGTTCCAGAAAGGGATATATATATATTATTCGAAGTAGCTAAGCGGTTTTGACAAATGTAATGGAAGGAAAATTTAGCAAGTAGCCGTAATAATTAGTAATCTTTAAGAGCGAGAAGATTCACTCACCTGAGGCTATTTTTAATCATTGATCTTATAATGCTAGTATATAGATTATAGTTTACTTGTAAACATTTTTGAGTGAGTTGGATGCTATGCATGACATCCGTATGAGAGTCTAGATTTGGCAGGATTACAAATCAACATAAAACCTGCTTATGTTAAGTATGCAAGAGTTATGTTTTTTTGCAACTGATATGTCCCAGAAAAGGAATATATATATATATATATATATATATATATATATATATATATTATTCAAAGTAGCTAAGCAGTTTTGGCAGATGTGACCGAGTAAGACAATCTAGCAAGTAGCCGTAATGGACTGGCACTTATTGTAGTAGGATGCTAGATGTAGACTTATGCAACAGGTGTTCTAATAGGCGTAGTCCTAAGCATCCCCACCTTAGTCTGTATTTATGGCTAACACCAGGCAATCATATTACTGTGAGGGGGAATCAAGGTGTATGCATATTCATTACATCATAATACATATTCATAATTTTGTGTGTACAGGTATGTCGAACAGACGTTATGTTTATTGGTTTTTCACCTGTTGATTTGAGAACGTTTTATGTACATCTGTTTGATTTAGATAAACATAAGAATGGCTTCAATAAACGTTGGAAGTGTAATATAAAGTTTTTGATGTGTGTTTTGTAGCTAATATTGTTATTATTAAGCTCTCAAGGTACTTTTTAAAGAATTGTCTTCCTTTTTCATTTGGATGACATAGTTCTAGGGGTCACTGCCTTAGCTTGTATTTATAGGCTGACACCAGCCAATCATATTACTGTGAGAGGGAACCAAGGTGTATGCATATTCATTACATCAATAGCCTTCCACATCTTCCTATCCCTAGTGACTCTTAATATGTCTTCTCCTGTTACCCCACCCAAACCTCGCTCTGCCAAGTATGTAACACACTTCTTTCCTCTGTCGCTCTTTTCCTCTATCAGTCCTGTGAATATCAGATTCTCCAACCCTCCTTCCTCATTATATATCCCAGGAACTTTAGCTGTCTTTTCCTGATGTTCAGTACTAGTTTTATTCTCATTTCCATCCTTTTCAAAACTTCATCATTGCTCATCATGCTCAATCAATGGTATCCACAGTATCCTTCTGTAGAACCATATTTTGGTTGTTTCAAGTCTCTTCTTCATCTTCGATAACATTGTCCAGTTGTATAATGACAAACAGACATCACCTAACAGTCTAGTTCAAAAAGTCTAGGTACCATAGTGACGAATTCATCTGAACAATTACCATGAAAGTATTTATAGAAAAGACACAGGATGGCTACCTTACAGTGGTGGGAAAGTGACTGAAGCCAAGAAATCAGAACAGGACCAATAATATTGATGGTTCTTCTTTGGGTTTTATCATGCTCTAGATAAACAGAAGGAGCACCAGACCATATTCTAAGAATGGCTGAACAGTAGACTTATAGATATAAAACAGATTCTGGGGAGAAAAGTTTTCTTGCACAACACAGATAACCAACTTCCTTAACAGCTAACCTAACAAAGGATTTAATATATTCTTTCTACTTTTGGAGAGAATAATATATAGAAAGTTTAATAATAAATAAATAAATGATAAGAATAATAGTACATAGCTAAGTGGTTAGAACGTTTATTTTCTGACCATGAGATCTGGGTTCAAATCACACAATGGTTGATTCTTGATGTTATTGTCTTGGGGAGGTAATTATAGTGTGCAATTTAGAAAGTGTGTGAAACCCATACCCTGTAATGAGCCAAGCCTTGTGAGTGAAACTGGTATAGGCAGAATTGTACAGAAACCACAGATGGTTGGGTTAGCATGAAGTCACAAGTCATTGTGACCAAAGGTTTCAGTCTACTGACCTTGTTTAAATTGTTGATCCTGCCAGATTATGCATTCTCTTTCCCAGAAATTGTAACTAAGGACCATTCAGCATAGACTCTGCAGATGTGAACAAATGTAAATGTGATTGACCATATAACTGCAACAGGGATAGACTAGCTGCTCTGACAGACAAGAGTCCTTTGAAAATGAGTAATCATATGAGAGTAATAAGTAACAATAAAAGAGTAAAAAATCAAGAGTAAAAACTCACCGTGTTGTTTAATTAAAAGTTGAGGGACAATATCGATAATGTCCAGAACAGCTTCATATAAACCTGAATAATTCAGGTTTGGAAAAATGGACAGGCGTACACTGTCCCTCTGACGAGGACCATAGCTTTCTGATGGAATATCAGGAACATCCTTGAGAACACTGATGAGAAAACACCAGAATGATTAAATAAATAAATAAAAAATGGTAATTGAATAAAAAAAAATATAACAATGGAAGACAACAAAAACATAAATGAAAAAAAAGTAATCAATTGAAAGAAAATTGGTAGTTAAAAAAATTGGGCAATTACAAAATGAATCAGTAACTGAAAAATGATAAAAAAATTGGGTGAACCTGAAGCAGACTACCAACACGCTTAATTTTGTTGTTTTTCATTTTTTTAATTTTTTTTCAGCACAGTCCTATCAATTGTTACTTAAACTTTCCAATTATCAAAAAAAATTTTGAAAAATGTCAATATGACCACTTTGGAGGGGGTTCAGTTTCTCATACAACATTATAGTAATTTGATCCTCCATTTTCAATCCACTCACGTTGGAGTCGCATTGTTATATTAATTTTGTTGTTTTTCATTTTTTTTTTTTTTAATTTTTTCAGCGCAGTTCTATTGATTGTTACTTAAACTTTCTGATTTTCAAAAAAATTTTGAAAAATTACAATATTTAAACAAATTTGGAGGGGGGCAGTTTCTCATACAACATTAAAGTAAATCGATCCTCCATTTTCAATCTCCTATAAGGTTGCATGAGAAACTGTTTCCCCCTGTCTAAAATTGTTTAAATATTGAAATTTTTGCAAATTTTGTTTGTCATGCGTAAAGTTTCAGGTGTAAAAGATAATATTGCACTGAAAAAAGTCCAAAATATTTGATAAGGAACAAATTTACAGGTGGTGGTAAGGTTGTACTGGCAACTGGTTTCAAAATGGAGGCTCGATTTACTATAACGTTGTATGAGAAACTGATCCCATATTGAAATTTTTCAAATTTTTTTTGTCAATCGTAAAGCTAAGAGGGTAAACGATAGGACTGCGCTGAAAAAAGTAAAAAAAAATGAAAAATAACAAAATTAAACATGGTAATAGTCTGCTTCAAGTCCGCTAAAAATTGATAATTAAGAAAAATGGTAACTAAAAAAAAAAAAATATGATAACTGTGAAACAGAGTAATTAAAAAAAAAGCAATTGAAAAACATAGTAAGGACTGCATTGTGATGTAATGGATATTGTATCAGAATGAGAAATCAAAGGGCCTAGTTCAAATTCAAGTTGAATCCGTTGTATTCACTTCAGTCGGTCAGTTAAGTGCTATACGTGATACACACTTTGGCGATCATGTCTCGAAAGAGACATGACTGACTGAGCTGAAAATTATCCCGCAGTAGATTGCCATTGCTTTCTGCGGTAGACTGGTTGCCGACCAAGGCTATAGAACCCAATCTGTCCTGTTATTTAACCCATAACTGGAAGGAATAGATGGATTAATACCTTTCCCAAGGGTATTTGCCCGTAAGTGAAGGCAATGAATTCAGCTGGAATTCGAACTCGGCTCCCCGATTTCTCGTTCTGAGCTGATATCCAATGCACCACAATGCACATCCTTGGATTCACTTACATACAAATAAACTTAGGCAATGTATTAATCCATCTCTTCTCCCTTCAGCTATGGGTTGAATAGCAGGACAGATTAGGTTCTATAACCTTGATTGGCAACCAGCCTACCGCAGAAAGTAATGGCAACCTACTGCAAGAAAATCTTCTGCCTAGTCAGTCATGACTCTAAAGAGACATGATCACCTAAGCATGTATCATGTATGGCACTTAACTGAGTAGTGATTTTAAAATACTAAAAATTAGTAATTAAAAAAAAAATTGACATAACTGTTGAACCAATACCAAGCAGCATTTCTAAACACAAAAAAAAGGTTGATTGATATGTTTTCTACAGCTTATCAACACCTTGGTGGTTATTTAAAGCCGGAAAATATGTTTTTAGATTGTAAGAATATTTTTTAGAAGTTAATAATGATTTAGCGATACAAGCCTTACCCACAGCTGGAGGCAAAAGAGGTGGATTCATACCTTTCCCAAGGGTATTTGCATGTAAGTGGATATAATGAACCCAACAGAAATTGGAACTTGTATGTAGATTTGCTGAACTATGATGACTTGGCTTAAATTTTCTTTTTAATTAGTAAGATTTTCCTATCTCTTTATACTTTGTTTAGTTTCTGAAAGGCATGTATAGATTTTCTGAACTATGACATTTTGTCTTCGATTTTCTTTTATTCACTATCTATTAGATAGTACTCCTTCCTTCAATATTAATTTTCAAGTAGTGTTATCAATGTTCATAAAATATGTCCTTTAACAATATAAACCAGTTCTCACCTCAGTAGAGTCTGGGAAAAGTACTTCAAGGTGTTGGCAATATCCATTCCACTTGGCTCTGGAAGGACATTATTCCTGATCCGACTGTGGTAATCCTGCAAGGTACGGATCTTGGCCGTAACTTTAAAAAAAAAAAAAATTCATTATAACAAGAAGAAAATTATCATTTAAAATTTCATTGTTTTATAGTAACAGAGTAAAAGAGAAATAAGCAAATCCATTTTAGTTCTAAAGAATTCAATTTAAACAAAAAGAAATTTAAAACATGAAAACAATTTCAGTATTTATTTTGTGCATGCGTTTAGAATATTAGTAACAGAAAATTAATTCATTGCCAGTAGCAATTTACTAATTCCTGACCACTGACAATACTTTTCTTCTTCATTTGCAAGGCATTCCTATAGTACAATCATTAGCAATGCATTTACATTATACATATAATAGCTCTATTCTATCCGTAATGCTTGCATTCATTCCTGACCACTGACAATCCCTTTCTTCCTCATTTGCAATGCATTCCTATATTAAAATCATTAGCAATGCATTTACATTATACATATAATAGCTCTATTCTATCCGTAATGCTTGCATTCATTCCTGACCACTGACAATCCCTTTCTTCCTCATTTGCAATGCATTCCTATATTAAAATCATTAGCAATGCATTTACATTATACATATAATAGCTCTATTCTATCCGTAATGCTTGCATTCATTCCTGACCACTGACAATCCCTTTCTTCCTCATTTGCAATGCATTCCTATAGTAAAATCATTAGCAATGCATTTACATTATACATATAATAGCCCTATTCTATCAGTAATGCTTGCATTCATTCCTGACCACTGACAATCCCTTTCTTCCTCATTTGCAATGCATTCCTATAGTAAAATCATTATCAATGCATTTACATTATACATATAATAGCCCTATTCTATCAGTAATGCTTGCATTCATTCCTGACCACTGACAATCCCTTTCTTCCTCATTTGCAATGCATTCCTATAGTAAAATCATTAGCAATGCATTTACATTATACATATAATAGCCCTATTCTATCCGTAATGCTTGCATTCATTCCTGACCACTGACAATCCCTTTCTTCCTCATTTGCAATGCATTCCTATATTAAAATCATTAGCAATGCATTTACATTATACATATAATAGCTCTATTCTATCCGTAATGCTTGCATTCATTCCTGACCACTGACAATCCCTTTCTTCCTCATTTGCAATGCAATCCTATAGTACAATCATTAGCAATGCATTTACATTATACATATAATAGCCCTATTCTATCCGTAATGCTTGCATTCATTCCTGACCACTGACAATCCCTTTCTTCCTCATTTGCAATGCATTCCTATATTAAAATCATTAGCAATGCATTTACATTATACATATAATAGCCCTATTCTATCAGAAATGCTTGCATTCATTCCTGACCACTGACAATCCCTTTCTTCCTCATTTGCAATGCATTCCTATATTAAAATCATTAGCAATGCATTTACATTATACATATAATAGCCCTATTCTATCAGAAATGCTTGCATTCATTCCTGACCACTGACAATCCCTTTCTTCCTCATTTGCAATGCAATCCTATAGTACAATCATTAGCAATGCATTTACATTATACTAAGTACCTCTATTCATTTTCAATAACTAATTTTTAAATTGATATTTTAAAAACAAAAAAGTTTTCTTGAAACTTTTATTTTAGTTTTAATTGAATGCTAAATGATTAAATTTACTATTTCCAGTAAGCAAAATACTCTGGTGTATTTCAGACATTGATTGGACTCTAAAATTTGGTCCTGACCTGGCATCTAAGCTGCAGTTACTTTCACACTGCTATAACATTACTTCCCTGTGTCTTTTTTATAAATATTTTCATGGTAATTTTTCTGATGAGATTTCCTCTTTAATACCTAGACTTTATACTTAACTTAGTTTCTGAAAGGCATGAGATTGTTCAGTTTTTTATTGCCATATATGAGATTATATAGCAGTTCAGCACTTTTTTATTTCTAGTTGCATGATTTTTTTTTATTAAAGTTCTCCTAAAATTAAGCCCCAAGAGCCAATCAAGCCAAGCATTACTGAATAGAGCATGTGATATGATTGTAAAACAAATAGGAAGTGGAAATTATGAAGATATAGGGGATAGATAACAACTGACTCTCGATTTTCAGAGATTAAAATTGTAGTGCTTATGAAAACATTTATGCAGGAGTTTGCTCCATAGAAAAGAAAAGAAAAGAAGTCGTCCAAATGTGACATGTCCATTGGGGACATTAGTGATCATGGCTCTCCACAATTTCCTGTACTTTGTAGCTCTTATTAAATTTTGTCTTTTTGTTATCTCTCCTAAACCCTGTTCTGCTATTTATTTACTTAAGCTCACTTTTCTTCATCTGCTAATTTTTTTTTTAAATAGAAGTGGGTGGAGTGTGAACCGGGCGATAGTTTAGTCTATCTACTCCAATATTTTATTCAAATGACCTCTTTTTTCTATTATGATGAAAATGAATGCTTCTATTACTTTGAGTTATTGTTCACCTAGTCTAAGGTTTCATATTTGTTCTTAAGTACAATTGCATACATTTGTTTGTAAATTTGGTTACTTAAAAAATATACCAGCTATTTATTCACGGGTTAAGTGTTTAGAAATAAATAGGCACTGAAAAGTTTGTTGTTCTTTTTTAAACTAATCATATGCTGTGTAACAGTCAGTTAAGTGCCATACATGATACACGATAGATGACTAAGTAATTAGTGTAGATTTGCCATGTCACTCAAAAATACACCAGTTTTCCCAAGATGTATTGGTCAAAATTTTGTCTTTATGAAAGCAAATAATTGACTTTTTAAAAGAAAACAATAAGTTTTGTGAATTATCAGGTAGAAAATCTCAGAGATGCTGCATTTGTGTATGACAAAGCAAAATGACTTAAATATTTTGTTCAGTCAGTCAGTTAAGTACCATACATGATACACGCTTGGGCGATCATGTCTCAAAAGAGACATGACTGACTGGGCAGAAGATTATTCCACAGTAGGTTGCTATTGTTTTCTGTAGTAAACTGGTTGCTAGCCAAGGCTACAGAAACCAATCTGTTATTATTTAACCCATAACTGGTGGGAAGAGACGAAATTTTCAATTTTACAATTCACACAGTGATCAAATTTGGAATAACATTTTTTAACCCTACATTTACTCGTAGCAATCATTGTTTATTTTAGCCTCTGTTTCTAAAAAAAAATAAAAAACTTATTTGATAATGTATTAGTTTTTTTGTTTTTTTTTAATCATATCACCCCAAGCAAGGCGGTAACGCCACTGATGTGCAGGGGGCTACATAAGAGTGAGAAGATTAGAAAAGAGAAAACCGGAAACCGCATCCTAAACAGGAAACAAGGAATGTGCCTCTTCACCTGTTCAATAGATGTGGGTGGAGTGTGAACCGGGCGATAGTTTAGTCTATCTACTCCAATTGTTATTTCAATAATTTGTTTCTTAATTAGTAACGATGAGAGTGTCTCTTAGTCTTTACACTTCCGACATACTGATACTGATTGTTACATACATTTTTCAGCATGAACCACAATATTTCATTGTATCTTTTTGAAAAATAAAATAATAAAAAAGTACTGGTCATTGAATAATAATTAAAATAAAAATTGATTATATTTATTTTTTAACTCATATTTCTAAAATTCTCTTTACGAGTTAATTTTTTGGAACCTAAAAATGGAAAAAAAGAGACACTAAAAAACCCAAACCTTTTTAGAAAAAAAAAAAAAAAAGAAATAAGTGGTAAATTTTTGTTTTGTTCCCCGAAGGCCTTTACCCCTTCAAATCTTTCCAAAACATCCTTATTTCCATGCAAATGTATATGCTGAACTCAAATCGATAATTGTTTATTGAAGAAACCTACCTTTTTTCATGTTATCGAGCAGAAAAATATGGAACTTTTTGTCGATGTTTATCCCACCCCATAACCATGGTTAGAAAATGTTATTCACTGCAGACTGACTTCACGCGTAGTTTGCCGATTTTTTGGTCTTTTTACTTTCTTTTTGCAATTACTACACGGAAAATGAGTTCCGAAACCAAACCAATCACAGAGTAATTGCTCAAATGGAGTAAATCGACCGAAATAAGTATCCTACACCTCAAGTCATTCAGCGGTGAATCAGATAGGAGAACAGTGGTAAGGGGTGAGATATAGTCCGATGTATTTCTGGTCGATACCATGAAAAAAAAGGTAGGTTTCTTCAATAAACAATTATTGATTTGAGTTCAGCATGTACATTTGCACGGAATTAAGGATGTTTCAGAAAGTTTTGACAGGGTAAAGGCCTTCGGGAACAAAACAAAAATTTACCAAAGAAGTTTTGAAAGTTTATTTTATTTTATTTTTTGTTTCCAAAAGTGATTTACACACTCAAACGTTAAAAAAAAAAAAAATCATCCTTGATGGAAAGATCTAGTCTAGTCACTTTAAAAAAAAAAAAATTAATCAAAAAGAAAAACCCGAATAACTATCAAAAAGAAATAAACATCCTTGCGCATCAGTGGCATTTTTACCTTGCTTGGGGTGAAACGATATTCTGGTTTAGTTTTCCAACGTGTTGAATTTATTTAAGAATAAGATCACATTCACTTTTAATCTTTCCCCCTCACGCCAAAAATTCAATTATTATCTTATATTTAATGCCATATGAGTTAGATAAATTTTGATTACAATTAAATTCATTATCACTTACTCCAGTCCAGTTAAACAGTTTATTTTTAAACTCCCATTCGAGCAAAAATAAATTGGGTTAAAAAAAAAAAATCTTCTAAAATCAGAATTTATATGAAAAAATAAAATTTTAAATCAGTGTATTTGTCATAGAAGAAAATTTATCTTTAATTTTAGAAAAAGTAATTGAATTTTAAAATTAAAAACAACAAAAAACAAACGTTAAATTTTTTAATATATTTTTAGCTGAGAAGAAAAGATCGATTTATCGCTATTTTTTAAAAGTTACTTTTTATCCTAAATGAACAAAACTTCATTGTAGTTCTTTTTTATATCACAAAAATTAAAATAGTTTTTACTTTTTCATAATCAAAAGGTGTCAACAAGTTATATGGCCCAAATAACGGTGTTGAAAAAAAAAGACTTAAAAAAAAACATGCAACATGACACGTTTACAATTCAATTTTTAGCTTCATTATTCTTTGTAGCAGAAAAAGAAAATATCAACTAGCTATACAAAAACATATTATCCTTCTTTTACTTCTTAAAATTTAAAATTACGTACAAGTGGCCGCCCTTGTAGCCATTTTGTTTTGCTGCTGTGATGTTTGTTGTTAAATATAGGAACTGCTTTCTCTCCAAGAACAAAGCATTTTCTTCAGCTCCTTGCTTCTCCCTGGTTTACACCCGACCATTACCCAATGTAGGATCGCTCGTACATGTCATCTATAAAGAGACGACGAAAGGGCAGTCTTTCAAGAATAAGAAGCTATAATAAATTGGGTTTGAAAATAGATGAAGAACGGTTGAAAGGCAGCATCTCCTGATGGAGCCTTCCGCTTCTGGTTTTGTGAAGAGAAAGAAAGAAAAGAAAGAAAGAAGCAATGTATGTTGGAATTCTTCATTTATTTCTTTTTTTTTATCTCTTATTCTCGGAAATAAACTCCACCTGTAATTCAATATTTATTAAAAAACAAAAGATGAATTCAAAGCTAAATTCAAATCTTTTTTTTTTCGATTTGTTTAACTTTTTTATGAAATTTTAAACGAAATAATTTTCATCGTTTAACTTTCGCTTTGACTTTAAGCTATAAACAAAAGAGTTATCTCCCCTTAATTCTTTAGTTTGTTTTTTTTTAAGCAAAACTTTAAATTTGGATATTGTTTTTAGATTTAATTTTTATTAAATGCAGAATAAATTCAAACTTTTACTTTGAAATACATATTAATTATCCCCATTTATATTTTAGTAA
This sequence comes from Ascarosepion bandense, assembly GCA_037127315.1. NCBI lineage: Eukaryota > Metazoa > Mollusca > Cephalopoda > Sepiida > Sepiidae > Ascarosepion > Ascarosepion bandense. Next base: position 590,012 of record JBBBDQ010001167.1, on the reverse strand, counting down.
TTATTTTTAACCTTTAATTCAATTTGAAGTTGGTATTATTGAGCAGATAATTATAGTATTGTAACAAATTAATACATTCTGTTAAAAAAAGAAAAGAAAAATGCATAAAATGAGACACAAAAAATGAATGAACATTTAACTTACAATTGTATAAAATATTTTTTCCATTCTTCTTTTACAATAAAAATTGATTTCTTTAGTTTTTTTTTAATTGGATTGGGTTTTTAATTTTTTTCAAAAATTTAACAACCAGCCAATTTTAAAAATTTAACAACCAACCAATTTTTTTCAACAAAAGTTTAATACTGCAAAATCAATAAATAAAAAAAATGATTAGATAGATATGAGTAGCGTTATATATATATATATATATATATATATAGAGAGAGAGAGAGAGAGAGATAGATAAATAGATAAGAACATGCAGAAATGGACAACCTGAGATAGATAATAAACAGATTTAGATAGATAGATAGATAGATAGATAGATAGATAGATAGATAGATAGATAGATAGATAGATAGATAGATATGAGCAGACTTAGATAGATAGATAAATAGATAGATAGATAGATAGATAGATATTGTAAGTTCTATGCTAACAGTTTCTTCTATCATACTTTTCACTTGTGGAACTCTCTTCAAACTCCTTGCTTTCAAGTCAATGCAATCTCAATCATTACCTTTTGTCTTCTTAATTCCTGTTTTTTTTTCTCTTCTTAATTATGCTTTTCTTTTTTTCATATTCTTTCACACTCAGTGACCCCCTTGTGTCTTATTGGCTTTATTTCCTTTGCTTGAGGTGAAATGATTAAAAAAAAAAAGTTAATTCTTAGGCTACAAAAGATGGAAATGATACTGATGGCAAATAGGAATGCACAAATGAATTCAAGAGGCTGTGGTCATGGAGAAGGGCTGTTAACTCCAATAGCTACAATTGCTAACTAAAATGAGTGAACGTAAATTTTTATGGATTCGTTTAATAACTTTCCCCTAATGTATTATACAAAATGCTAATTTTGAAATATAATTTACGTGTTAGAATTTATGAGAAGACATAATAATGTTATTATTATATAGCTTACTATTTAGAACAACATTCTCATCTTGGTTGTTTTCTGGTTCTTGTATGATCACTGAAGTTAAGCAATATTGAGCCTGGTCACTACCTAGATGGGTGACTGCTTTAAAATTCCAGGTGTGTAAGTTTAAATGTGCGAGTAGTGTAATGGATTACTTAAGTTAAGCAACACTGAGTCTGATCAGTACCTAGAAGGGTGACCACTTAAGAATTTTAGGTGTGTAAGTTTGGATGTGTGCATAGTGTAATGGATCACTGTAGTTAAGGAACATTGAGCCTGGTCAGTACCTAAATGGGTGGCCGCTTTAGAATTCCAAGTGTGTAAGTTTGGATGTGTGTGCAGTGTAATGGATATCAGCTTAGAATTGGAAATCAGGGAGTAGGAGTGTGGTAATACGGAGCATAGTGAGGGACCGGATGTTTGCACCCTCACAACCAAAAAGCAAATGACCAAAAGTCATCAGTGCGCAGCCGGATTTGTGCAAATGTTCCGGTTGAAAAATAAAAATTAATTAAATATTAAATTTCCAGTTTGTGAGCCTACGTGAATTTTATTTATCAGCCAATCGGAAGCCAAGTGTGAATCCCCAAATGATCTGCTGTGATCCAAAAAGAAGATATAAAAAGCTGATACAGAAAGCATTGGCAGACAGAAAGACAGACTCGAGAGAGACGAATATAATTAGTATCTCCCTTGACCAAGTCAAGTGGTTTACTATGCTAGCCTCCCATTCCCTCTCATCTTATCTTTCGCTGTCTCAAAACTACTTACTGACCTAAGGAGCAGCTACTTCAAAGACATTCCTTACTTACAACGCTCCCATATTCCTAAGTATTAATTCTCTTTTAAGCATTTTATTGCCATGAACATTTTAACATCAGTTGGACTTATACTTCAAGTATTACTTTAATTGTAAAAACCTTAATTGATATGTGTTATATATAAAATGCTAATTTTCAACTCAATTTGATTTTCTTGATTTATAATCATTTTATGACTTATAGTGGGCTATCTTCAACGAGGCCAAATTCCGTCAGTCTTCAACAATACACAACTACCCTTCACTAGAACAGACTCTTCACTATAAACTGGAAAAGAATGGATAACCCAGTATAGGAGTTCTAATTCCAGTCAGGTTTGTTACATTCAGGTCAGATCTTCTTCTTCTATGTGCCCTGTCTCTTCAGGATGTAGGCGATCATGGTTCTCCACGTCTCCCTATCCTTTGCGGCTCTTAGTATGTTTGCTCCTGTTACACCTCGCAACACCCATTCTGCCATCCACTAGCTCAAGCCCATAAATCTAGAACATAAATGTATAAAAACTAGCATGGTCACAAAATGAGGGATCAGTTTATATATTGTTTAGAATATAGATTTGACCCCCCACTTTATATCCACATTATAATTTCTTATAAACACTTGGCATATATATTCTTCTTCTATGTGCCCTGTCCCATCAGGACGTAGGCGATCATGGTTCTCCACGTCTCCCTATCCCTTGTGGCTCTTAGTATGTTTGCTCCTGCCAGGAGTAACAGGTCAGATCAGGTTTGTTATATTCACTTACTTGCAAATACTGCTGGGAAATGAATTAATGCACTACTTCTTCCCCAGCTATGGGTTACATAGTAGTGCTTGTATCAGTTAATAGTTACTATCTCTGAAACATTCCAACAATCCCAAAATATTTTCTGGCTTTAAATAACCTGCAAAAGGTTGATAAACCATGAGAAACAAATCAATCAATAAACTTATGTTTTGGCCGCAGATGTCTTGGTAGTTTTTTATTTGAATTGAATACTTACATCAATTTTCACAAGTTGCTCCCCACCTTAGACACTGTTCCAACTAAAAAAATTACAATTTTACTTGGAAGCACCAAGTAGCCAATTTTCACTGTGAATCCACATGGAGAACCAAGCTGTTCAAATAAATCATTCTCTTTCCATCACTTAATTTTGATTTATATTGGTAGCTAAGGTAACAGAAAATGGAAAGTATGAAAGAAGCATTCCAGAAGTTGAATAAAGTATTAAGAAACAGGACAATTTCACTAGAAACAAAGAAGAGAGTACTGGATTGCTATGTGATGTCAGTTCTTCAATAGGGCAGTAAATGCTGGACAATATCAAACAGCTGAAATGTGGTTCTACAGAAGGATGCTGCGGATATCATGGACCAAGCATGTGAGCAATGACGAGGTCTTAGAAATGATGGAAACGAAAAGGAAATTAATACTGAGCATCAGGAAGAGACAACTAAAGTTCCTGGGACATGCAATGAGGAAGGAGGGCATGGAGAACCTGATACTAACAGGCCAGATAGAGAGAAAAAGAGACAGGGTAAAGCAGTGGATAACATATTTGAAGGACCTGATCAGGTGGATGATTGTTGCATGGTGCAACAGGAGAAAGTGTGCTAAGAGCCACCAGGGATAGGGAGACATGGAAAGCCATGATCACCTATGTCCTGAAAGGACAGGGCACATAGAAGAAGAATATATATGCCAACTGTTTATAAAAAATTATAATATGGATATAAAGTGGGGGATCAAATCTATATTATAATCAATATATAAACTGATCCCTCATTTCTATACATTTATATTGTAGATTTATGGGCTTGAGCAGGTGGATTACAGTATGGGGGTTACATGGCGTAACAGGAGAAAGCGTGCTAAGAGCCACCAGAGTCAGGGAGATGTGGAAAGCCAAGATTGCCTATGTCCTGAAAGGACATGGCACAAAAAAGAAGAAGGTAGTTTGTTTTCATTTTGCTTTCCATGGTTAGGGGAGATAACTTGTATGGACTAAGAGAGATAACTCATATCATTTAATACCCATCAGTCTTATTTCCTTTTGTGCTGTTTATTTGTTTCTTCCACTGAAGCAGATTACTACCAGACACTGGGATTGAACTCACAACTGCTAGTGGAAGAAACAAACAAATGACTCAAAGCTGAATATAAGTAAATAATAAACTTTTCCTTTCACTTAATGGTGTATAGAGCAGCGTTTTTGCTGTTTCCATAACAAAAATTTTTTTATGAAGCAGGGTTGTTAGTCCTGTGCCCAACCCCCAAACCTGGAGGAAGATGATTTTCTAAGCGTAGCTTAGACGTAACACACGGCCGAAATAGGGGATACTCAGTGAGGATCAAACTCACTACTCAGTTATAATGATTCTAGCGAGACGAGCTTGCTAAACATTAGACCCCGCCGAGGTGCCCAAAAATGAATATGGTTGGTGAGTATTAAAAGGATTTTATTGATAGAAGAGGAGAAAAAGAAGAGAGAATGTTAAATTTCTTGTTCAGATTACTGCGAAAGACACAAATGAAAATACAAGATGGTTAATCCGATGTGAAATTTGTAAAAAATATTTATGACAGTGGCATGAAGAAAATAGCATAGAATACAAAATTTACAAAACAATCTTACCTAAAAGTTTCCTTTGCATGTCTAACATTGATACTGTTAGGCTCTGTTGTAGTGAAATATCCTGTCCTACCCAGGAATGGGTATGGCCTGGGTTATAAAAGACTGGGATTAGAACGAACTACAGAGTGATCGAGAGTCCTCATCATTATACGAGAATGTTCGTGATTATACGGGAGTCTTCATCATTATATGAGAGTGATTGTGATTATATGAGAGTCATTGACTTTAGTCGAGAGCCATCGGCCTTGGATGTGAGTTAGATGTCACTAGACAGAAGTCTTCTTCTCAAGATGGACGCATACGTTCTATACAGAGACATTGTCTTCTTGATTGTTATTCTTGTTATCTGTTCGTTGGTGTTTGGTACAATAAACCAAACACCAACGAACAGATAACAAGAATAACAATCAAGAAGGCAATGTCTCTGTATAGGACGTATGAATAGAGATTTATTATACCTCAGTACAATAAACCAAACACCAACAGATAACAAGAATAACAATCAAGAATAGGACATATGAATAGAGATTTATTATTTTTTTTTTTTTTTTATAAGCGTTTCACCCCGAGCAAGGCATGTCACTGCCACTACTGTGCAGGGGGCTACGTAGAGTGGAGAAAGGCTGATTAAATATAGGAAATAACAGAGGGTGGGTGATAGGCAGGTGAGGATACCGAGAATGAGGGTTGGGTAGATGAGAGTGTTGTGAGAATAGTTGGGAGTTAGTGTGATAGGAGGTGTCTATTGACCCTACATTTAAACACCTGGAGATTGTAACTGTCGGGAAAGCAGACTTGTGGAAGGGAGTTCCACAGGCGGGAAGTGCGAGAAAAGAAGCTGTTGGAGTAGAATTTATGGTTACATCTTATTTGTTTAACTGTAAAAGGGTGGGACCTAGTTGCTAATCTAGTATCTCGTGTAAATTCGTGCTTAGGCGGCACCAGTGATCTAAGCTCATCGGAGCAGAAGCCATGAAAGTACTTGTAGAAGAGGCACAGGGAAGCTACATCACGCCGGTGTGAGAGCGGCTGCAGCCGGTCTGCCAAGTCAGTATCAACCACGTTACAGATCCTCCTTTGTATTTTGTCAAGAAGCCCAAGGAGAGCAGCAGGGGCACCCGACCAGATATGGCAGCAATATTCAATACACGGGCGGATGGTAGATTTGTATATGTGCAGAATAGTTTCAGGTGGGAAAAATTTCCGGGCCCTGCACAGGGAGCCCACTTTCATAGCAGCAGATTTGGCAATGGATTCAATATAGTCATTCCATTTGAGGTCCGCCGAGAGTGTAAGGCCAAGGAGGCGTAGTATTTTACTCTCTGGGAGGCTAGCCTGTCCCATGCTAATGGGAGGTAGATGCGATTGTCTATGGTGGTTAGTTGATAACAGCTTTGTTTTGGAGGCATTGAAATTTACCAACCATTTCCTACCCCAGGTCACTACGGATTGAAGGTCCCTTTCAAGTGCGGCAGCGAGGTTCACTTTGTCATCCAGACCTGGTTTCTGATCGATGCGGGAGTAGATTGTTGTGTCGTCGGCATACATGCCAACTTGGGAACTAATGGTGTCGGGGAGATCATTAATGTAGATCAGAAATAGCGTGGGACCTAGGATAGAACCTTGGGGGACGCCCGCGTTCGTCTGGTAGTTTTGGGAGGCATGCCCATTTAATACCACCTTTAATGTGCGGTTAGAGAGGAAGGACTGGATGAGGTCAAACAGATGTCCAGTTATCCCATAGCTCCGCAGTTTGCACAAGAGGCCAGCATGCCAGACCCTGTCGAATGCTTTGGAGATATCCAAGGCAACGGTTCGGGCTTCACCATTCTTGTCGAGTGCCTGGTATATGTACTCGGTAATGGTCGTTAGCATATCAGCAGTAGACCTGGTGAAGCGAAACCCATACTGTTTGTCAGAGAGAAGCCCGTTGGTCATAAGGTGCTGAATCACCTCGGCGTTGATAATGGCTTCGAAAACTTTGCCAAAGATTGGAAGGAGACTAATAGGACGGTAATTGGCGGGGTCTGAGGGTTCGCCAGAATTCTTAAATATAGGTACTACGCAGGAGGACTTCCAACAGGCAGGAAAGCAGGAAGCAGATAGGCAGAGGTTATAGAGTTTAGAGAGGACAGAGGAGAGTTCTGGGGCACATTTCTTCAGTACTATGACTGGGATTCCGTCACCGCCGCTCGCTTTGTGTGGGTCAAGTTGCGCAATTATCTTGGCGACCAGCGAGGGTGAAATGTGGACGTTATTTAGTTGAGCCTTAGTTCTGGGTGGGAAGTCTGGTGTAGGTATTCCTAACGAGTCCAGTGTCGAATTGGTTGAGAATTTACGGGCAAAGCATTCAACCTTGTCGGCTGGGGAGGTGAGAACTTCAAATTCATTGATTAGTGGGGGTATTGAAGTCTTGTTCCTGCTGAGCACGCTTTTGCAGAGACGCCAGTAATCTTTGGAGCCAAACTTAGAGGATGCTATGCGTTGCCTAATTCTGGTAGCAAATGCCCTCTTCGCTTCGTTCAGTACTTTTTTACACTTGTTTCGTGCTGAGGTGAAAAGGCTCCTGTTTTGGTTCGACGAGCAGCTTCGATAGAGCCGGAAGAAATGGTTCCGGTGGGCAATAGCGGCCGAGCAAGCGGGTGAGAACCAGGGGGACGAATTAGGTTTTAGTTGGAATTTTCTGGCAGGGATAAAAGCATCGATGCCAGCCTTAACCCAAGAGGAGACTTCGGAGGCACAGTCTTTGACAGGAAGATCAAAGACGTTGTTCCAGGGGACGTCGCAGAGGAAGTCCCTGAACGAGTCCCAGTCGGCTCTTTGGTAGCAGTATGATATTCTGCTGGTCTGATTTTCTTGGGTAGAGTTAGTGCGGATTGATATGTTTACGGAGACTACGGCGTGGTCAGAGTTTCCAAGGGGGCAGAGTTGCCTGGTAGTGCAGGAGTCTGGGATGGAGGTAAAACAAAGGTCGAGTAAAGAGTCCCTTCCGTTAGGGTTTTTAGAGAAACGCGTGGGGAAGTCCACCACTTGCGTTAGAGCTTGGGCTATTGAAAAGTGCATGGTGCGGATCCCAGCAAGGTCGGTGGCTGAGTTTTCAAGCCACTTGGTGTGGTGGACGTTAAAATCGCCAAACACAAATATATGGGCAGATGGGTGAGAAGAAATGGCCCTGTCGATGTTAGTCGAGATGCAATCAAGTAACGTACAGTCAGAGGAGGAGGGGGAACGGTAGAGGAAGAAGAGATAGCTAACCGAGCTTAGAAGTGAGAGACGGAAGCACATGAAGGAATGATCAAGGGATTCAAGAGATGTGACCCTGGCTAGAGGGAGTTGTTCGCTGACATATACACCAAGCCCATGCATATGGACATTGGAGTCCTTCCTGAAGAGAGGAAGGTAACCAGGAACGAACAGCTCTGAAGAGGGGATAGAAGGGTCAAGGTTAGTCTCACATATAGCTAAGATATCGGGTGAGTTAGTTAGAAGGAAAGACTCTACACTATTAAAGTTAGTGCGAATACCTCGTATATTTGTGAAGGTAACGCAGGTAGGTTTGGGCGATTTACGACTAGCTGGTTTGGGCTTGCTATTTTGTTTGTTAAATTTCATGCTGGTTATGGTTGTGGATAGAGAGAGGTCTAGAGTAGGGTCAGATGGTCGTTAATTGCAGCAGGTGAAGGATGGAGAATGGCGCCGCCTGCAGCATAATGTGGCCTCGGGGTTGCCCATCGGAAATTCATGCAGGGACGCCCGTCCATGCGCGAAATGGCACTACAGGAACCCCGATATTATTCAACTGTTGATCAGAGCAGCCTCTCGAGACGCTACGCAAGAGTTCGGGCTCCTAACTACCAGTCGGAAGCAGCAACCAGGAAACTGCCAACCCGGTACCCTCAGAATGAAGAGACATTGCCACCATACTCACCAACTGCAAAAAGCTTCCAGCCGAACACACATAAAGTCCGAAAAAGAGAGAGATGAACCGGGAACCCCTTCCTAAACAAGAAACAAGGCGATCACCTCTACTCCTGTCCAAAAGGGGGTGGAGTGTGAGACCGGGCGATAGAAGGTACTATCTACTCCAATTAAAAAAAAGAATAAATGTGTGACTATTGTCTTCTTGATTGTTATTCTTGTTATCTGTTCATTGGTGTTTGGTTTATTGTACTGAGGTATAATAAATCTCTATTCATACGTCCTATACAGAGACATTGCCTTCTTGATTGTTATTCTTGTTAACTGTTCGTTGGTGTACGTGTATTTGGTTTATTGTACTGAGGTATAATAAATCTCTATTCATATATCTTCAGTGTTAAGAATTATTTCTTGCACTATTCTTTCTCTGTTTACCCACTCCCAGGATATAACACGTAATGAGAAAGAAGGGCTTGGAGACTCAGATACTCACAAGATAGATAGAAGGATAGAGAGACAGAGGGAAACAAATGGATGGCAAAGCAGGGATTGGGAGAAATACCAAGATCAAAGGTATTAAGAGCTAAAGGGCATAAGAAGATGTGGAGGACCTTGATCGGACACGGCACACAAAAGAAGACGCGTTGTGGGATAATAGATATCAGCTCAGGATAAGATATTGGAGAACCGAGTTTGAATTCCAGTTGTGTTATACGAGAGTGATCCTGATTATACGAGTGTTATATGTCCTTAGACAGAAGCATTCTTCACAAGAAGGACGCATACGTCCTATACAGAGACATTGTCTTCTTTATTGTTATTCTTGTTAACTGTTCGTTGGTGTACGTTTATTTGGTTTATTGTACTGAGGTATAATAAATCCATATTCATATATCCTCAGTGTTAAGAATTATGTCTTGCAGTATTCTTTCTCTGTTTATCCCCTCCCGGGATACAGTCAGTCAGTTAAGTGCCATACGTGATACACGCTTGGGCGATCATGTCTCGAAAGAGACATGACTGACTGGGCAGAAGATTATCCCGCAGTAGGTTGCCATTGCTTTCTGCGGTAGATTGGTTGCCAGCCAAGGCTATAGAACCCAATCTGTCCTGTTATTTAACCCATAACTGGAAGGAAGAGACGGATTAATACCTTTCCCAGGGGGATTTGCGCGTAAGTGAATACAATGGATTCAACTGGAATTCGAACTCGGCTCCCCGGCTTCTCGTTCCGAGCCGATATCCACTGCACCACAACACACATCCCCTGGGCCCAGGCTCATAAAAACAAGCAGAATTTTCAACAAAATATTCACTTCTATTCATTTAACTGTCAAAAATATTTTAAGAGGATGGCAAATTCATAAATGTCGCTGAGTAATTTAGGGACAATACTTCAGTTTTACAAATTGAAATTCAAAATTGAGATAAATCTTGTATTTTCACAAAAGTTCAAAATCAAGGTTAATACCTCTAATTTTGTGAATCTTCTTTCTACTTCTTTTTTTTCTCTTTCGCTGTCATTGACTTAGGTTTTCTTAATTCTGCTCTCAGAAACAGCCGATGGTCATTTATTTGCCAAAGCCCAAACCCTTCTTGTCCTTAGACCAATCTTCTTTTTCTATGTGCCGTGTCCCGTCAAAACATAGGTGATCATAGCCTTCCACATCTTCCTATTACCCTCTCAAATGCTGTTTTGCCATGCATCTACTCAAGTCCATCAAGTATGTCACGTGTTGATTTTCCTTGTCTCTCCTTCCTTCTATCCATCCTGTGAGTATCAGATTCTCCAAGCCCTCTTCCCCATTATATGTCCCAGAAACTTCAGCTGTCTTTTCTTGATATTAAATATCAGATTCCTTTTCATTTCCATGCTCTCCAAAACCTTGTTGTTGCTTATGTTTAGTCCATTGCATTCTCAGCATCCTTCTGTAGAACTACATTTCAATTGTTTCCAGTCTTTCCCTCATCTTTTAGACTTCTTAAATAGCGAGAAATTCGCTCCAGATTAAATCTAAAATTTGAAATTTATGTCAGCGTAACTTATTTTCCTCATTGTTTAAAAACACAAAAATGTACACTCCCAGCCCTAATTATTAGGCCACCCCAGTTTTAAAAAAATGATGTATTTCATACTATTTTTAGTATTTATTGCCAAGTAGATAATTCTAAATGAAAATAAAATGGTTCTTTTGTTATTATTACTTTGCAAAATTTTACAAGGCAAATAGTGACAATTTACCCATCGCACCCTGTAGATTAGCTATATATATACATATATAGCTAAGTTCCGTCCAAAACCTCATTCCTCCCCCTGGTTCTCTCCTGCCTGTTTGACATCTGTTGCCAACAGGAACCACTACTTCTAGCTATTTCGGAGCCATGCAACTGACCACAATAGGTGTCTATTTGCCGCTGCTCTTAATGATTATAAGAGGATCCTGAATAACACCAAGCTGTCGTTTGCTGAGAGAATGAGGCAGCGCATAGCTGACCGCAAGTTTGGCTCCAAAGACTATTGGCACCTCTGCAAACGTGTGCTGAACAACAGCAAATCCTCCATCCCTCCTTTAATAAATTTGAGGACCTCACAGCATCTGTGAAAAAGGCCGAGTACTTTCAGCAAACTCCACATTTGACTCGTCAGGAGCATCCACACCTGCCTTCCCTCTTAGAACTGAGGCTCAACTGAAAAATGTTTACATAACTCTGTCTCTGGCATCTAAGATAATATTAAAGCTTGACCCCCAAAAGGCAAGCAGAGGTGATGGAATCCTGGTCATTGTTCTGAAGAAATATGCCTCTGAACTCTCCTCTGTCCTCTCTAAACTCTATAATCACTGCCTTCTTCTTCACTGCCCGCTGGAAGTCCTCTTCTGTGGTTCCTGTATTTAAGAACTCAGGGGAACCCTCAGACCCATCCAATTATCGCCCTATCAGTCTCCTACCAATTTTCGGAAAAGTGTTCGAGGCTTTTATCAATGCTGAGATAGTTCAACATCTTACTGCCAATAAACTGTTTTCTGACAGACAGTATGGATTCTGCTTTGCCAGGTCTACTGCTGGTATGCTAACAACCATCACAGAGTACACATACCAGGCCCGCGATAAGTCAGTGAGGCTTGTGCTGTTGCCCTGGATATTTCCAAAGCTTTTGACAGGGTTTGGCACGCTGGCCTTCTGTGCAAGCTACAGGGTTATGGTATCACTGGACGCTTGCTTGATCTGATCCAATCTTTCCTGTTTGTTTGAAATATTCTTAAAGTAAGCGTTTTTTTTTTCTGCCTAATTTTAAATTTTAAGCTTTTTATGTTTAATTGGTTTTCTTTAATTTAATTTTTGATTTTAGCAGATATCTCTTGACTGGACTTTTACTAAGTTAAAACTTAGTAATCCACCGCCATGTTTTTTTTTTCAATTGGAGTAGACAGATCTATCTGTTGCCCGGCTCACACTCCACCCATGTCTATTGAACAGGTTAAGAGGCTCATCCCTTGTTCCCTGTTTAGGATGTGGTTTCCGGCTTTCTCTTTTCCAATCTTTTCACTATTACGTCGCCCCCTGCACATCAGTGGCATTACCGCCTTGCTCGGGGTGATACGATTAAAAAAAAAAACCAAAAAAAAACCGCATAATGAATGTTGTCTTGAATGGGCATGCCTCCACATCCTACCGCACGCACGGGTGTCTCCCAGAGCTCTATCCTAGGCCCATGATCAAATCCCAAGTAAGCATCTATGCAGATGACATCACCAATTACTCCCACATCAGTAAGAAATTTGGCAAGGCAGACAAACATAAGCTCACTGCTGATCTTGAGGACTTCCACTCAGTGGTGGACTGGGTTAAGAAGTGGCTCGTAAATTTCAATGCTTCTAAAACAAAACTCCTATTTGTCAACCATCACAGGCAATCTCTCCTACCACCCATAAGCATGGAGCAAGCAAGTCTCCCTGAAAGTAATACACTGTGCTTACCCTCTCTTCTGACCTCAAGTGGAATCATTACATTGAATCGGTAGCTAAATCTACTGCTAGGAAGGTTGGGGCCAGGAAGATTTTTCTGCCTGAATCCATTTTGTACATATACAAATCAACCATCTGGCTGTGCATGGAATACTGTTGTCATATCTGGTCAGGCACCCCTGCTGTTTCTCTCAGTGCTCTCGACAGGCTCCAAAGGCGAATCTGTAATGTGACTGATCTCGACCTGGCAGCTTGACTCCAGCCACTTTCTCACCAGCTTCCCTCTGTCTCTTCTACAAATATTTTCATGGCTTCTGCTCTGATGAACTTAGGTCATTGGTGCCCCCTCCACAAGAATTTACTTGGGCAACCAGACTGGCAACAAGGTCCCACCCTTTTACAGTTAGATCAACCAAATGCAGGCAACAATTCTACTCCAGCAACTTCTTTTCTCGCACTTCCTGTCTGTGGAACTCCCTTCCATATAATTGCTGGATGCATACTACCTCCAGGAATTTAAATGCAATATCAATTCTCATCTCTTATCCACTTGATTCCAGTCCTTTCTACATCACCCCATGTATCTTGTTCTTTTCCTTTCTCTCTACCTTCGCAATTGTCTTCACACTTGTGTTTCCATCCTTCTCCTGCCCTTTCTCTGACACCCCCTGTAGCTGGTTCGTCTTTCTTTTCACTCTCCCCCTCTCTCTCTCCATCACCCTATGTATCTTGTTCTTTTCCTTTCTCTCTACCTTTCTCTCTGTCTTCACTCTTGTGTTCACATCCTTCTTCTGCCCTTTCTCTGACACCCCCTGTAGCTGGTTTGTCTTTCTCTTCACTCTCCCCACTCTCTCTCTCCATCACCCTATGTATCTTGTTCTTTTCCTTTCTCTCTACCTTTCTCTCTGTCTTCACTCTTGTGTTCACATCCTTCTCCTGCCCTTTCTCTGACACCCCCTGTAGCTGGTTTGTCTTTCTCTTCACTCTCCCCCTCTCTCTCTCTCCATCACCCTATGTATCTTGTTCTTTTCCTTTCTCTCTACCTTTCTCTCTGTCTTCACTCTTGTGTTCACATCCTTCTCCTGCCCTTTCTCTGACACCCCCTGTAGCTGGTTTGTCTTTCTCTTCACTCCCCCTCCCCCTCTCTCTCTCCATCACCCTATGTATCTTGTTCTTTTCCTTTCTCTCTACCTTTCTCTCTGTCTTCACTCTTGTGTTCACATCCTTCTCCTGCCCTTAATCTTTCACCCGTTGTAGCTGGTTTGTCTTTCTCTTCACTCTCCTCCTGCTTAAAACTTTAACTCTCTTATGTAGCCCCCTGCACATTAGTGGTGGTACTGCTTTGCTTGGGATGAAATGATTAAAAAAAAACACACCTATGTACTTCCCTTTTTATTATCTGAAAATTGCCAAGACATTTTCAGAAAGTTATTGGATTGATTTACTGCTGCATTCTCCATAGTTTAGAATTCAGTTGTCCAATGAAATTTCATACATTTGTTTAGATACTGTTACGTGTTAAATGTAACAAAAGAAAAAAAATGATTGACTAAAACTCAGACATAAAAATCACATACAAATATCTAATTTACAAAAGCATTAAATAAAAATATTTACAAATATACAGTTTTGCATTCAAATAGAAAAATCTATAGTTTACAACTGGCAGACGAAGTGTTACGAAGGGGAAGGAAGGGTCAGGTAAGGTGTCAAATATCTTTGCCCAATTAAGTTAGCAAGAAAGTTAAATTTTTTTTTTTTTTAATCGTATCACCCTGAGCAAGGCAGTAATGCCACTGATGTGCAGGGGGCTACATAATAGTGAAAAGATTGGAAAAGAGAAAGCCAGAAACCACATCCTAAACAGGGAACAAGGGATGAGCCTCTTAACCTGTTCAATAGATGTGGGTGGAGTGTGAGCCGGGCGATAGATAGATCTATCTACTCCAATTGATAGATCTATCTACTCCAAGTGCTATACTTTTTGGAAATCTTTAAACGTGTATATAAAGACTGATTATTTTTTTGGTCAATGAAAGAGTCAAAAATATGTATTTACCCATATCGTTCCATGAGGTTCTCTTTCAGATTTTAGTTGGTCAGCAACTTCTTATAGATTCTTTCAGCTGGATATAAATCCTTGAATCACAACCGGAGTTGATAATGTCAGCACATCCTGTTAACAACTCTTTCAGGTTTTAGTTGGTACGACTTTTCTAGGAGATTCTTTTGGCTGGATATAAATCCTTGAATCAAAGCTGGCATTGATAATGTCAACAAACCCTGGTAACAACTGACTACTCTCTGCCCAAAACCTATTTTTATAGGAATAAACACCCAATTTGCATATTTCTAGAACCTTTCAAATTCTCTTGATTCTACTGGAATTTTCTCTATCATTCTAGTATCTTCCAAACGTTCTATTTCTAATTTTTTTTTATTTTTACGACTACTGCATGAATTAAAACTTTTTTGTAATAACAAGTAAGGCTCAATAGTGTCCCTTACTACAACTTTTTAGATATTATTTTTACATATAAATGTATCCTTGTAACAATACCATGTCACTTCTTGAAAGAAGCAATTATGGCTCTCCACACATTCCTTTTCTTTATTATTTGTGAATTGCCATGACATCTTGGGAAAGTAAGTAGAGTGGTTTCCCGTTTCCTTCTAAACAAGTTACCATTTTTTAGATGCCATATTCTTTCAGGACAGAATGAATCACAGATTCCTTTTCTTTATAATCTATGAACTGACACGAATTCTTGAAAGATAGTAAAATGGTTTCCCCTCCTCTTCATCATAGTTTTGAATTCACTGTTGTCCTTCTCTTGAACTAGGTATCATTTAGATGCAATGCCTCTTCTGGATGGAAGCAGTCATGACTCTCCACATTTTCTTTTCCTTCATTTTCTTTCATTGGCCATGACTTTTTCAGAAAGATAGTGTTTTTGCATTACATTTGTCATGGTTTTGAATTCACTGTTGTCCTTCTCTTGAACTAGTTATCATTTAGATGTGATGCCCCTTCTGGATAGAAGCAATCATGGCTCTCCACATTTTCCTTTCCTTTATTTTCTTTCACTGGCCATAACTTTTTCAGAAAGATAGTGTTTTTTCATTACATTTGTCATGGTTTTGAATTCTTTTCTCTTCAACTAGCTACTAGATACCATGCATATTCAATACAGAAGTGATTATGGCTCTCCGCAGATTCCTTTTGTATATCATCTGTAATTTGCCATGTCATCTTTGGAAAGAAAATTAAGTAGTTTTCTGTTGCCCTTCCCATTTTTACTTCTCAAAGGTTGGTTGACATACAGAGTTAGAGAGCCCAGTTTATCCTGCTACTTAACCCAAATTTGGGGAAGAAAAGAGGAGATAGATTCATACCTTCTTCAAGAAACTTAGAAAAAATGAAACAACTGGCTAGGTTGGAACTTGAACCTGGCTTGCTGATTCTATTTTCTACACTGATAACTATTACCTGTCATGGAGTGCTATGCAAGAATGGAATATTCCCAGGTTGCAATTTCCCCATTATAGGCATTATTAGATCTATGATATAGTAGCATCTTAATACATGGCAGGAACAGAATAGTTGAAAGAAAAGGAATGAGAAATATGCTTTGTTCTCAAGAGATTTTTACACTGCTAATTATATACAAATATTGTCCTGCACTATAACACATGTATACAACAAAAAGCAGTGTGAAAATATGTTGGGGTAGAACCCATCTATAATGGACTGTTCTGTTCATTACAAATACTGGCTAGGCTCTGTATGCGCAGACGCAGGACAGACGCCAGGGTGTAGACATATATAGACTATTTGTCACAGCTGAGAGGTTTCCACTCAGACTTACTCTTCCTGTATTCTTGTTTTTCAATATATCTTGTTGTTACAAGTCCCCTGTTCATGTCTTCCTTTCCTACTAATTTCCTCAACACAACAAAATGTTAAAGATAAATAGAGACTTAATTGGTATAATTCCAAACAGGAATATGAAGTACCAGATAATTTTGTTTCATAAGAAGTCATATATTTCCCAATGGCAAAATAGTGAGGCCATGTGGTGCAGCCATATTTATATTTCCACAATGGGAATTTAAGAATTATTTTCTATGTTTCTGGTTGGAAAATGACAAGTTATTTGTATTTTTCCAAAAGGAAGACTATGAAATGGAGACAGATTCTATATTTCCCAATGGGAAAATGGAACTATAGACTTGCATGCTGTCCACATGTACTGGCTAGTATAGCCTTGCCTGTGCTAAAAAAAAAAGCAACTCCTTGTTATGACTAAAGGTGGCCAACTCACAAGTGATTGTCATCACTATGAACAGCCGTCATTCTATAAACTGACATCACTCACCAGACATCATCTGATCCTTGTGACCTCATCTTAACCAAAGGGAGATTTTTCTTTTTTTTTTAATCATATCACCCCAAGCAAGGCGATAACGCCACTGATGCGCAGGGGGCTACGTAAGAGTAAAAAGATTGGAAAAGAGAAAGCCAGAAACCGCATCCTAAACAGGAAACAAGGGATGAGCCTCTTCACCTGTTCAATAGACGTGGGTGGAGTGTGAACCGGGCGATAGATTAGTCTATCTACTCCAATTGAAAAAAAAATAAAAGAGTGAAAAGATTGGAAAAGAGAAAACCGGAAACCACAACCTAAACAGGAAACAAAGGATGAGCCTCTTCACTAGACGTGGGTGGAGTATGAACTGGATAATCCCTTTTTTGCATCCCTACACTTACATGTGTAAATTGAACATTTTGTTGTCCAACCTGTGATATCATGTATGACATTGTATTAAAAGAAAAACTGTCAGTATCAATCTGATAGTAACGATTGCAAAAAAACTTGCCACTCCCAAATTTATAAGTAGAAGCACACAAAAGCATGCTGGGATTTTTCCTAGCCAATAAAATAGGCTAGTTTTTGGTTTCATCTAACTCAATCCCAATCTGTCTTGTCTTGAAGTCAGAATGCTATGTTCACCTGTCTGAACTTGCTCTTGTGTGTCAACCCTAATTCTTAGTTTATGAACATTTTGCTTTATTACTGTTACTTTGCCTTATTACTCTTAATTTGCCTTATCACTAATAATTTGCCTTATCACTAATAATTTACCTTATCACTAATAATTTACCTTATCACTAATAATTTGCCTTATCACTAATAATTTGCCTTATCACTAATAATTTGCCTTATCACTAATAAAAATGCCTTATCACTAATAATTTACCTTATCACTAATAATTTGCCTTATCACTAATAATTTGCCTTATCACTAATAATTTACCTTATCACTAATAATTTGCCTTATCACTAATAAAAATGCCTTATCACTAATAATTTGCCTTATCACTAATAATTTGCCTTATCACTAATAATTTGCCTTATCACTAATAATTTACCTTATCACTAATAATTTGCCTTATCACTAATAATTTGCCTTATCACTAATAATTTACCTTATCACTAATAATTTGCCTTATCACTAATAATTTACCTTATCACTAATAATTTGCCTTATCACTAATAATTTGCCTTATCACTAATAATTTACCTTATCACTAATAATTTACCTTATCACTAATAATTTGCCTTATCACTAATAATTTGCCTTATCACTAATAATTTACCTTATCACTAATAATTTGCCTTATCACTAATAATTTGCCTTATCACTAATAATTTGCCTTATCACTAATAATTTACCTTATCACTAATAATTTGCCTTATCACTAATAATTTGCTTTGCATATTTTGTTTGCTTGCTTTATATTATTTTTTCACTGTTCTTTTTTTTCTTCTTCTTATTGCTTATGGCAAACTTTGTCAATTCTTCATTTCTGAGATGAGGTAGTATTTACATTATTTGGACTATTGTCCTCATCTTTGTTGCCATGTGTACGATGTTTAATAATAGTTTATTTTATTTGTCTATATTTCTGAGATGAGGTAGTATTTACATTATTTGGACTATTGTCCTCATCTTTGTTGCCATTTGTATGATGTTTAATAATACTTCATTCTATTTGTCTATATTTTTGAGATGAGGTAGTAATTACAGTATTTACATTATTTGGACTATTGTCCTCATCTTTGTTGCCATTTGTACGACGTTTAATAATAGATCATTCTATTTGTCTATATTTCTGCGATGAGGTAGTATTTACAGTATTTATATTATTCGGACTATTGTCCTCATCTTTGTTGCCATTTGTACAATGTTTAATAATAGTTTATTTTATTTGTCTATATTTCTGAGGTGAGGTAGTATTTGCAGTATTTATATTATTCGGCCTATTGTCTTCATCTTTGTTGCCATTTGTACGATGTTTAATAATAGTTTATTTTATTTGTCTATATTTCTGAGATGAGGTAGTATTTACATTATTCAGACTATTGTCCTCATCTTTGTTGCCATTTGTATGATGTTTAATAATAGTTTATTTTATTTGTCTATATTTCTGAGATGAGGTAGTATTTACATTATTCAGACTATTGTCCTCATCTTTGTTGCCATTTGTATGATGTTTAATAATAGATCATTCTATTTGTCTATATTTCTGAGATGAGGTACCATTTACAGTATTTACATTATTCAGACTATGTTCCTCATCTTTGTTGCCATTTGTACGACATTTAATAATAGATCATTCTATTTGTCTATATTTTTGAGGTGAGGTAATATTTATAGCATTTGCATTATTCAGAAAAATGTCCTTGTCTTTGTTGCCATTTGTATGACATTTCGACTGTTGTACACTTTGACCTTCTTTAGGTGCTAGGAATTTCAAATTGAACCCTTTATTACAATCACTCTCATCCCTTGTGTAGCAATGCCTCTTTTGAGATAACTCATGACTTCCAAAAGAGTCACTACTACGCAAGGGATGAGAATGATATACCTCAGTGATTGTAATAAAGCGTTCAGTTCAAAATTCCTAGCGCCTGAAGATGGCCAGTGTGTACAATGGCTATAACGTCATAAAAATAGCAATAAATATGAGGACAATAGTTCAAATAATGTAAATACTGTTTGTCAATTCTGTTTGTTGGACAGTTATTTATTTTGCATTTGACCATGGTTACTCACTTCACAAGAACTAAATGAGTTATTTTGTGAAAAGTCACAAAAAGTTTGCACTATTTAATGAAAAAGCAAATTGTGAAAAAAATTTAAAAAAAAGGAATTTAAAACAAAGCTATATGAAATAAAATAAACTTTATTTCAAATCTGTAACAATACAACTTTCAATAAATACATAACTTGTTGAAAAACAATAACAAAACCATGTGTAATAATTTAAAATTAAAAGTATTTGAAAATTAACAAAAACTCAAAACGAAACTTAATATTAGATAATGAAATGTACAAACATTACAACCATGGTATGGCAGCTCAAAGTTGAAAGAAAATCAAGAAATAAAACAAATGACTGAGTATATAATTCAGTTAAGTGCCATCCGTGATATGCACTTTGGGCAATCATGTCTCAAAAGAGACATGGCTGACTGGGCAAAAGATTATCACATGGTAAGTTGCCATTGCTTTCTGTGATAGACTGGTTGCCAACCAAGGCTATAGAACTCATTCTGTCCTGTTATTTAATTCATAACTGGAGGGAAGAGATGGATTGATACCTTTCCCAAGGGTATTTGTGAGTAAGTGAATGCAAGAAATTCAACTGGAATTTGAACTTGGCTCCCCGATTTGTCATTCCAAGTCGATATCCACTGCACCACAATGCACATTGAGTATATAATTAGAACAATGATAATTTAAACCTCTTTATAGGAATCATTTAAAGTCGATTTTGATGGTAATGTACTATCATAATATTTTCAATGAATCATAAAAGAAAAAAACAATCAGATATTACACTACATCTCATATGCTAATTTAAATTTGGGCAGAAAACAATAAACACTCAAATTGTATATTAAAAAAAGACTTCAAAAATATCCATCAGAAACTTCTAAAAGGCAGATATACTTTCACAGACTAAGAGTTCATATAACGTGCATTTGATTTTTAAAAAAAGAATAACTAAATATTTAAAAAAATTTGGAAAGATGCATGGAAGTGATAAATAATGTACAGACAAATGAATGGGTTTTGTGATTTAAGACAAATGAATGGCTTTTGTGATTTAAGACAAATGAATGGCTTTTGTGATTTAAGACAAATGAATGGGTTTTGTGATTTAAGACAAGTATTTTATGAGAAAGGCAGGTAATTGCATTGCATTTATTTATAAATGTGAATAAAATAAAATTCAGTATGATACATGGAAGTAATAAATAATTTAAGAAAGACTGAATACATTTTAAAATTTAGAATAAGCATTGTATAAGAAGTGGAAAATTTATTCTAATTGAGGAGGCACTTTTTGTATGAGGTAATATAATTTATTGTATGAGAAAAGTGAATTTCATTGATTTGTATAAAAAAAGTTAAATTTGTTGAATGTGAGGCAAATCATAACGATGAATGAATAAAAGAAAAATGTATGTGTTTTGTGTTTTCGAACAAGTATTGTATGAAAAGGGGCAATGTATTGTATGTGAAAAGCCATTTTATTGTATGAGAAAAGGCAATTCGTAAATATTCATGAATAAATAATGAAAAAATGAACCTGTTTTGTATTTTAGAATGAGTATTTGTGGTGCAGTGGATATCGACTTGGAAAGAGAAATCAGAGAGCCAAGTTCGAATTCCAGTCGAATTCGTTGCATTCACTTACATACAAATATCCTTGGGAAAGGTACGAATCAGTCTCTTCTCACTCCAGTTATGGATTAAATAGCAGAACAGACTGGCTTCTATGGTCTTTGATTGGCAACCAGAAAGTAATGGCAACCTACTGCAAGAAAATTTTCTGGCTAGTCAGTCATGTCTCTTTTGAGACATGAACGTCCAAGTGTGTATCATGTATGGCACTTAAATGATTGAATAAAAAGAGGTAATTCCTAAATAATTATGGCTGAATAAATAAAAATCACAAAGATGATTGGAAGTAATGAGTAATGGAGGGGATATTTTATGCTTTAAAATGAGCAATGAATGTGAAGGGAGAGATTATTATATGAGAAAGTGGTAATTTATTTTATGTAAAGAGGCAAGTCATTG
Source organism: Ascarosepion bandense (assembly GCA_037127315.1). NCBI lineage: Eukaryota > Metazoa > Mollusca > Cephalopoda > Sepiida > Sepiidae > Ascarosepion > Ascarosepion bandense. The sequence continues at coordinate 568,447 of JBBBDQ010001167.1, read as the reverse complement.
TATCTGAAGAGGAAATTTATTGTATGCGATGAGGAAATTAATAAACAAATATGAATGGATAAATAAAAATTGGTCAGATGTTTGCTAATAATAAATAATGTATGGTGGGATTGGATGTGTTTTGTGATTTAAAACAAATGTTTATGGATAGGTCATTGTATCTGAAGAGGAAATTTTTTGTATGCGATGAGGGAATTAATAAACAAATATGAATGGATAAATAAAAATTGGTAAGATGTTTGCTAATAATAAATAATGTATGGCGGGATTGGATGTGTTTTGTGATTTAAAACAAACGTTTATGTATAGGTCATTGTATCTGAAGAGGAAATTTATTGTATGCGATGAGGGAATTAATAAACAAATATGAATGGATAAATAAAAATTGGTAAGATGTTTGCTAATAATAAATAATGTATGGGGGGATTGGATGTGTTTTGTGATTTAAAACAAATGTTTATGTATAGGTCATTGTATCTGAAGAGGAAATTTATTGTATGCGATGAGGGAATTAATAAACAAATATGAATGGATAAATAAAAATTGGTAAGATGTTTGCTAATAATAAATAATGTATGGGGGGATTGGATGTGTTTTGTGATTTAAAACAAATGTTTATGTATAGGTCATTGTATCTGAAGAGTAAATTTATTGTATGCGATGAGGGAATTAATAAACAAATATGAATGGATAAATAAAAATTGGTAAGATGTTTGCTAATAATAAATAATGTATGGGGGGATTGGATGTGTTTTGTGATTTGAAACAAATGTTTATGTATAGGTCATTGTATCTGAAGAGGAAATTTATTGTATGCGATGAGGAAATTAATAAAGAAATATGAATGGATAAATAAAAATTGGTCAGATGTTTGCTAATAATAAATAATGTATGGGGGGATTGGATGTGTTTTGTGATTTAAAACAAATGTTTATGTATAGGTCATTGTATCTGAAGAGGAAATTTATTGTATGCGATGAGGGAATTAATAAACAAATATGAATGGATAAATAAAAATTGGTAAGATGTTTGCTAATAATAAATAATGTATGGGGGGATTGGATGTGTTTTGTGATTTAAAACAAATGTTTATGTATAGGTCATTGTATCTGAAGAGGAAATTTATTGTATGCGATGAGGGAATTAATAAACAAATATGAATGGATAAATAAAAATTGGTAAGATGTTTGCTAATAATAAATAATGTATGGGGGGATTGGATGTGTTTTGTGATTTAAAACAAATGTTTATGTATAGGTCATTGTATCTGAAGAGTAAATTTATTGTATGCGATGAGGGAATTAATAAACAAATATGAATGGACAAATAAAAATTGGTAAGATGTTTGCTAATAATAAATAATGTATGGGGGGATTGGATGTGTTTTGTGATTTAAAACAAATGTTTATGTATAGGTCATTGTATCTGAAGAGGAAATTTATTGTATGCGATGAGGGAATTAATAAACAAATATGAATGGATAAATAAAAATTGGTAAGATGTTTGCTAATAATAAATAATGTATGGGGGGATTGGATGTGTTTTGTGATTTAAAACAAATGTTTATGTATAGGTCATTGTATCTGAAGAGGAAATTTATTGTATGCGATGAGGGAATTAATAAACAAATATGAATGGATAAATAAAAATTGGTAAGATGTTTGCTAATAATAAATAATGTATGGGGGGATTGGATGTGTTTTGTGATTTAAAACAAATGTTTATGTATAGGTCATTGTATCTGAAGAGGAAATTTATTGTATGCGATGAGGAAATTAATAAACAAATATGAATGGATAAATAAAAATTGGTAAGATGTTTGCTAATAATAAATAATGTATGGGGGGATTGGATGTGTTTTGTGATTTAAAACAAATGTTTATGTATAGGTCATTGTATCTGAAGAGTAAATTTATTGTATGCGATGAGGGAATTAATAAACAAATATGAATGGATAAATAAAAATTGGTAAGATGTTTGCTAATAATAAATAATGTATGGGGGGATTGGATGTGTTTTGTGATTAAAAACAAATGTTTATGTATAGGTCATTGTATCTGAAGAGGAAATTTATTGTATGCGATGAGGGAATTAATAAACAAATATGAATGGATAAATAAAAATTGGTAAGATGTTTGCTAATAATAAATAATGTATGGGGGGATTGGATGTGTTTTGTGATTTAAAACAAATGTTTATGTATAGGTCATTGTATCTGAAGAGGAAATTTATTGTATGCGATGAGGAAATTAATAAAGAAATATGAATGGATAAATAAAAATTGGTAAGATGTTTGCTAATAATAAATAATGTATGGGGGGATTGGATGTGTTTTGTGATTTAAAACAAATGTTTATGTATAGGTCATTGTATCTGAAGAGTAAATTTATTGTATGCGATGAGGGAATTAATAAACAAATATGAATGGATAAATAAAAATTGGTAAGATGTTTGCTAATAATGAATAATGTATGGGGGGATTGGATGTGTTTTGTGATTTAAAACAAATGTTTATGTATAGGTCATTGTATCTGAAGAGTAAATTTATTGTATGCGATGAGGGAATTAATAAACAAATATGAATGGATAAATAAAAATTGGTAAGATGTTTGCTAATAATAAATAATGTATGGGGGGATTGGATGTGTTTTGTGATTTAAAACAAATGTTTATGTATAGGTCATTGTATCTGAAGAGTAAATTTATTGTATGCGATGAGGGAATTAATAAACAAATATGAATGGATAAATAAAAATTGGTCAGATGTTTGCTAATAATAAATAATGTATGGGGGGATTGGATGTGTTTTGTGATTTAAAACAAATGTTTATGTATAGGTCATTGTATCTGAAGAGGAAATTTATTGTATGCGATGAGGAAATTAATAAAGAAATATGAATGGATAAATAAAAATTGGTAAGATGTTTGCTAATAATAAATAATGTATGGGGGGATTGGATGTGTTTTGTGATTTAAAACAAATGTTTATGTATAGGTCATTGTATCTGAAGAGTAAATTTATTGTATGCGATGAGGGAATTAATAAACAAATATGAATGGATAAATAAAAATTGGTAAGATGTTTGCTAATAATAAATAGTGTATGGGGGGATTGGATGTGTTTTGTGATTTAAAACAAATGTTTATGTATAGGTCATTGTATCTGAAGAGGAAATTTTTTGTATGCGATGAGGAAATTAATAAACAAATATGAATGGATAAATAAAAATTGGTCAGATGTTTGCTAATAATAAATAATGTATGGGGGGATTGGATGTGTTTTGTGATTTAAAACAAATGTTTATGTATAGGTCATTGTATCTGAAGAGGAAATTTATTGTATGCGATGAGGGAATTAATAAACAAATATGAATGGATAAATAAAAATTGTTCAGATGTTTGCTAATAATAAATAGTGTATGGGGTGAGTGGATGTGTTTTGTGATTTATAACAAACGTTTATGTATAGGTCATTGTATCTGAAGAGGAAATTTATTGTATGCGATGAGGGAATTCATAAACAAATATGAATGGATAAATAAAAATTGGTAAGATGTTTGCTAATAATAAATAATGTATGGGGGTTTGGATGTGTTTTGTGATTTAAAACAAATGTTTATGTATAGGTCATTGTATCTGAAGAGGAAATTTATTGTATGCGATGAGGAAATTAATAAACAAATATGAATGGATAAATAAAAATTGGTAAGATGTTTGCTAATAATAAATAATGTATGGGGGGATTGGATGTGTTTTGTGATTTAAAACAAATGTTTATGTATAGGTCATTGTATCTGAAGAGGAAATTTATTGTATGCGATGAGGAAATTAATAAAGAAATATGAATGGATAAATAAAAATTGGTAAGATGTTTGCTAATAATAAATAATGTATGGGGGGATTGGATGTGTTTTGTGATTTAAAACAAATGTTTATGTATAGGTCATTGTATCTGAAGAGGAAATTTATTGTATGCGATGAGGAAATTAATAAACAAATATGAATGGATAAATAAAAATTGGTAAGATGTTTGCTAATAATAAATAATGTATGGGGGGATTGGATGTGTTTTGTGATTTAAAACAAATGTTTATGTATAGGTCATTGTATCTGAAGAGGAAATTTATTGTATGCGATGAGGAAATTAATAAAGAAATATGAATGGATAAATAAAAATTGGTAAGATGTTTGCTAATAATAAATAATGTATGGGGGGATTGGATGTGTTTTGTGATTTAAAACAAATGTTTATGTATAGGTCATTGTATCTGAAGAGGACATTTATTGTATGCGATGAGGGAATTAATAAACAAATATGAATGGATAAATAAAAATTGGTAAGATGTTTGCTAATAATAAATAATGTATGGGGGGATTGGATGTGTTTTGTGATTTAAAACAAATGTTTATGTATAGGTCATCGTATCTGAAGAGGAAATTTATTGTATGCGATGAGGAAATTAATAAACAAATATGAATGGATAAATAAAAATTGGTCAGATGTTTGCTAATAATAAATAATGTATGGGGGGATTGGAGGTGTTTTGTGATTTAAAACAAATGTTTATGTATAGGTCATTGTATCTGAAGAGGAAATTTATTGTATGCGATGAGGGAATTAATAAACAAATATGAATGGATAAATAAAAATTGGTAAGATGTTTGCTAATAATAAATAATGTATGGGGGGGATTGGATGTGTTTTGTGATTTAAAACAAATGTTTATGTATAGGTCATCGTATCTGAAGAGGAAATTTATTGTATGCGATGAGGAAATTAATAAACAAATATGAATGGATAAATAAAAATTGGTCAGATGTTTGCTAATAATAAATAATGTATGGGGGGATTGGATGTGTTTTGTGATTTAAAACAAATGTTTATGTATAGGTCATTGTATCTGAAGAGGAAATTTATTGTATGCGATGAGGAAATTAATAAACAAATATGAATGGATAAATAAAAATTGGTAAGATGTTTGCTAATAATAAATAATGTATGGGGGGATTGGATGTGTTTTGTGATTTAAAACAAATGTTTATGTATAGGTCATTGTATCTGAAGAGGAAATTTATTGTATGCGATGAGGGAATTAATAAACAAATATGAATGGATAAATAAAAATTGGTAAGATGTTTGCTAATAATAAATAATGTATGGGGGGATTGGATGTGTTTTGTGATTTAAAACAAATGTTTATGTATAGGTCATTGTATCTGAAGAGGAAATTTATTGTATGCGATGAGGAAATTAATAAAGAAATATGAATGGATAAATAAAAATTGGTAAGATGTTTGCTAATAATAAATAATGTATGGGGGGGATTGGATGTCTTTTGTGATTTAAAACAAATGTTTATGTATAGGTCATTGTATCTGAAGAGGAAATTTATTGTATGCGATGAGGGAATAAATAAACAAATATGAATGGATAAATAAAAATTGGTAAGATGTTTGCTAATAATAAATAGTGTATGGGGGGATTGGATGTGTTTTGTGATTTAAAACAAATGTTTATGTATAGGTCATTGTATCTGAAGAGGAAATTTTTTGTATGCGATGAGGGAATTAATAAACAAATATGAATGGATAAATAAAAATTGGTAAGATGTTTGCTAATAATAAATAGTGTATGGGGGGATTGGATGTGTTTTGTGATTTCAAACAAACGTTTATGTATAGGTCATTGTATCTGAAGAGGAAATTTATTGTATGCGATGAGGGAATTAATAAACAAATATGAATGGATAAATAAAAATTGGTCAGACGTTTGCTAATAATAAATAATGTATGGGGGGATTGGATGTGTTTTGTGATTTAAAACAAATGTTTATGTATAGGTCATTGTATCTGAAGAGGAAATTTATTGTATGCGATGAGGGAATTAATAAACAAATACGAATGGATAAATAAAAATTGGTCAGATGTTTGCTAATAATAAATAATGTATGGGGGGATTGGATGTGTTTTGTGATTTAAAACAAACGTTTATGTATAGGTCATTGTATCTGAAGAGGAAATTTATTGTATGCGATGAGGGAATTAATAAACAAATATGAATGGATAAATAAAAATTGGTCAGATGTTTGCTAATAATAAATAATGTATGGGGGGATTGGATGTGTTTTGTGATTTAAAACAAACGTTTATGTATAGGTCATTGTATCTGAAGAGGAAATTTATTGTATGCGATGAGGGAATTAATAAACAAATACGAATGGATAAATAAAAATTGGTCAGATATTTGCTAATAATAAATAATGTGGCAGTTGGATGTGTTTTGTGATTTAAAACAAACGTTTATCTGCAGGTCATTGTATCTGAAATTTATTGTATGCGATGAAATTAATAAACAAATATGAATGGATAAATAAAAATTGGTAAGATATTTGCTAATAATAAATAATGTATGGGGATTGGATGTGTTTTGTGATTTAAAACATACGTTTATATATAGGTCATTGTATCACGAAGAAATTTATTGTATGCGATGAGGGAATTAATAAACAAATATGAATGGATAAATAAAAATTGGTCAGATGTTTGCTAATAATAAATAGTGTATGGGGTGAGTGGATGTGTTTTTGTGATTTAAAACAAACGTTTATGTATAGGTCATTGTATCTGAAGGAGAATTTTTGTATACGATGAGGGAATTAATAAACAAATATGAATGGATAAATAAAAATTGAATGGATATTTTAAGAATAAATAGTGTATGGGGTGAGTGGATGTGTTTTGTGATTTAAAACAAACGTTTATGTATAGGTCATTGTATCTGAAGAGGAAGTTATTGTATACGATGAAATTAATAAACAAATATGAATGGATAAATAAAAATTGTTCAGATGTTTGCTAATAATAAATAGTGTATGGGGTGAGTGGATGTGTTTTGAGATTTAAAACAAGCGTTTATGTATAGATTATTGTATCTGAAGAGGAAATTTATTGTATACGATGAGGAATTAATAATGAATATGATGGATGGTAAGAACATTCAGGTGTTTATAATAATAATAAATAGTGTATGGGGTGAGTGGATGTATTTTTTGAGATTTAAAAACAAGCGTTTATGTATAGGTCATTGTATCTGAAGAATTGTGTACGATAGAAATTAATAAACAAATATGAATGGATAAATAAAATTGTTCAGATGTTTGCTAATAATAAATAGTGTATGGGGTGGAGTGGATGTGTTTGTGATTTATAACAAACGTTTATGTATAGGTCTTGTATCTGAAGGGTATTGTATGCGATAAGTGTAAAAATATGAATGGATAATAAAAATTGGTAAGATATTTGCTAATAATAAATAATGTATGGGGGGATTAAGGATGTGTTTGTGATTTAAAACATACGTTTATGTATAGGTCATTGTATCAGAAAATTTATTATGTATCGATGAGGGATGTAAACAAATATGAATGGATAAATAAAAATTGGTAAGATGTTTTGCTAATATTAAATAATGTATGGGGGTGGATGTGTTTTGTGATTTTAAAACAAATGTTTATGTATGGGTCATTGTATCAGAAATTTTGTATGCTATGAAATTCATAAACAAATATGAATGGATAAATAAAAATTGGTAAGATGTTTGCTAATAATAAATAGTGTATGGGGTGAGTGGATGTGTTTTGTGATTTATAACAAACGTTTATGTATAGGTCATTGTATCTAAGAAGGGAAATTGTTAGCATGCGACAGGGAATTCATAAACAATATGAATGGATAAATAAAAATTGGTCAGATGTTTGCTAATAATAAATAATGTATGGGGGGATTGGATGTGTTTGTGATTTAAAACAAATGTTTATGTATAGATTGGCATTGCCATCTGAAGAATTGTTAATACGTGGGGAAATTAATAAACAAATATGAATGGATAAATAAAAATTAGTAAGATGTTTGCTAATAATAAATAGTGTATGGGTGAGTGGATGTGTTTTGGTTAAAACAAACGTTTATGTATAGGTCATTGTATCTGAAGAGGAAATTTATTGTATACGTGGGGAATTAATAAACAAATATGAATGGATAAATAAAAATTGGTAAGATGTTTACTAATAATAAATAGTGTATGGGGTGAGTGGATGTGTTTTGTGATTTAAAACAAACGTTTGTGTATGAGTCATTGTATCTGAAGAGGAAATTTATTGTATGCGATGAGGAATTAATAAACAAATATGAATGGATAAATAAAAATTAATTGTTAAGATGTTTGCTAATAATAAATAGTGTATGGGGTGAGTGGATGTGTTTGTGATTTAAAACAAACGTTTATGTATAGGTCATTGTATCTGAGGGAAATTTATTGTATGCGATGATTAATAAACAAATATGAATGGATAAATAAAAATTGGTCAGATGTTTGCTAATAATAAATAGTGTATGGGGTGAGTGAATGTGTTTGTGGTTTAAAACAAACGTTTATGTATGGTCATTGTATCTGAAGTTGTTGTATGCGATAGAAGTGTATCGTAAATACGAATGGATAAATAAAAATTGGTAAGATGTTTGCTAATAAATAGTGTATGGGGTGAGTGGATATATTTGTGATTTAAAATAAACGTTTATGTATAAGGTCATTTGTATCTGAAGGAGAAATTTATTGTATGCGATGAGGAAATTAATAAACAAATATGAATGGATAAATAAAAATTGTTCAGATGTTTGCTAATAATAAATAGTGTATAGGGGTGATGGATGTGTTTTGTGATTTAAAACAAACGTTTATGTATAGATCATTGTGTCAGAAAATTTGTGCAACATGCGATGAGGGAATTCATAAACAAGTAATGGATAAATAAAAATTGGTCAGATGTTTGCTAATAATAAATAATGTATGGGGGGATTGGATGTGTTTTGTGATTTAAAACAAATGTTTACCTGGAGTCATTGTATCTGAAGAGAATTGTGTATGTCGATGAAGGAATTAATAAACAATATGGATGGATAATAAAATTAATTACAAGATGTTGCTAATAAATAATGTATGAAGTTGAATGTATATTTGTGATTTAAAACAAATGTTTGCATATAGGTCAATGTGTCTAGAGAAATTGTGCGTGATAGAAATTAATAAACGTATGATTCAGATACAATAAAATTAGTCTAGATGTTTACCTTTCATGCTTAAAATAATGTAAATGAGGTTGGACGTATTTTGTGATTTAAAACAAACGTTTATGTATAAGTCATTGTATCATTATTGTATCGATAGAAGTAATAAACAAATATGAATGGATAGAAAAAAATTAGATGAATTATTGCGAATAATAAATAATGTATGGGGGATTGGATGTGTTTTGTGATTTAAAATAAATGTTCATGTATGATGATGTGTCTGAAGAAATTGTATCACGATAGGGAGTAATAAACAAATATAGTGGAGTAAATAAAAAATTGAGTCAGATGTTTGCTAATAATAAATAATATTGGGGATTGGATGTGTTTTGTGATTTAAAACAAATGTTATGTATAGGTCATTGTATCTGAAGAAGTTGTTAACCTTGTCGATAGGGAATTAATAAACAAATATGAATGGATAAATAAAAATTAGTCAGATGTTTGCTCATAATAAATAATGTATGGGGGGATTGGATGTGTTTTCTGATTTAAAACAAACGTTTATGTATAGGTCATTGTATCTGAAGAGAAAATTTATTGTATGCGATGAGGGAATTAATAAGCAAATATGAATGGAAAAATAAAAATTGGTAAGATGTTTGCTAATAATAAATAATGTTTGGGGGGATTGGATGTGTTTTGTGATTTAAAACAAATGTTTATGTATAGGTCATTGTATCTGAAGAGGAAATTTATTGTATGCGATGAGGGAATTAATAAACAAATATAAATGGATAAATAAAAATTGGTAAGATGTTTGCTAATAATAAATAATGTATGAAGTGGATTGGATGTGTTTTTCTGGATTTAAAACAAACGTTTATGTATAGGTCATTGTATCTGAAGAGGAATTTATTGTATGCGATGAGGGAAGTAATAAACAAATATGAATGGATAAAGTGAAAAATTGGTCAGATGTTTGCTAATAATAAATAATGTATGGGGATTGGATGTGTTTTGTGATTTAAAACAAATGTTTATGTATAGTAATAATAGAAGAGGAAATTTTTTGTATGCGATGAGGGAATTAATAAACAAATATGAATGGATAAATAAAAATTGGTAAGATGTTTGCTAAATAATAAATAATGTATGGCGGGATTGGATGTGTTTTGTGATTTAAAACAAATGTTTATGTATAGGTCATTGTATCTGAAGAGGAAATTTATTGTATGCGATGAGGGTATTAATAAACAAATATGAATGGATAGATAAAAATTGGTAAGATGTTTGCTAATAATAAATAATAATGTATGGCGGGATTGGATGTGTTTTGTGATTTAAAACAAATGTTTATGTATAGGTCATTGTATCTGAAGAGGAAATTTATTGTATGCGATGAGGGAATTAATAAACAAATATGAATGGATAAATAAAAATTGGTCAGATGTTTGCTAATAATAAATAATGTATGGGGATTGGATGTGTTTTGTGATTTAAAACAAATGTTTATGTATAGGTCATTGTATCTGAATAGGAAATTTATTGTATGCGATGAGGGAATTAATAAACAAATATGAATGGATAAATAAAAATTGGTCAGATGTTTGCTAATAATAAATAATGTATGGGGGGATTGGATGTGTTTTGTGATTTAAAACAAACGTCTATGTATAGGTCATTGTATCTGAATAGGAAATTTATTGTATGCGATGAGGGAATTAATAAACAAATATGAATGGATAAATAAAAATTGGTAAGATGTTTGCTAATAATAAATAATGTATGGGGGGATTGGGATGTGTTTTGTGATTTAAAACAAACGTTTATGTATAGGTCATTGTATCTGAAGAGGAAATTTATTGTATGCGATGAGGGAATTAATAAACAAATATGAATGGATAAATAAAAATTGGTCAGATGTTTGCTAATAATAAATAATGTATGGCGGGATTGGATGTGTTTTGTGATTTAAAACAAACGTTTATGTATAGGTCATTGTATCTGAAGAGGAAATTTATTGTATGCGATGAGGGAAGTAATAAACAAATATGAATGGATAAAGAAAAATTGGTCAGATGTTTGCGAATAATAAATAATGTATGGGGGGATTGGATGTGTTTTGTGATTTAAAACAAATGTTCATGTATAGGTAATTGTATCTGAAGAGGAAATTTATTGTATGCGATGAGGGAATTAATAAACAAATACGAATGGATAAATAAAAATTGGTCAGATGTTTGCTAATAATAAATAATGTATGTGGGGATTGATGTGTTTTGTGATTTAAAACAAATGTTTATGTATAGGTCATTGTATCTGAAGAGTAAATTTATTGTATGCGATGAGGGGAATTAATAAACAAATATGAATGGATAAATAAAAATTGGTCAGATGTTTGCTCATAATAAATAATGTATGGGGGGATTGGATGTGTTTTCTGATTTAAAACAAACGTTTATGTATAGGTCATTGTATCTGAAGAGAAAATTTATTGTATGCTATGAGGGAATTAATAAGCAAATATGAATGGAAAAATAAAAATTGGTAAGATGTTTGCTAATAATAAATAATGTATGGGGGGATTGGATGCTTTGTGATTTAAAACAAATGTTTATGTATAGGTCATTGTATCTGAAGAGGAAATTTATTGTATGCGATGAGGAATTAATAAACAAATATGAATGGATAAATAAAAATTGGTCAGATGTTTGCTGATAATAAATAATGTATGAGGGGGATTAGGATGTGTTTGTGATTTAAAGCAAACGTTTATGTATAGATCATTGTATCTGAAATTTATTGTATGCGATGTAAATTAATAAACAAATATGAATGGATAAATAAAATTGGTAAGATGTTTGCTAATAATAAATAATGTATGGCGGGATTGGATGTGTTTTCTGATTTAAAACAAACGTTTATGTATAGGTCATTGTATCTGAAGGAAATTTGTTAGCATGCGATGAGAGTAATAATAGTAGATGGATAAAGAAAATTGGTGGATGTTGCCTAATAATAAATAATGTATGGGGGGATTGGATGTACTGTGATTTAAAAACTAAAATGCTATGTATAGGTCATTGTATCTGGAGAAATTTTGTGTCACGATAGAAATTAATAAACAAATATGAATGGATAAATAAAAATTGTTAAGATGTTTGCTAATAATAAATATTATGGCGGGATTGGATGTGTTTTGTGATTTAAAACAAATGTTTATGTATAGGTCATTCAGCATACAGAGAAATTTATTGTATACGATGAGGGTATTAATAAACAAATATGAATGGATAGATAAAAATTGGTAAGATGTTTGCTAATAGTAAATAATGTAGGCGAGTTGGATGTGTTTTGTGATTTAAAAACAAATGTTTGTGTATAGATCATTATTGTCTGAATAAGAAATTTGTTATGCGATGGGGGAATTAATAAACAAATATGAATGGATAAATAAAAATTAATTCGATTGTTGCTAATAATAAATAATGTATGGGGGATTGGATGTGTTTGTGGTTCAAACAAACGTTTATGTATAGGTCATTGTATCTGAATAGGAAGTATTGTATGCGATGAAATTAATAAACAAATATGAATGGATAAGTAAAAATTGGTCAGATATTTGCTAATAATAAATAATGTAATAGGATTGGATGTGTTTTGTGATTTAAAACAAACGTTTATGTATGGGTCATTGTATCTGAATGGGAAATTTGTGTATGCGATGAGGGAATTAATAAACAAATATGAATGGATAAATAAAAATTGGTAAGATGTTTCTGTGTAAATAATGTATGGGGGGATTGGATGTGTTTTGTGATTTAAAACAAATGTTTATGTATAGGTCATTGTATCTGAAGGAGAATTTTTAATAATGGTGAGGAATTAATAAACAAATATGAATGGATAAATAAAAATTGGTAAGATGTTTGCTAATAATAAATAATATGGGGGATTGGATGTGTTTTGTGATTTAAAACAAATGTTTATATATAGATCATTGTATCTGAATAGGAAATTTATTGTATGCGATGGGGAATTAATAAGCAGAAGTATGAATGGATAAATAAAAAATTGGTCAGATGTTTGCTAATAATAAATAATGTATGGGGGGATTGGATGTGTTTTGTGATTTAAAACAAACGTTTATGTATAGGTCATTGTATCTGAATAGGAAATTTGTGTATACGATGAGGAATTAATAGGCAGATATGAATGGATAAATAAAAATTGGTAAGATGTTTACTAATAATAAATAATGTATGGGGGGATTGGATGTGTTTTGTGATTTAAAACAAATGTTTATGTATAGGTCATTGTATCTGAGAATTTTTGTATACGTGAAATTAATAAACAAATATGAATGGATAAATAAAAATTAGTAGATGTTGTAATAATAAATATGGGGGAGGGGGATTAGATGTGTTTTGTGATTTAATGAAATGTTTATGTATAGGTCATTGTATCTGAAGAGGAAATTTATTGTATGCGATGAGGGAATTAATAAACAAATATGAATGGATAAATAAAAATTGGTCAGATGTTTGCTAATAATAAATAATGTATGGAGGATTGGATGTGTTTGTGATTTAAAAACTAAAAGTTTATGTATGGAATATTGTATCTGAAAGGGGAAATTTGTGTATGCGATAGAGTGTAAACAAATATGAATGGATAAATAAAAATTAGGTCAGATGTTTGCTAATAATAAATAATGTATGGCGGGATTAGACGTGTTTTGTGATTTAAAACAAATGTTTATGTATAGGTCATTGTATCTGAAGGGAAATTTATTGTATGCGATGAGGGAATCAATAAACAAATATGAATGGATAAATAAAAATTGGTAAGATGTTTGCTAATAATAAATAATGTATGGGGGGATTGGATGTGTTTTGTGATTTAAAACAAATGTTTATGTATAGGTCATTGTATCTGAAGAGGAAATTTATTGTATGCGATGAGGGAATTAATAAACAAATATGAATGGATAAATAAAAATTGGTAAGATATTTGCTAATAATAAATAATGTCTGGGGGGATTAGATGTGTTTTCTGATTTAAAGCAAATGTTTATGTATAGGTCATTGTATCTGAAGAGGAAATTTATTGTATGCGATGAGGGAATTAATAAACAAATATGAATGGATAAATAAAAATTGGTCAGATGTTTGCTAATAATAAATAATGTATGGCGGGATTGGATGTGTTTTGTGATTTAAAACAAATGTTTATGTATAGGTCATTGTATCTGAAGAGGAAATTTATTGTATGCGATGAGGGAATTAATAAACAAATATGAATGGATAAATAAAAATTGGTAAGATGTTTGCTAATAATAAATAATGTATGGGGGGATTGGATGTGTTTTGTGATTTAAAACAAATGTTTATGTATAGGTCATTGTATCTGAAGAGGAAATTTATTGTATGCGATGAGGGAATTAATAAACAAATATGAATGGATAAATAAAAATTGGTCAGATGTTTGCTAATAATAAATAATGTATGGGGGGATTGGATGTGTTTTGTGATTTAAAACAAATGTTTATGTATAGGTCATTGTATCTGAAGAGGAAATTTATTGTATGCGATGAGGGAATTAATAAACAAATATGAATGGATAAATAAAAATTGGTAAGATGTTTGCTAATAATAAATAATGTATGGCGGGATTGGATGTGTTTTGTGATTTAAAACAAATGTTTATGTATAGGTCATTGTATCTGAAGAGGAAATTTATTGTATGCGATGAGGGAATTAATAAACAAATATGAATGGATAAATAAAAATTGGTAAGATGTTTGCTAATAATAAATAATGTATGGGGGGATTGGATGTGTTTTGTGATTTAAAACAAATGTTTATGTATAGGTCATTGTATCTGAAGAGGAAATTTATTGTATGCGATGAGGGAATTAATAAACAAATATGAATGGATAAATAAAAATTGGTAAGATGTTTGCTAATAATAAATAATGTATGGCGGGATTGGATGTGTTTTGTGATTTAAAACAAACGTTTATGTATAGGTCATTGTATCTGAAGAGGAAATTTATTGTATGCGATGAGGGAATTAATAAACAAATATGAATGGAGAAATAAAAATTGGTAAGATGTTTGCTAATAATAAATAATGTATGGGGGGATTGGATGTGTTTTGTGATTTAAAACAAATGTTTATGTATAGGTCATTGTATCTGAAGAGGAAATTTATTGTATGCGATGAGGGAATTAATAAACAAATATGAATGGATAAATAAAAATTGGTAAGATGTTTGCTAATAATAAATAATGTATGGGGGGATTGGATGTGTTTTGTGATTTAAAACAAATGTTTATGCATAGGTCATTGTATCTGAAGAGGAAATTTATTGTATGCGATGAGGAAATTAATAAAGAAATATGAATGGATAAATAAAAATTGGTAAGATGTTTGCTAATAATAAATAATGTATGGGTGGATTGGATGTGATTTGTGATTTAAAACGAACGGTTATGTATAGGTCATTGTATCTGAAGAGGAAATTTATTGTATGCGATGAGGAAATTAATAAAGAAATATGAATGGATAAATAAAAATTGGTAAGATGTTTGCTAATAATAAATAATGTATGGCGGGATTGGATGTGTTTTATGATTTAAAACAAATGTTTATGTATAGGTCATTGTATCTGAAGAGGAAATTTATTGTATGCGATGAGGAAATTAATAAAGAAATATGAATGGATAAATAAAAATTGGTCAGATGTTTGCTAATAATAAATAATGTATGGGTGGATTGGATGTGATTTGTGATTTAAAACGAACGGTTATGTATAGGTCATTGTATCTGAAGAGGAAATTTATTGTATGCGATGAGGAAATTAATAAAGAAATATGAATGGATAAATAAAAATTGGTAAGATGTTTGCTAATAATAAACAATGTATGGCGGGATTGGATGTGTTTTGTGATTTAAAACAAATGTTTATGTATAGGTCATTGTATCTGAAGAGGAAATTTATTGTATGCGATGAGGGAATTAATAAACAAATATGAATGGATAAATAAAAATTGGTAAGATATTTGCTAATAATAAATAATGTATGGGGGGATTGGATGTGTTTTGTGATTTAAAACAAATGTTTATGTATAGGTCATTGTATCTGAAGAGGAAATTTATTGTATGCGATGAGGAAATTAATAAAGAAATATGAATGGATAAATAAAAATTGGTAAGATGTTTGCTAATAATAAATAATGTATGGGGGGATTGGATGTGTTTTGTGATTTAAAACAAATGTTTATGTATAGGTCATTGTATCTGAAGAGGAAATTTTTTGTATGCGATGAGGAAATTAATAAAGAAATATGAATGGATAAATAAAAATTGGTCAGATGTTTGCTAATAATAAATAATGTATGGGGGGATTGGATGTGTTTTGTGTTTTAAAACAAATGTTTATGTATAGGTCATTGTATCTGAAGAGGAAATTTATTGTATGCGATGAGGAAAGTAATAAAGAAATATGAATGGATAAATAAAAATTGGTAAGATGTTTGCTAATAATAAATAATGTATGGGGGGATTGGATGTGTTTTGTGATTTAAAACAAATGTTTATGTATAGGTCATTGTATCTGAAGAGGAAATTTATTGTATGCGATGAGGGAATTAATAAACAAATATGAATGGATAAATAAAAATTGGTAAGATGTTTGCTAATAATAAATAATGTATGGCGGGATTGGATGTGTTTTGTGATTTAAAACAAATGTTTATGTATAGGTCATTGTATCTGAAGAGGAAATTTATTGTATGCGATGAGGGAATTCATAAAGAAATATGAATGGATAAATAAAAATTGGTAAGATGTTTGCTAATAATAAATAATGTATGGCAGGATTGGATGTGTTTTGTGATTTAAAACAAATGTTTATGTATAGGTCATTGTATCTGAAGAGGAAATTTTTTGTATGCGATGAGGGAATTAATAAACAAATATGAATGGATAAATAAAAATTGGTAAGATGTTTGCTAATAATAAATAATGTATGGCGGGATTGGATGTGTTTTGTGATTTAAAACAAATGTTTATGTATAGGTCATTGTATCTGAAGAGGAAATTTATTGTATGCGGTGAGGGAATTAATAAACAAATATGAATGGATAAATAAAAATTGGTAAGATGTTTGCTAATAATAAATAGTGTATGGGGTGATTGGATGTGTTTTGTGATTTAAAAGAAATGTTTATGTATAGGTGAGTTGGCAAGTGGTTAGAGTGTTCAATCTCTGACCATGAAGCCTATGTTTGAATCTCACTTTAGTTGCTTTATCAGGAAGGTGACTTCTTGAAGTCATTGTTTTGGAGGAGGGGACTGCAGCGTACGGCTATTTTGGAAAGTGCCTGAAAACCATGCCACATATTGATCCAAGCCTTGTGAGTGAAATTGGATAGATCTATCCCTGTGAGTAGTCATTGACGGTTGCGCTTGCTTGAAGTCACAAGTCATTGAGACAAATGGTTTGAGCATCCTGGCTTTATTCAGACTGTTGTTCATGCTAGATAATGCACTATCTCTCAGAAACTGTAACTTAGGTCTGCTCAGCATAGTTGTAGTATAAAGCACAGGGTGGGTAAGTAATAAATGAAGGGTAATAAAGAATTGTCGAGAAATTAATATTAATAAATAAATGTAGGGTAATAAATAATTGTGTAGAATTAAATATGAATAAATAAATGTAGGATAATAAATATGAAAAAAATGAAGGTAGTGAAATAAATAAATATGGGTAGTAAATTTGAATAAACAAATGTTGGTAAGAAATACACGTAGAGAAATAAATATGAATAAATGAATGTAGGTGATAAATAAATATAGGAAGAAAAATTTGAATGAATAAATGGACAGTAATAAATAAATGTGAAGAAATAGATATGAATAAATAAATATAGGGCAATAAATAAATGTGAAGAAATAGATATGAATAAATAAATGTAGGGTAATAAATAAATGTGAAGAAATGAATATGAATAAATAAATGTAGGGTAATAAATAAATGTGAAGAAATTGATATTAATAAATAAATATAGGGTAATAAATAAATGTGAAGAAATACATATGAATAAATAAATGTAGGGTAATAAATAAATGTGAAGAAATAAATATGAATAAATAAATGTAGGGTAATAAATAAATGAGAAGAAATAGATATGCATAAATAAATATAGGGTAATAAATAAATGTGAAGAAATGAATATGAATAAATAAATGTAGGGTAATAAATAAATGTGAAGAAATAAATATGAATAAATAAATGTAGGGTAATAAATAAATGAGAAGAAATCGATATTAATAAATAAATATAGGGTAATAAATAAATGTGAAGAAATGAATATGAATAAATAAATGTAGGGTAATAAATAAATGTGAAGAAATAAATATGAATAAATAAATGTAGGGTAATAAATAAATGAGAAGAAATCGATATTAATAAATAAATATAGGGTAATAAATAAATGTGAAGAAATAGATATGAATAAATAAATATAGGGTAATAAATAAATGTGAAGAAATAGATATGCATAAATAAATACAGGGTAATAAATAAATGTGAAGAAATAAATATGAATAAATAAATATAGGGTAATAAATAAATGTGAAGAAATACATATGAATAAATAAATGTAGGTTAATAAATAAATGTAAGGAAATAGATATGAATAAATAAATGTAGGGTAATAAATAAATGTAGTGAAATAAATATGAATAAATAAATGTAGGGTAATAAATAAATGTAGTGAAATAAATATGAATAAATAAATGTAGGGTAATAAATAAATGTAGTGAAATAAATATGAATAAATAAATGTAGGGTAATAAATAAATGTAGTGAAATAAATATGAATAAATAAATGTAGGGTAATAAATAAATGTAGTGAAATAAATATGAATAAATAAATGTAGGGTAATAAATAAATGTAGTGAAATAAATATGAATAAATAAATGTAGGGTAATAAATAAATGTAGTGAAATAAATATGAATAAATAAATGTAAAAGGGTAAATAAATAAATGTAGTGAAATAAATATGAATAAATAAAATTCTGTGTGGTTCTTGCCAAAAACATGTAATGAAATAATTATGAATACGTAAATATAGGGTAATAAATAGATTTAGGGAAACAAA
Organism: Ascarosepion bandense; assembly: GCA_037127315.1. NCBI lineage: Eukaryota > Metazoa > Mollusca > Cephalopoda > Sepiida > Sepiidae > Ascarosepion > Ascarosepion bandense. Next base: position 549,204 of record JBBBDQ010001167.1, on the reverse strand, counting down.
TATGAATAAATAAAATTTTGTATGATGCTTGCAATAAAACAATCTAGGGAGAAACTAATGAGTATTGTATGTGAAAAGGTAATTTTGTGACAGGGACAAAAATAAAGGATGAATTCATAATGTTTAACCAAATGTTTCTTTGGATTATTATGTTGAAATATGCAACTTTTCTTTTAAATAAAATATTTAAAAAGTAAACACTCATATTAAAAAATACATTTTTGACAACCAAATAAAAATGTATACAAAGATGACAACTGTTATACTAGAATCAAAACAATCATTTTGAATGAAGTTGGTTAAAAATGAAACTATCCTAATGTCACCTATTAACAAAAACAAAATAAACTGTTGGTTATCCCAACAAAATTCATACACTGAAAATGTTGCTTTTATTTTTTCGTCTTCAATGTTAGAATGAAAATTTGGCATACTATGGTGTAAGCCATGTCTAGATATTTCAGCTAAAATAAAAAAAACATTTTTGAAAAGTGATTTTTAATATTGTAATTTAATTTAAATTTAAACATTTTATTTTTAATTAACAGTTAAATTTTTTCAAATGTTGACCAATGTTCTTTATGTAGAAGGGTTGACAGAGTAACAACTTTTCCTTCAATTTTTTCAATTATGTCTTGATAATGCTTACATAAAACGATCAAAACACCAACTAGAAAATTAAACTTTTCCACATCCAAGTGTTTTTTTATCTATTTAATCTTTACACACGGGATAATTCATAATAATTTACTTTTTGTATATATGAGGTCTGTCTGAAAAGTAACAGTACTGATTGTGTTCTTCTAAAGATGAGACATTATCTACAGGAAGTTCTTGTCAAAGAGCCAGGTGATCAATCAGCAAGTCCACAAACAAAACCTGCAGTGTTTGCTTAGCTTATTGCACAAGAAGTGATGAGAGTTGTGGTAAGACATATTGTGGCTGCTTCACTATGACAATGCACCTGATTATGGCACTGAGCATCTGGCAATTCCTGGCCGAGAAGAATTGTACTGGAACAACCTCCTTCAAAACCTAATCTTGCACTGTGTGACTTTTTTTCTTTTTCACAAAATCAAGAGGATCATCAAGGGGGCCTGTTTTGAAAGTGTGGAGGCCATCAAGACGATTGCAACAATGAAGCTGAGGAGCATCCCAAGAAGAATTTCTCCAACAGTCCATAGAAGATGGCAGAAAAGGATGGAAAAGCAGATTAGACTCAAGAGAGGGAATACTTTGAAGGGGAAACCATATAGTTTGTTGTTTGGAATTTAAATAAATTCTATGTAAGAGCATTTCCTTTACTTTTCAGACAGACCTTATAAAATTTTACAGAAAATTAGAAAATTGCTATTAACTGTCATATTTTTTAAAATTTATTCATTTGGACATTATTCTTAATGGATACTTGTATATGAGTAGTTAGTTTTTGTATAAGTAAACAGTATTTAATTTTTAATATCCACTGGCATAAATATTCGAGAAGTCTTGTTTATAGATATTTTCCTAACAAGATTACTTGAATATTTAAGTTGGTGGATATTAAAAATATACTGTTTAAATATAGAAAAAAAAAAAAGACGATCCACTCAAATACAAGTATCCATCGAAAATGTTTATATATATATATATATATATATATATATATATATATATATATATATAGTGTTTTGAGGCAGCAGATACTTTTCTAAATGTATATTGTTAAATATAACAGACAATGATTATCTATTATGCTTAATCATGAGCCGTTCTAAGCATCAAGTTTTGGTTTTAATTTCAGGTGAAAATGAGGACAAATATTGTCCAACATTTGGATATTTTGTTATTATGCTGGTTCAAAATAAAAAGCATAACAAAATAAAATCACATTTCAATCTAGTCACAACACATTACATTGCATTTAGACATGTTTCTTTTAACATTTTGGTCTTTCATGTGGTGATATCATAGAACCGCATTACAAATTTATGACCTGCGTCTGCTACTAGGTAACTGTTATCGTCGCTTAGCAATTTTTATAAAAACACAAGATAATATCATCTTTGATGGTGGATGTTTTTATCTTAACGTCCTTATAACCTCTCTGAAGATGGCTCATGTGAGCCAAAAGCTTAGAACCAGCATAATAAAAAAATATCCAAATGTTGGATAAGTTTTTCTGTAGTCACCTGAAATTAAAGCCAAAATAGGATGTTTAGAATGGCTCATGATTAAACATAATAGACATTCACACTCTGTTATATTTAACAATGTGTGTGTGTGTGTGTGTGTGTGTGTGTGTCTGTGTGCGTTTATTGCTTTATCAAATAAAATATAAAATTACTAATTTATAAAAATGATTATAAATATGAAATGACTACATGTATATTTACACAAACATGCACACACACACACACACACACACACACATCTATGGACAGTTTAATGTACTTTGAAGCTCTCAGCAGGATATATGAAATATGAAGATAAAAGAAATGAAGAAAGAATTTATCTTAGCCTGATGTAAATATCTCCATAAGGTTCATCTTGTTTGAGGTTGATGTATTTCTCCTTACAGGCAACTGAAAAAATTAAAAAATTATTTGAATTTAAAGAAAAACATCAAATTAAAGAATAATTAATAATAATTACCTCTGTTCCAAAACAAATGTTATATAACAGAGGTAATTATTTTTTTTACTTTTTCTTCTTCTTCATGAGCTGTGTTCATTCAGGACGTAGGCGATCATAGCCCTCCACTTGTCCCTGTCCCTTATCATTCTTAATATTTTTCCGTTTGTCATCTCTCCCAAACCCCGCTGTGCCATCCATTTGCTCAAGCCTATCAAATAAGCTCTGCGCTGCTTTCCCCATCTCTCTTTCCCTCTATCTATCCTGTTAGTATCAGATTCTCCAAACCCTCTGTTATGTCGTGAGTAAGAATAAATAACTCAACAACAGGAATAGGTTAATTGTTGTATTCCATGAAAATAGTATTTACAAAGGTTATTAGTATCCAATACAAGAATAGAGGTTAATTGTCTCAACCGTCATAAGACGTAGTATGAGCAATGGGTACTTCCGGGTTGTCACCGGAAGTCTACGACTGACTTGTCGATCGGATGCTCGGCACACTCTCTACCCAACGTAGATGCCACCATTACTTTACATAGTAATGGAATAGTCCATTATAGCCGAATAGGCGCGGGCGTCCCAACACCCTCCTTCATCATTATGTGTCCCAGGAAACTCATCTGTCTCGTCCTGCTATTAAGTATAAGTTTTCTTCTGGTTTGCATCCTCACCAACACCTTGTTGTTGCTTAGATGCTTGGCCAATAGTATCTTCAGCATCTTTCTGTAGAAACACGTTTCTGCTGCCTCGAGCCTCTCCTTCATCTTTGATGAAACCATCCAACATCAGTGCTATACAGAAGGATAGATCTCACGTAGCAGCCAAACACTCTTTTCTTTGTTTCCAATAAGATTTTTCTGTCTCTCAGTACTAAGGTTAGCTTGAAGATTTTTCTTTTTTTTTCCTTTGATTATTAACAACACTTACTACAGGATGTGTGTGGGTGGTGCAATGGATATTGGCTCAGAAAGACAAATCGGAGAGCCGAGTTTGAATTCCAGTTGAATTCATTGCATTCACCTATGTGCAAATACCCTTGGGAAAGGTACTAACCGTCTTTTACCTCCAGTTATGGGTTAATTAACAGGAAAGATTGGGCTCTATAGCCTTGGCTGGCAACCAGTCTACCGTAGAAAGCAAAGGCAACCTACTGCGGGATAATCATCTGCCCAGTCAGTCATGTCTCTTTTGAGACATGATTACCCAAGCATGTATCATGTATGGCACTTAACTGACTATTGGCAACAAATATTACTACCTCTGTTCCATGATAGTTGGTACATTTGCCTAATTTTCTTTCGATTATTGGAAATACCTACTAATAAATAATAGTACCTCTGTTCTATAATAATTGGTACATTGGCCTAGTTTTCGTTTGATTATTGGCAACACTTATTAATATATTATTACTTCTGTCACACATAATATTGCCTAGTTTTTTTTGTAGCTGTTAATCTTGTATATCATATTTTGCCTTTACCATTACTGCTTGGGTAGTGTCTGTGCCTTAGCCATACTAATTATGTAGTCATTTACATATTGCTACACTTATAAAAGGACTTTTGTCTTAATCTTTGTTGTTCTATAACAACAAAGATGAGGACAATAGTCCAAGTGTAAATAATTACTTTTTAGTATGTTAAAAATACAACTGCTATGGAAAGATATTATATTATCAAATGAGAAGCTGGCAAATTGACAACAAATGAAGACAAACCAATTTTGGAGAAATGAGATCAAAAAACATAAGCACCATGCAGTCCAACAATATGGGACTGAATCATGGGACATATACCAGCAACTGCTAGTGTGCTGAAGGGCACCGTCTTGAAGAAATCTTTAAACTTATTCTGTTAAGTACTAATTTATTGTGGGTGCAGGCTACGTAGTGAGTATGGAACATTATTTTCTTGCAAAACGGGTCTCTAGCTGTAGGAATAGAGGTGGAACATAGAAAAGATATCTCTTCAGTAAATACCTGACTCCTGCTATGTTTGACTTTTACTAGAGCCAAAATTGGTCTGTAGCTGGAGGAATGGAGGTGGGACATTGAAAAGATATCTCTCCAGTAAATACCTGACTCCTGCTATGTTTGACTTTTACTTGAGCCAAAACTGGTCTCTACCTGGAGGAATGGAGGTAGGACTCTCCAGTAAATACTTGACTCATGCTATGATTGATTTTTAATAGAGCCAGAACTGGTTTGTAGCTGGAGGAATGAGGGTGGGACATAGAAAAGATATCTCCCCAGTAAATACCTGACTCCTGCTATGTTTGACTAGAGCCAGACCAAGCCAAAAATGCAGTACTGCTGTGCATATCTGGGCTGGGCCTACTCAATCTAGTAGTGTCTACACAGACTTGTAAGTGATTAATTGTTTTACATCCTTCAACCTCTTTCCCATAGAGATGTTGCATACCACATGCTATTCTATCACTGTTTCCATGGAAAATGTTCAGACACGATACACTGTGGTAAATAAGAAATTTAGAATTAAAATCAACCTTCTTCATTTTTACAAAAATTCACAATTACGTGTGAAATCCTGGTTTTTTTCCCAAATAGAAAAAGGATTGATCATATGCTTAAAGAAAATGTTGAAACTGGATTTCGCGAGTCGATGTTAAACTGATCTTCTGACCAATGGAAGCAATTTGCAAGACCCAAAAGACTTAGCGATTCAGTGCGAAAAATCTAAAGACTATAAAAGGCTCTGGTTAGCATCAGTCAGACAGATGGAAGCAGGAGAGAACAAGCTAAAATGTAACAAGGCAGAAATTTCAAGTTGACCCAGACATAAGGTCACATGCACATTGTCCTCTTTCTCTTTCTTTCTCATGTGCTGACTCCTTTTACTTCTTCTCCCTCCAAAGACATTCCTACTAAACAAACGCTTATACATACATACGTACGCATAAACTCTTTACAACAAATTACTACTATGAACATTTCTTGATACCCTTAACTTTCTCATTGAACATTAACTTCTACTAATTCTTGTTATCCTTTCCTTTTAATAAATTTCTATTTTCACATACAAAATGTATATTTTTATTCTTACACTACTCCATACTAATTCCACAATCTCCAACCTTCTGGATAAATTTGATAAGCCCTAGGGAGTTCGGTTATGTATGACACAAGGCTGAACCAATAAACATTAACCATCTCCCTATTGCTACAACAGTTTTTTTGAAAAGCCACATATGCTAGAAATAATGCCTTCGAAGAATACTGTCAAACCTTTTTATTTTCTTTCTTGAATACTTATTATGTATCCACGTATATATATACCAGCAGTATAGCCTGGCGTTGCTCAAGTGTAATGAAAGCTTTAAAACTAATCCATGGTCCTGGAGCTCAGACTCTTAATGACACAAGGCTGAACCAATAAACATTAACCATCTCCCTATTGCTACAACACTCCTTAGTTCTAGTAATTCTAATCCTCACAGCTAAAACATGGCACATACAATAAGGAAAACCACTTTCATTTTTCTTTGTATCCCATTATTAAGAAATAAGTTCCACTTGAACAGCTTCTTACCACAAACCACTTCTTTCAGAAACTAAATGTCGCTACCTGTCTCTGCACACAAACACCTACATAATATCTGCATAGCAACAGATGCCAATATCTTTAAACATTGAATCTTTATCTATAAACATGGATTAAACATTTAAACCATATCAACCAATGAAATACCTTCCCACTTAAATCTAAAATCTTGTCTGGGGGCCTACTTTAGGTGATTTAAGAAACAGGTCTAGAAAGCAAAAAGGGCGAGAGAGAGAGAGAAACATAAACTGACACATGATGCTGTTGCCATCTTTAGGATCAGACTGAAATCATCTAACAGACAAGTGAAGAATATATACAATTTAAAGCACCATAGAAATTTGATATGGAATATGAAGTCAAACAACTTCATACAAGTCACAAACTAATCGTGCTCAAAAAAAAAACAAAAGATCAAATCTTAGCATGATTTCAAACACTTAGTATTAACTTTGTGAACTTCAACCCGCTGCAGGATTTGCAATTTAATCAAGCCTGACTTGGCATCTTGACATCAGCTTTTCTCACCTACATGATGGGGTGTCCCTATGTTTTTTCTTTGTAAAGCCACATATGCTACAAATAATGCCTTCGAAGAATACTGTCAGACCTTTTGATTTTCTTTCTTGAATACTTATATATACATGTATATATTACTTGCTCGAGTGTAATGAAAGTTTTAAAACTAATGCATCAGACTCAGCCAAAAGAATATTTGAAGTAATAAAATAATTGCGACAATTTACCAATCGCACATATATATATATAAATGAAATCATTTCCAATGCATTTTCATAGTAAAAATCATTTCCAATGCATTTTCATAATAAAAATCATTTCCAATGCATTTTCATAGTAAAAATCATTTCTAATGCATTTTCACAGTAAAATTCATTTCCAATGCATTTTCACAGCAAAAATCATTTCCAATGCATTTTCATAGTAAAAATCATTTCCAATGAATTTTCATCATAAAATCATTTCTAATGTATTTTCATAATAAAAATCATTTCCAATGCATTTTCACAGTAAAAATCATTTTCAATTCATTTTCATAGTAAAAATCATTTCCAATGAATTTTCCTAGTAAAAACATTTCCAATGCATTTTCCTAGTAACATCATTTCCAATGCATTTTCCTAGTTAAATCATTTCCAGGGCATTTTCATAATAAAATCATTTCCAATGAATTTTCCTAGTAAAATCATTTCCAATGAATTTTCCTAGTAAAATCATTTCCAATGAATTTTCATAGTAAAAATCATTTCCAATGCATTTTCATAGTAAAAATCATTTCCAATGCATTTTCACAATAAAATCATTTCCAATACATTTTCATAATAAAATCATTTCCAATACATTTTCACAATAAAATCATTTCCAATGAATTTTCCTAGTAAAAACATTTCCAATGCATTTTCCTAGTAAAATCATTTCCAATGCATTTTCCTAGTTAAATCATTTCCAATGCATTTTCCTAGTAAAATCATTTCAAATGCATTTTCATAGTAAAAATCATTTCAAATGCATTTTCATAGTACAGGTGCCCGACAATATTTTTCAGACACTTTGAAAAAGGTACTTCAAGGTGGTTACTAGTGCCAAAAACTTTTGAGATTGTAAGTACGTAGTTGAGGAGTGAAAATCCACTACTAGTGTAATCATTTTTTTTAGTTTGGCTTTGATAATTTTAGTTTTTTGTGATTTTCGCGAAAACTTGCGCGACACTATTTTTCGGACATGACAAAAAATCCTATTTTATTCAGATCTAAGTTCATGTATATGTTGCTGTATGCAAATTTTCTGCTTGTACACTTAGCTGTCATCATTAGAATCAATTATCTGTTCTATTTTACTGGCAAAACAATTAAGTTTAATGAGGTAAAATGCATTCAAAAGAAGTCGTTTGTTTGGCACGGAAGAAGTGGGACGATGGCCTCAGCATCAGAAGGATCGCCATAGATTTGAAGCTGTCGAAATCAACGGTCGAATACATGCTGAAGACAAACTCCGAGCGGAAAAAGAGAGGACGGAAAAGATCAATTGGCAAGAGGACTGAAAGGAGAATGAAGAGGACTGTGACATGGCTTTTGACATCTGGAGAAAAAGTTACAGCAAGAAAAGTGAAGGAGAAATGTGAATTGGATGTAAACATCCGAACAGTAAAAAGAACGCTGCATAGGATTGGTTTGAAGTATGCAAAGGCTAAGAAAAAAATTACACTAACAAAGAAACACAAAAGAGCAAGACTGGAGTGTGCTAAAAGGTGGTTAACAAAGCATGTTGACTTTAAGGAGGTTATATTTACTGATGAGAAGCGTTTCAAGTTTGATGGGCCTGATGGATGGTGTACTTGGTCGAGAAGGGGTGAGCCTGCTGTACTGAACAAACGACAGATGGGAGGAGGAGGAGGAGTTATGGTTTGTGGTATGATCTTTGCTAATGGAAATATATGGATGGAGTGGCTGAAAGGACGACAGAACAGCGAAAGCTACAAACAGTTGCTGGACGAGAAAGCCCTACCAAGGATAAGAAGAGAGATAGGGAATGATTTCATTCTACAGTAAGACAATTGCAGTATCCATGTGTCAAAACTCATGAAAGAATGGATGGCTAAAGTGAATATGACTACTTTGGAATGGCCTGCAAAAAGCCCAGATCTAAATTTAATAGAAAATGTTTGGGAAATGCTTGCGCAACTTGTCTATGATGGACCTGAAATAACGAAAGAGGCTCAACTATGGGAACGGATACTAGATGCCAAAAAACAACTAATAGAAACATGTAGAGATGTTATTGTGCATATGTTTGATCATAATGAAGAGAGATTGATAAAAGTTATTGAGAAGAAAGGTGATATTACAGATTATTAACAGTTTTTCAACGATGTCCGAAAAATAATGTCGCGTGTGTTTTGTACAAAATGATGAAAAATAAATATTTTCCCTTACCTAATCGATATTCTTCCATTTTCATTACAGGTATTAGGTTTATGCTATTCTATTGACGGAATTTTGCCACCCTATGGTACTCGGAAAGTCGAATACTAAAGTGTCAGAAAAATATTGTCGGGCCCCTGTAAAAATCATTTACAATGCATTTTCACAGCAAAAATCATTTCCAATGATAAAAAATAATAATAAAAATCGTTTCCAATGCATTTTCATAATAAAAATCGTTTCCAATTCATTTCCATAGTAAAAATCATTTCCAATGCATTTTCACAGTAAAAATCATTTCCAATGCATTTTCATCACAAAAATCATTTCCAATGCATTTTCATAGTAAAAATTATTTCCAATGAATTTTCCTAGTAAAATCATTTCCAATGAATTTTCCTAGTAAAACCATTTCCAATGCATTTTCACAGTAAAAATCATTTCCAATGCATTTTCATAGTAAAAATTATTTCCAATGCATTTTCATAGTAAAAATCATTTCCAATGCATTTTCATAATAAAAATTATTTCCAATGCATTTTCATAGTAAAAATCATTTTATAATCTATTTATATAGTAAAAATCATTTCCAATGCATTTTCATAGTAGAAATCATTTCCAATGCATTTTCATAGTAGAAATCATTTCCAATGCATTTTCATAATAAAAATCATTTCCAGTGCATTTTCATAATAAAAATCATTTCCAATGCATTTTCATAGTAGAAATCATTTCCAATGCATTTTCATAGTAAAAATCATTTCCAATGCATTTTCATAGTAAAAATCATTTCCAATGCATTTTCATAGTAAAAATCATTTCCAATGCATTTTCATTTTAATAAAATCATTTCCAATGAAAATTTTCTATTTAAAATCAATCCAATGAATTTTCCTAGTAAAACCATTTCCAATGCATTTTCACAGTAAAATCATTTCCAATGCATTTTCATAGTAAAAATCATTTCCAATGAATTTTCTAGTTTTAAAATCATTTCCAGTAAAAATTTTCATTTAGTAAAAATTATTTCCAATGCATTTTCATAGTAAAAATCATTTCCAATGCATTTTCATAATAAAAATTATTTCCAATTTGCAATTTTCATAGTAAAAATTTTCATTTTAGTAAATCATTTCCAATGATTTTCATAGTAAAAACATTTCCAATGCATTTTCATAGTAAAAAAAATCATTTCCAATGCATTTTCTATAGTAGAAATCATTTCCAATGCATTTTCATAATAAAAATCATTTCCAGTGCATTTTCATAATAAAAATCATTTCCAATGCATTTTCATAGTAGAAATCATTTCCAATGCATTTTCATAGTAAAAATCATTTCCAATGCATTTTCATAGTAAAAATCATTTCCAATGCATTTTCATAGTAAAAATCATTTCCAATGCATTTTCATAATAAAAATCATTTCCAAGAATTTTCCTAGTAAAATCATTTCCAATGAATTTTCCTAGTAAAACCATTTCCAATGCATTTTCACAGTAAAAATCATTTCCAATGCATTTTCATAGTAAAAATCATTTCCAATGAATTTTCCTAGTAAAACCATTTCCAATGCATTTTCACAGTAAAAATCATTTCCAATGCATTTTCATAGTAAAAATCATTTCCAATGAATTTTCCTAGTAAAACCATTTCCAATGCATTTTCACAGTAAAAATCATTTCCAATGCATTTTCATAGTAAAAATCATTTCCAATGAATTTTCCTAGTAAAACCATTTCCAATGCATTTTCACAGTAAAAATCATTTCCAATGCATTTTCATAGCAAAAATCATTTCCAATGCATTTTCATAGCAAAAATCATTTCCGATGCATTTTCCTAGTAAAATCATTCCCAATGCATTTTCATAGGAGAAATCATTTCCAATGCATTTTCATAGTAAAAATCATTTCCAATGCATTTTCACAGTAAAAATCATTTCCAATGCATTTTCATAATAAAAATCATTTCCAATGCATTTTCATAATAAAAATTATTTCCAATGCATTTTCATAGTAAAAATCATTTTATAATCTATTTATATAGTAAAAATCATTTCCAATGCATTTTCACAGTAAAAATCATTTCCAGTGCATTTTCATAATAAAAATTATTTCCAATGCATTTTCACAGTAAAAATCATTTCCAATGCATTTTCACAGTAAAAATCATTTCCAATGCATTTTCATAATAAAAATTATTTCCAATGCATTTTCATAGTAAAAATCATTTTATAATCTATTTTTATAGTAAAAACCATTTCCAATGCATTTTCATAGTAGAAATCATTTCCAGTGCATTTTCATAATAAAAATCATTTCCAATGCATTTTCATGGTATAAATAATTTCCAATGCAGTTTCACAGTAAAAATTATTTCCAATGCATTTTCTTAATAAAAAACATTTCCAATGCATTTTCATAGTAAAAATCATTTCCAATGCATTTTTATAATGTTATGTCGCCAAGTATAAATGAATAACTCAACAACAGAATCAGAATATAAGTTGTATTACGTGGAAAGACGGTTAGTATGTACAGAAGTGATTAGTAATATTTACAATAGAAAGATACAAGAGTCCAATCCGTTGTAAGACGTGTGTATACGTGATTACTTCCGGTACGCCACCGGAAGTGTGACTAACTCTTCACTGACTCGCACTGACTCTTCAGTAACTCATTAGAGACTCTCAAGTGACTCTCTACGACTCCCTTGTAGAGAATCCACCATTGCTATATATAGCAATGGGAACAGTCCATTTGTAGTCAAATAGGAGCGGCGCACTAACACATAATAAAAATCATTTGCAATGCATTTTCATAATAAAATCATTTCCAATGCATTTTCATAATAAAAATTAATTCCAATGCATTTTCCTAGTAAAATCATTTCCAATGCATTTTCATAGTAAAAATCATTTCCAATGCATTTTCATAGTAAAAATCATTTCCAATGCATTTTCAAAGTAAAAAATCATTTCCAATTCATTTCATAGTAAATATCATTGGCAATGCATTTTCAAAGTAAATATCATTTGCAATGCATTTTCATAGTAAAAATCATTTTAAATGGATTTTCCTAGTAAAAGTCACTGACAATGCATTTTTATATTTAAAATCATTGGAAACTGCATTTTCATTATACAAATCAATGACAAAAATATCATTTCCTGGAAAGGAAATCGAACAACCTCTGTTGATGTTAATATTGATTGTATTTTTCCCATTGTGTTTAGTGTAAAAGTATAGAAGTGATGAGGGTCATATTTTTTAAAACTTATAAAAATTTAAGAATGATATCGATCCCAGAAATGTTTTTCCTACAGACAGTTCTCTGGTTACATGTTTGAGACCCCTGACCTAGAGTATTCATTCACTTTGAGCCATAAATGAAGATGATGACTCAGGCCACTGGTGAGAAAAGTGAAGCAGGATGAGAAAATAAATAATCTTAACCTTGCTATGTCTACAAGTCCAGCTAATGATTACTGTAATGTCCTTACCAAGTACAGTATAAAATATAACAGCAGCTCTACATCTGGATGTGTGAAGCGGGCAAATTTCTTTAAATGTTGTCCAGTGTTGTTCAAGTGTGTATTTATCCACTGTCCTGAAGGTAGGGAAAAAACAGAAAAAAATATTAACAACACTCAAATCAAAAAATGAAAGATATTTTTAATTTTAAAAAATTGGAAAAATGCAAACAATCAATTGGGGAATTAAAAATTGAAGCAAAATAAAAAAGAGTCAATGGTTTTTTCATTTAGACAGTTATATTGTCACAAATTTTATTCTATCTATGATTGTTGATGTTTCAATACACTAAATCAATATATGCTTTATTACTATTAGTAGTATGTAGTTTTATTGGTTCGATTTCATTTGATTATCGCTGCTTTAGTGGAAAAAAATCAATGTCTTACACTCTAATTTTTAATTTTATTTCATCTTCTTGCTGTCTCCTTTTTAACCAAAAACTATAGCTCAATAAATTCTTCTTGGTTAAAATAATTTTATAACTAGTTTTATACCATCTTATTAACATTCTGACTAAATACATTTTCATTATTACTGTTATTTCATTAATAGTTTTATTCCATTTTATTATTGTTGCTTGTTATCCCAACACTCTGGCTCAATACAATCTTCATTATTACTATTATTTTATTTCTAGTTTTATTCCATCTTAATATTGTTGCTTTTTATCCCAACACTCTGGCTCTATACACTCTTCATTATTACTATTATTTTATTTCTAGTTTTATTCCATCTTAATATTGTTGCTTTTTATCCCAACACTCTGGCTTTATACACTCTTCATTCTTACTATTATTTTATTACTAGTTTTATTTCATCTTATTATTGTTGCTTTTTATTCCAACACACTGGCTCTATACACTCTTCATTATTACTATTATTTTATTACGAGTTTTATTTCATCTTATTATTGTTGCTTTTTATTCCAACACACTGGCTCTATACACTCTTCATTATTCCTATTATTTTATTACTAGTTTTATTCCATCTTATTATTGTTGCTTTTTATCCCAACACTCTGGCTCTATACACTATTCATTATTCCTATTATTTTATTACTAATTTTATTTCATCTTATTATTGTTGCTTTTTATCCCAACACTCTGGCTCAATACACTCTTCATTATTACTATTATTTTGTTACTAGTTTTATTCCATCTTATTATTGTTGCTTTTTATCCCAACACTCTAGCACAATATGCTCTTCATTATTACTATCATGACATGTTATTATAAACCATTCTGGAAAACAGATCCATATTCTGCAAAATCCTGAATCAGGAAGATGCATTAATAAATGTAAATATAAAATGAGCATTTTAATGGAAAACTTGTTTCAAAAGATAAAGTAACCTTCAGTTTTAATCAGGACAAACAGAAATTTATGGATGAGTGATGAAGTGTGGGGAAATAGTTAAAAAAAATAAAACAAAAATAAATATTTAAAATGCATGTGAATAAAAAAAATCAGTCAATTAAATCAATAAACCAATGTAAAAGATGTTTTCGTACTTACTCTAATAGATGCAACATTGTAATTTCAGAAGTTGCTTCTATTTCTGCAAAATGTTTAACAGGAGACAAGGAGACTTTGGATAAATCCAGAGGTACCTCTTCAGGCAAAGGGTACAGCTCATCTTCAAGGCGCCGAGCTAAAGTATCTTCAGCAATATGTGTGATTTCCTCTTCACTCAAACTTTGTGAATCAGTTTTTCTGATGACATAAAAAAAGAAAACAGTGTATAAAAAGTGTATAAAAAGGTTCAAGATGTAGACAAGGAAAACTAGTTTTTATTTAATTGTTAAAGTAAAGAATAGCTCCACAAATATAATAGACTAGCAGTATAGCCCGGCGTTGCTTGGGTGTAATGAAAACTTTAAAACTAATCCATGGTCCTGGAGTTCAGACTCTTTGGACTTTGGCACGAAAGACTAAAAAGCAATAGTTGTTTCCAGTTAATGCGAAACTGTAGACTGAAAGAAAAGTGAATGGATGTAAGTCAAATTTTGATTTCCTGGTATTGATATCAAATAAGATTTTTTTCATCGTTAACTGAATTTTGAAGGCTAAATAAGTAAATGGTATCATGGTTGAGACTAAGAACTACAATTATACCTACTTAGAGCCAAACCAGAAGAAAAAACTAAAATAAAAGGGCTGAAAAAAATACAGACATGCAGGCAGATAAACAGACACACACACAAACATCTTGCCTTTTATATATATATATATTATCGATTTTCTGCACTATTGTAAGAACGGCACCTTGAAAATTCTGAATATCGTTTCTTATGTCTTTGTCTATGAGTGTATCAAATTTGGACTCCTTCTATAACCTGATTTTTTCGATTATCGATTTTTGATATTTATCGGGGGTACCTCGACACAAAACCTAGCTAAGAACACTTGCAGATACTTATAGTACAACTGTGTGAATTTTCAAGAAAATCAGTTCAGCCGTTT
This sequence comes from Ascarosepion bandense, assembly GCA_037127315.1. Classification (NCBI taxonomy): domain Eukaryota; kingdom Metazoa; phylum Mollusca; class Cephalopoda; order Sepiida; family Sepiidae; genus Ascarosepion; species Ascarosepion bandense. The sequence continues at coordinate 534,088 of JBBBDQ010001167.1, read as the reverse complement.
CGGAGTCTATAGGTAACGGATACACACACACAAAGTTCCATTTATAAATAAGTTTAGATTATATGTATTAATAAGCATAAATATAAAATATAAAATATAATATATAATATAATCTATATCTATAAAAGTGATGTGGGTGGAGGTTGTGAAAGTATTTGTTTGTTTGATAGATTCGACTTAGTGCCTGCATCTGAGCTCAACTCCCATCAAGCTTGACGGGAGTTGTGCTCAGATGTAGATCAACATTTTAGAACACTAACGACACCTTAAAATTTTTCAGAAAGCCAAAATTAGGTGTAGAAAAATATATATTATCATCCCACAAATTCAGGGATCAGTTCATGTATTGATTATAATATAGAATCGATCACCCCATTTTATATTATCTATATCTATATATGTTCCCCCTCACTACCACTCTAATCCAATAGAAGTATTCTACATTGTTATCTATGTCTATAAAAGTGACGAGAGTGGACGTTATGTAGGTATTTGCTATATAAATTCATCATATGTTTTTTATTCTTATTATTCCTTAAACTACCTGAGTGAAACTGGGCTAAACAGTTAGTATAACATAAAATGACAAGGGGAAAAACTATTCTTAGCTGACGTGTTTCATCCTCTTAGGGGACATTATCAAGGAAAAAGTAAGAATTTATTTTGTTGTATGTGTTTATACACAAGAGCAAGAATGTCAAGATTTTATCAAGGCTTTTAATTTCAAGAACGTTCATGAATATTCCTCAGGTAGCTGAAAGGTCAGTTAAAACATATGAAGTACACAAAGTGCTATAATTCAAAGTCTGGTTAAGCAAAAGTAAGCAAGTAATATTCAAGAAATATTGTTTTTTGTTTATATTTATACTAGCAGTATAGCCCAATGTTGCTCAAGTGTAATGAAAGCTTTAAAACTAATCCATGGTCCTGGAGCTCAGACTCTTTGGACGGTGGCATGAAAGACTAAAAAGCAATAGTTGTTTCCAGTTAAACTGAAACTGTAGACTGAAAGAAAAATGAATGGATGTAAGTCAAATTTTGATTTCCTGGTATCGATATCAAATAAGTTCTTTTCGTCATAAACTGAATTTTGAAGGCTAAATAAGTCCTCTGAGTAAATGGTATCATGGTTGAGACTAAGAACTACAATTATACCTACTTAGAGCCAAACCCAAAGCAAAAACTAAAATAAAAAAACTGAAAAAAATACAGACATACCAGCAGATAAACAGAGACACTCACAAACATCTTGCCTTTAATATATATACATTATTGATTTTCTGCACTATTGTAAAAACTGCAACCTTGAAATTTCTGAATATCGTTTCTTATGTCTTTGTCTATGAGTGTATCAAATTTGATTAAAATCAGACCACTCCTTCTATAACCTGATTTTTTCGATTATCGATTTTTTATATTTATCAGGGGTACCTCGACACAAAACCTAGCTAAGAACACTCGCAGATGCTTATAGTACAACTGTGTGAATTTTCAAGAAAATCGGTTCAGCCATTTTGGAGTCTATAGGTAACAGACACACGCACACACACACACACACACACACAAAGTTTCATTTATAAATAAGTTTAGATATTCTTATAGTTTGAGATGGATTTACAGGGGCCCGACAATATTTTTTGAAAAAAGTACTTCAAGGTGGTTACTAGTGAAAAAAACTTTTGAGATTGTAAGTACGTAGTTGAGGAGTGAAAATCCACTACTAGTGTAATCATTTTTTTTAGTTTGGCTTTGATAATTTTAGTTTTTTGTGATTTTTGCGAAAACTTGCGCGACACTATTTTTCGGACATGACAAAAAATCCTATTTTATTAAGAGCTAAGTTCATGTATATGTTGCTGTATGCAAATTTTCTGCTTGTACACTTAGCTGTCATCATTAGAATCAATTATCTGTTCTATTTTACTGGCAAAACAATTAAGTTTAATGAGGTAAAATGCATTCAAAAGAAGTCGTTTGTTTGGCACGGAAGAAGCGGGATGATGGCCTCAGCATCAGAATGATCGCCATAGATTTGAAGCTGTCGAAATCAACGGTCGAATACATGCTGAAGACAAACTCCGAGCGGAAAAAGAAGAGAGGACGGGAAAAGATCAATTGGCAAGAGGACTGAAAGGAGAATGAAGAGGACTGTGACACGGCTTTTGACATCTGGAGAAAAAGTTACAGCAAGAAAAGTGAAGGAGAAATGTGAATTGGATGTAAATGTCCGAACAGTACAAAGAACGCTGCATAGGATTGGTTTGAAGTATGCAAAGGCTAAGAAAAAAATTACACTAACAAAGAAACACAAAGGAGCAAGACTGGAGTGTGCTAAAAGGTGGTTAACAAAGCATGTTGACTTTAAGAAGGTTATATTTACTGATGAGAAGCGTTTCAAGTTTGATGGGCCTGATGGATGGTGTACTTGGTCGAGAAGGGGTGAGCCTGCTGTACTGAACAAACGACAGATGGGAGGAGGAGGAGTTATGGTTTGGGGTATGATCTTTGCTAATGGAAATATATGGTTGGAGTGGCTGAAAGGACGACAGAACAGCGAAAGCTACAAACAGTTGCTGGACGAGAAAGCCCTACCAAGGATAAGAAGAGAGATAGGGAATGATTTCGTTCTACAGTAAGACAATTGCAGTATCCATGTGTCAAAACTCATGAAAGAATGGATGGCGTGTATATGACTACTTTGAAATGGCCTGCAAAAAGCCCAGATCTAAATTTAATAGAAAATGTTTGGGAAATGCTTGCGCAACTTGTCTATGATGGACCTGAAATAACGAAAGAGGCTCAACTATGGGAATGGATACTAGATGCCAAAAAACAACTGATAGAAACACGTGGAGATGTTATTGTGCATATGTTTGATCATAATGAAGAGAGATTGATAAAAGTTATTGAGAAGAAAGGTGATATTACAGATTATTAACAGTTTTTCAACGATGTCCGAAAAATAATGTCGCGTGTGTTTTGTAAAAAATGATGAAAAATAAATATTTTTCCTTACCTAATCTATTTTCTTCCATTTTTATTACAGGTATTGTCTTTATATGTTTATGCTATTCTATTGAAGGAATTTCGCCACTCTATGGTACTCGGAAAGTCGAATACTAAAGTGTCCAAAAAATATTGTCGGGCCCCTGTATGTACTGTACATCATCAAAAACATGAGATAAAAGATTTAAGTGTTTTCTTTTGATTTTTCAACATATTTGTAGTCATGTATGTATCTTGGCTTGGAAAAGTACTACTTCTTTCAGGAAAGATGAGATTGGAAAGAAACCAAGGTGTGGATTTATATTTTGATAATATTCGACTGTGGCACTCTTGATAATTTTACTTCGGAATAAATTTCTTTCTATGTTGATAATTGTGACATTTTTTTAGATCAAAACTGTGGTTGAATTTATTTCTGTGTATGACTAGTGCAATTGATAAGTTGTTATGTATAAGGTTGCTTTTGTGTTCATAGTTACATTTTTTTAATTTTCTGTTTCTTCAATGTATTGTGAGGTACAGTTTTGGCAATTTATTTTATATTTTAGACATATGATATGTAATATATATAAAATATAAATATAAAAATGAAAAAAAAAAAGAAAAAAGCCTAATAGATCCACAAAGATAATAGATGTATCTATCTATCTAAACTTATTTATAAATGGAACTTTGTCTCTGTGTGTGTGTGTGTGCGTGTGTGTTTGTGTGTCTGTTACCTATAGACTCTGAAACGGCTGAACCGATTTTCTTGAAAATTTACACAGTTGTACTATAAGTGTCTGCCAGTGTTCTTAACTAGGTTTTGTGTCGAGGTACCCCCAATAAATATTGAAAATCGATAAAATCGGGTTATGGAAGGAGTGATCCGATTTTAATCAAATTTGATACACTCATAGAAAAAGACATAAGGAACGATATTCAGAAGTTTCAAGGTTACAGTTCTTACAATAGTGTAGAAAATCGATAATATATATATATATATATATACATATATATATATATATATATATATATATATAAGGCAAGATGTTTGTATGTGTGTGTGTCTGTTTATCTGTCTGTATGTCCTTTATACAAATCCACAATTTTTATCCGCTTCTCACCAAACTTCACACAAATATTCTTTAGGCTGAGTCTGAGCTCCCGGACCATGGATTAATTTTAAACTTTTCATTACACCCAAGCAATGCCGGGCTATACTGCTAGTTAATTTATAGATGTAAAATACATAAATTAGAACCATCAATATAAAGCTAAGTGTTATACTCTACTGCAACTGGATCTCCTTCTGAGTCCTTCTACATGTTGGCTGTGAGCACATTTTATTGATACCACATTTGACTAGAATCCACCAGATAAATTCCTCTCAGTCTTCACTATCCACTACAGGCCTCCCTCGCCATTACCACCATGATCCCGTTTCATTGATACAACATTCGATCAAAATCCAACAGACATCTTGCTTGACCAACCCTCATTAATTACTCTTTTCTTTCTCTCCACCACTGCTGTAACCTTGGCAACCATCTATACCATGAATCAGTCCATCAACTCACCTTACAAAAAAGTTCAACTTCATCATCTCAGCATCACATGACCGCCAAGCCATTAAACACCTCACAGAAGTTGATTTCAACCAGGAAGAAGAGCGTACATCAAACCCACCAACAACACATTTGGCTTCACTAATGTGCCCTTGACTTATATTCTAACCCTAACCCTAACCATGTCCTCAACAACAAAACCAATAAATTAGTCAACTGACAGCCCCGCTGATAACACCCTTGCACTTAACCGCTTTTCTTACCAAATGCAAATGAAGAACCATATAAGAACAATTTTACCACTTTTCAAAGAATGAAGTATATATTCCAAAATTTAACAAATCTTCACTGTTAAAATTTTAATCCTTGTTTGTTCCTTTCCTTTGGAACCAAATGCTTATTATAAGAGTGCTTATCAAAATATCTGATTTGGTGTATTGGCTGTATCTTCTTTTCAATGTGCAAGGGACCAGCAAGTGAAACTTTCTATGTCCTATTTCATGCTCATTTTGATACTATCTGTACTAAACATGAGAACATGATGCCTTATTTCAGGGTTATATTGATACTCTCTGTACTAAACATGAGAACATGATGTCTTATTTCAGGGTTATATTGAGACTATCTGTACCAAACATGAGAACATGATGTCTTATTTCAGGGTCATTATGAACTGTCCAAATGGTCATTGAATCAAAGTACTTTCCACAAGTTTGTTTGCCTTTATCAAAGGCATCTTTTTCTTCACTAATGTTATGAATAGGTAATGAAAAGGCGTGCAACTTGGTTCCCCCTCACTGGAATGTGATTTGCTGGTGTCAGCAATAAATACAGACAAAGGCAAGGACGTCCAGAGACAGAGAGATCTAGAGATCTTCCAGTAGAGGTCTATTGGTCTACCGCTATTGGATTACGATTACTGACTACGCCTATGTCTCAGAATACTACATACGGCAATTACATCTATGTACTATATTGACCTACCTGATTACATTTGCCTAAACCACTTCACTACTTTGTATTGATATATATCCCTGTCCGAGACATATCATTCACTGAATTTGTAACTCTGAGTAAAAGATTTTGGCAGTACCCACATTTCAAAATTTGTGAAAAGAAGCAAATATCATATTTATTTCTTTTTTAGGGCATCTTAGTCAGGTTGAAAAGTTTTTAGCAAAAGTGAAAGAAAAATAGTATTTTTTTCTGTTAGTGTGAAACATTTATATTTAAACCTAGGTAAAAGCCAGGATGTCAAATGCTGATTTTCTAAGCATGTAGGCCCTTCTCACTTGCGTTACATGTTCAGTGTAACAAAAATAAAAAAAAAATTAAAAAAAATGATTGACCAAAACTCAGAGATAAATCACAGACAAATATTTAATTTACAGAACACACCAAATAAAATATTTACAAATATACAATTTTTGTTCAAAACAAGAAACATAGAGTTTACTACTGGTGAGTGTTACGAGAAGAGAAGGGGAAGGTAAGGTATCAAATATCTTTACCCAGTTAAGTTGGCGAAGAAGTTAAGTGCTATACTTTGAAAATCCTTAAATGAGTATATAAAAAATAATTATTAGTTTGGTCAATGAAAGAGTCAAAAATATGTATTTACCCATATAGTTCCATGAAGGTCTCTTCCAGGTTTTAGTTGATCGGACTTTTCTATGAGATTCTTTCAGCTGGATATAAATACTTGAATCAAAACTGGAGTTGATAATGTCAGCAAACCCTGGCAACAACTGAATATTCTCTTCCCAAAACCTATTTTTTTAGGGGCTAACATCTAATTTGCATATTTCTAGAACCTTTTGAATTTTCTCAATTCTACTAGAACATTCTGGCATCTTCTAAATTTTCTATTTTTAATTTCTTATTTTTACAATTATTTCATGAATTAAAACTTTTTGAGAATAACACGTAGGACTCAATAGAATCCCTTACTACAACTTTTTAGACATTATTAATATTATTTTTATATATAAATGCATCCTCGTAACACTTGGAAGACTGGTGTAACACAATCTTCCAATCCCTATTTCTTCTGTACCTTTCTAAATTAAGCTCACAAAATATCCCACAGTAAGTTAATTTCTTATGTAGCTTAGTCAGGTAAAAGGCTGGGATGTTGAGTACTGATTTTCAAGGGTGATAGACCTTCCCTATTAATGCACACCATCTTGTCTAATTTTAAATGGTGAGAAAAAAAATCCAGATTTACCTTCTCTTACGCAGAGATTCCTCCAAAGAAATGGATCCCTGGATAGACTCAGCCGACTTTGCAAGTGTTATACTGACTGGAGTCATTACTCTATCGGATGTAATGGATTCTCCATGACGAACAGTTTCAGTGGGTAATACCTCTTCTGTGATGGGTGTGGCTCTTTGGCGAGGTATCTCCTGAAAAAAAGAAGACCAAAAATGATTTTACAATGAAAAAGAAAAAAAATAGAAAATTGATGTGATTTTTTAACATAACTTTTAAATTTATTCTATCAAAAATTTAAAAGAAAAAAGGAAACACTTCTCTATTATCTAAAATGTTTGAAGCCTTTTTGAATTTACCCAAATTAATAACAAAATCTAAGTCATCGGTGCCCCTGCCACAAGAATTTACTTGTGCAACCAGACTGGCAGATAGGTCCCATCCATTTACAGTTAGATCAACCAAATGCAGCTGAGAATTCTACTCCATCAGCTTCTTTTCTCGCACTTCCTGCCTGTGGAACTCCCTTCCATATACTTGCTTTCCCGACGGCTACAACCTCCAGGAATTTAAATGCAATATCAATTCCCATCTCTTATCCACTTGGCTCCAGTCCTTTCTACATCACCTTGTATATCTTGTTCTATCTTGTTCTTTTCCTTTCTCTCTGCCTTTGCAACTGTCAGGTATTTAAATGCAATGTCAATTCCCATCTCTTATCCACTTGACTCCAGTCCTTTCTACATCACCCTGTATATCTTGTTCTTTTCCTTTCCCTCCACCTTCGCAACTGTCTTCACACTTGTGTTTCCATCCTTCTCTTGCCCTTTCTCTGACACCCACTGTAACTGGTCGGTCTTTCTCTTCACTCTCCTCTAGTCTAAACTTTTACTCTTATGTAGCCCCTTGTGCATCAGTGACAACACTGCCTTGCCTGGGGTGAAACGATTAGGGAAAAAAATCCAAAATTGCAAATTTAGTTATTAATGAAGAAGGATTGATTGATTCATTTTTTAAGGCTTATCAAACTATTGCAGGTTTTTTAAAACCAGAAAACATTTTTAGATTGTAAGAATTTTTTTCTGTGTAGAGTAGGGGGAGAGGGGCAGTGAGATGCTAATGATTTCGTGATACAAATCTTACTAATTAACTCATAGCTGGAGAGAGAAGAAGCAGATTCATACATTTTCCAAGAGTATTTGTGCCTGAGTGTATATTATGAGCCCAATAGGAATTGGAACTCAGTTCTCTTATTAGGAATTCCTTCCAAGCCATTAACAATGACACCACTTGCACATCCAAGCTTACAGCACCAGTTATTTCCAAGTGATCACTCATGTACACTACCAGCCATAATTACTAGGCCACCACAGTGTTTTAAAAAAATGATGTATTTCATACTATTTTTTAGTATTTATTGCCAAGTGAATAATTGTAACTGAAAATAGAATGGTTCTTTTGTTAATACTACACAATATCATGTGCATCAAATCTAAACTTATTTATAATAGAACTTTGTCTGTGAGTGTGTATATGTCTCTGTGTGTCCGTTACCTATAGACTCCGAAACAGCTGAACCGATTTTCTTGAAAATTTACACAGTTGTACTATAAGCGTCTGCGAGTGTTCTTAGCTAAGTTTTGTGTCGAGGTACCCCCAATAAATATCGAAAATCGATAATTGAAAAAATCGGGTTATAGGAGTGGTCCGATTTTAATCAAATTTGATACACTCATAGACAAAGACATAAGTTTCAAGGTTGCAGTTCTAACAATAGTGCAGAAAATTGATAATATATATATAAAAGGCAAGATGTTTGTGTGTGTGTCTGTTTATCTGTCTGTATGTTCTTTATACAAATCCACAATTTTTATCCGATTCTCACCAAACTTCACACAAATATTCTTTAAGATGAGCCTGAGCTCCTGGACCATGGATAAGTTTTAAAGCTTTCATTACACCCGAGCAACGCCAGGCTATACTGCTAGTGAATTTATAAATATTTAATAATTACCTATATTGTAGTTTCATCAATGAAAAAATGAAGAAAATTTAGGGTGATTCGGACAAGTTCATCTTTGCTTCCTTGCCTTGTAAAATTTTGCAAAGTAATAATAGCACTAGAAATAAAGAAGAGAGTACTGGATTGCTATGTGATGTCAGTTCTACAATATGGCAGTGAATGCTGGACAACCACATCAAAGATGAAGAAGAAACTTTAAGCAATCGAAATGTGGTTCTACAGAGGCATACTGGATATAAAGTGGGGGATCAATTCCTTATTACAATCAATATATAAACTAACCCCTCACTTTGTGGTCACAGCAGTTTCTAAACATTTAGTATTTTTGAGATTCAAAAGCACAAGGATGCATTCCATGAGCTGAGTAGAGTATTAAGAAACAGGACAATTTTGCTAGAAACAAAGAAGAGAGTACTGGATTGCTATGTGATGTCAGTTCTACAATATGGCAGTGAATACTGGACAATATCATCGAAGATTAGAAAAAAACTTGAAGCAGTGGAAGTGTGGTTCTACAGAAGGATGCTGTGGATATCATGGACCGAACATGTGAACAATGATGAGGTGTTGGAAAGAATGGCAATGAAAAGAAAATTAATAGTGAGCATCAGGAAGAGACAACCGAAGTTCCTGGGACATGCAATGAGAAAGGAGGGCTTGGAGAACCTGATACTGACAGGCCATATAGAAGAAAAAAAAGACAGAGGAAGGCAGCGGATAACATATCTGAAAGGCCTGAGCAGGTGGATGACAGAACAGGAGTTGCGTGGTATAACAGGAGAAGGCATGCTAAGAGCCACCAGGGATAGGGAGACATGGGAAGCCATGATCGCCTACATCCTGAAAGGACAGGGCACATAGAAGAAGAAAATATATGCCAACTGTTTATAATAAATTATAATGTGGATATAAAGTGGGGGATCAAATCTATATAATAATATATAAACTGATCCCTCATTTTGTAGGTATGCTAGTTTCTATACATTTATATTCTAGATTTATGGACTGAGCAGGTGGATGACAGAACGAGGGTTGCATGGAGTAACGGGAGAAAGCGTGCTAAGAGCCACCAGGGATAGGGAAATGTGGAAAGCCATGATCGCCTACATCCTGAAAGGACAGGGCACATAGAAGAAGTATATATATGCCAACTGTTTATAAGAACTTATAATGTGTATATAAACTGGGGGATCAATTCTATATTATAATCAATATATAAACTGGTCCCTCATTTTGTGGCCATGCTAGTATCTATGCATTTATATTCTAGATTTATGAGCTTGAGCAGGTGGATGACAGTACGGGGGTTGCATGGTGTAACAGGAGAAAGCGTGCTAAAAGCCACCAGAGATAAGGAGACATGAAAAACCATGATCGCCTACGTCCTGAAAGGACAGGGCACATAGAAGAAGAATATATATGCCAACTGTTTATAAGAAACAGAAAATAAACTGGGGGATCAATTCTATATTATAATCAATATATAGACTGGTCCCTCATTTTGTGGCCATGCTAGTATCTATACATTTATATTCTAGATTTATGAGCTTGAGGTAGTGGATGACAGTATGGGGGTTGCATGGTGTAACAGGAGAAAGCGTGCTAAAAGCCACCAGAGATAGGGAAATGTGGAAAGCCATGATCGCCTACGTCCTGAAAGGACAGGGCACATAAAGAAGAATAATAATAACTAAAGAACCATTCTATTTTCATTTAGAATTGCCCACTTAAAAATAGTATGAAATACATTGTTTCTATTAAAAACAGGGGTTACGTAATAATTATGGCCGCTAGTCTACTTCTCCACACTAATCAGTTTACTGAGTTTTTCTTAAATGGTTTGCTAAATTGAATGAAATATATTTTTTAAATCTCGACAAAAAATGTCAGCGATAACTTCAACAATACTAAATACTGTGAGGATTTCAACACATGTAGCAAAAAAAATTTTAGTTTATAGAAAAGACAGTGGGTAGCCACGTTATCACCGTGAGAATGGTAGATTTATATGTGTGAAAGATATATTCTGACATGAAAAATTGTTTGGCACAACACAGTAAATCAACTAGCAGCAAACCTAGCAACTGATTCAATATAATCACTCCACTTCATACTTACCTTGTTTGATGCTAGCATCCTGCCAGGTAGGCATGACCAGTAAAAACAAGCTTAGACATGCTAAGCCAAGCTTAGTACCCAGTTACAACAAATGTGGAGACTGGGTAATATTTGACCAGCAGCCTAAGATGCTTGGGTTACTGATGTAATGAATATGTATACACCTTGGTTTCCCCTCACTGGAATGTGATTGGCTGGTGTCAGCCATAAATACGGACAAAGGCAAGGACGTCCAGAGAGTAATTGAGAGAGCTCTGAAGATCTTTCACTAGAGATCTACGTCCACTATTGACTACGCCTACGTCTCAGGATACTACATACAATGATTACATCTACGTACTAAATTGACCTACCCAGTTACATTTGCCTAAACCACTTCACTACCTCGTATTGATATATTTCCCTTTCCGGGACATATCAGTTACCCATATTAAAAGCCAACCTTGTATCACAACATGCACTAGGGGTGGGGGGTCGCAGAGTAAATATACTTTATACCAGTCGGAAACCTGAACCCAAGAATGGGCAAAGAATTGCTTTCCAAGAGATTAGCAGCACCCATACTGATGGAAGGCAAAAATAGTTTTCTAGGGAAAAACTTAAATTTGGTTTAATGAGGGTTTTTTTTTTTTGCAGATTCTAAAACATTCCAGAACCAACAGACAAGAAAAGAAATAAACAAAGTCAAAGTAAATAATACAAGCCAACAACAAACAATAACTTCTACAGATTTGAAAAACCTTTAAGTCAATCAGTTAAGTGCCATACATGATACACGCTTCGGGCGATCATGTCTCAAAAGAGACATGACTGACTGGGCAGAAGATTTTCCTGCAGTAGGTTGCCATTGCTTTCTGTGGTAGATTGGTTGCCAGCCAAGGCTATAGAACCCAATCTGTCCTATTATTTGACTCATAGCTAGAGGGAGAAGAGATGTATTACATAGTAATTAATGGGGGATCAGTTTATTACTTTAAAACAATAGAAAACCGATCCCCCACTTTATGACCAGTAGAAGCCTTAATCATGATTCCAACTATTATATTCAGTCAGTTAAGTGCCATATGTAATACATGCTTTGGGCGATCATGTCTCGAAAGAGACATGACTGACTGGGTAGAAGATTATCCCACAGTAGGCTGCTATTGCTTCCTGCGGTAGACTGGTTGCCAGCCAAGGCTATAGAACCCAATCTGCCCTATTATTTAACCAATAACTGGAGGGAAGAGACAGATTAATACCTTTTCCAAGGGTATTTGTGTGTAAGTGAATGCAAGGAATTCAACTGAAAAACATTTAAGTCGTTATATAACATTTAAATTAAAACATTATTACAAGTTTTTAACACTCATATTCATTAATATTGAACAATATTGTTTATTTGTAATTAATGAAATAAAAAGACAACATAAACATACCTGTGGCCTCTCACTACTAACAGAAGATCCTGAGGTACTGCTTACTGCAAAAAATATTAAGGAATATGATTAAGTAAAACAAAAACATTGTTTTTCACACAAGTTATTAAATATCATATTGACACTCCTCTTAAGTCTTTTGAACAGGAGTAGAGGTTTATCCCTTGTTTCCTGTTCCTTTTAAAGTCTACTTCAACTCTGTATTTCTAACGTCCCCACCTAAAACCCTGAAACTTTATTTCTAATTTATTTTCTTTAATAGGTGTAGATAAATTCTCTAATTATCCAGTTCATACTCCTCCCTCATTTTTTGAACAGGAGTAGAGGTTTATCCCTTGTTTCCTTTTCCTTTTAAAGTTTACTTCAACTCTATATTTCTAACATCTTCACCTAAAACCCTGAAATTTTATTTACTATTTATTTACTTTTATTTTCCTCAATAGGTGTAGATAATTATCCAGTTCATACTCCTCTCTCGTTTTTTGAACAGGAGTAGAGGTTTATCCCTTGTTCCCTGTTTAGGATTGGGTTTTCGGTTTTTTGGGGGGTTTTTTTTCTAAAGTCTTTTCCTTCTCTTTCACTCCCAGTAGCTCTTTACGTTTTAAGTGCCTTTATTGCCTTACTTGGGGGTGAACAGATTAAAAAAAATATATTTATTGACAGATAAGACTACCATTTTTTTCTAAATACAGGGAGTCCATAAAATTTTTAATTTAGAATACTTGTAACTTTGTAAGTATACATGATAAAAACATTTTGTAATAAAGATAAAAAAGCTTCATGTGTCTACTTTTTTCTTTTATTATTTTTTCAATTTCTTGAAACTTCAAAATGATTTTTTCCCAGAATTTTTTAAAGGTATGTGCGTTGTGGTGCAGTGGATATCGACTCGGAATGATAAAGTGGGGAGCTGAGTTCAAATTCCAGTTGAATTCCTTGCATTCACTTATGCACGAATACTCTTGGGAAAGGTATTAATCTGTCTCTTCCCTCCAGTTATGGGTTAAATAACAGAACAAATTGGGTTCTATAGCCTTGGCTGGCAACCAGTCTACTGCAGAAAGCAATGGCAACCTGCTGTGGGATAATCTTCTGCCTAGTCAGTAATGTCTCGAAAGAGACATGATCTACCAAAGTGTGTATCACGTACGGCACTTAACTGACTGACTGAATATAATTGTTTAAATTATGATTAAAACTTCTACCGGTCATAAAATGGAGGATCGATTTTCTATTGTTATAAAGTAATAAACTGATCCCCCACTAATTACTATGTAATAATATAATACATCTTTTCTCCCTCTAGCTATGAGTCAAATAACAGGATAGATTGAGTTCTATAGCCTTGGCTGGCAACCAGTCTACTGCAGAAAGCAATAGCAACCAAGTGTGGGATAATCTTCTGCCCAGTCAGACATGTTTCTTTCGAGACATGATCGCCCAAAGCGTGTATCACATATGGCACTTAACTGACTGACTGCTAATGTTGATCACTATGTAAAAATGCTGCAAAATTACTTTAAGCTTGATCTTTTAGAACTGATAAAGGATTTAGTGATTCAACAAGACGTCGCATCTTGTTACTTTACTTTGCAAGTGAAACAGTTTCTAAATGAAAATTTCCTAACAGGTGGATTGAATAAGGTGGACCATTGTTCTGGCATGCAGAATCACCAGATTTGACTCCATTGGATTTCTTTTTATGGGGATGTCCGAAAAGTAATGTTTATTCAAATAAACTCCAATCTTTAGAGAACTTGTAAGCTAGGATAATTGATGTGGTTGAATGTATTATGGAAAATCAGCTGCAAAATATCTTCTGAGAACTACAACATTGTATTACCTTTTGTATGCGTAATAATGGCAGCCATATTGAAAAATTACAAAGCTATTTTAAATTGCACAAGGACTTTATGGACAACCTGTTTAAGAATTTCATGAATTTGTAATAAATTTGCAAAAAGCAACTTACAAGCTGGCACTAAAAAGTTCCTGGCTCAATCAGTTAAGTGTCACACACAATATATATTTGGGCAATGATGTCTCTTTCGATCTATGATTAAACAGGCAAAAGAACCAGACACACTCTGATCCCAGTCATATCTGTTAATATAGACTCTAGCTATGAGTCAAATAACAGGATAGATTGAGTTCTATAGCCTTGGCTGGCAACCAGTCTACCGCAGAAAGCAATGGCAACCTACTGTGGGATAATCTTCTGCCCAGTCAGTCATGTTTCTTTCGAGACATGATCGCCCAAAGCATGTATCATGTATGGCAGTTAAGTGACTGATTGCTAATGTTGATCACTCATATAGCATTGAGTACAGCAATTACCTGAAATGTAATTTATTCTTTATTTTTGTATTATATTATGGCTTTATAACACTGTAATCTCTACCTCAAGTTACTCTTGGGTCTTGTACAGGATGAACATCATCGATACTATAGATAGATACATAAAACATATTCATAAGGGGGACAAGTTTTTATATATCTTTCAAATATATATATTGATTTAAAAGGAAATGACAGTAACAATAAGAAAATGATTTTTTAAGCAACTTCAACTCAAGCAAGGCAGTAAAGACACAAAGATATAAAGAGTTACTGGATGTGGAAGAATTAGAAAACAGAAACATTACTAAGGAGCGAGAACAAAAGAAGAGTAATCAGGAGGAGAGTAGAAAGACACTAAGACACAAGGGGTTACTGGGTGTGAAAGAATTAGAAAACAGAAACATTACTAAGGAGCAAGAACAAAAGAAGAGTAATCAGGAGGAGAGTAGAAAGCCACTAAGACACAAGGGGTTACTGGGTGTGGAAGAATTAGAAAACAGAAACATTACTAAGGAGCAAGAACAAAAGAAGAGTAATAAGGAGAACAGTAGAAAGCCACTAAGACACAAGGGGTTACTGAGTGTGGAAGAATTAGAAAACAGAAACATTACTAAGGAGCAAGAACAAAAGAAGAGTAATCAGGAGGAGAGTAGAAAGACACAAAGACACAAGGGGTTACTGGGTGTGGAAGAATTAGAAAACAGAAACATTACTAAGGAGCGAGAACAAAAGAAGAGTAATCAGGAGGAGAGTAGAAAGCCACTAAGACACAAGGGGTTACTGGGTGTGAAAGAATTAGACAACAGAAACATTACTAAGGAGCAAGAACAAAAGAAGAGTAATCAGGAGGAGAGTAGAAAGCCACTAAGACACAAGGGGTTACTGGGTGTGGAAGAATTAGAAAACAGAAACATTACTAAGGAGCAAGAACAAAAGAAGAGTAATCAGGAGGACAGTAGAAAGCCACTAAGACACAAGGGGTTACTGGGTGTGGAAGAATTAGAAAACAGAAACATTACTAAGGAGCAAGAACAAAAGAAGAGTAATCAGGTGGAGAGTAGAAAGCCACTAAGGCACAAGGGGTTACTGGGTGTGGAAGAATTAGAAAACAGAAACATTACTAATGAGTAAGAACAAAAGAAGAGTAATAAGGAGGACAGTAGAAAGCCACTAAGACACAAGGGGTTACTGGGTGTGAAAGAATTAGAAAACAGAAACATTACTAAGGAGCAAGAACAAAAGAAGAGTAATCAGGAGGGGAGTAGAAAGCCACTAAGACACAAGGGGTTACTGGGTGTGGAAGAATTAGAAAACAGAAACATTACTAAGGAGCAAGAACAAAAGAAGAGTAATCAGGAGGACAGTAGAAAGACACTAAGACACAAGGAGTTACTGGGTGTGGAAGAATTAGAAAACAGAAACATTACTAAGGAGCAAGAACAAAAGAAGAGTAATAAGGAGAACAGTAGAAAGCCACTAAGACACAAGGGGTTACTGGGTGTGGAAGAATTAGAAAACAGAAACATTACTAAGGAGCAAGAACAAAAAAGAGTAATCAGGAGGAGAGTAGAAAGACACTAAGACACAAGGGGTTACTGGGTGTGGAAGAATTAGAAAACAGAAACATTACTAAGGAGCGAGAACAAAAGAAGAGTAATCAGGAGGACAGTAGAAAGCCACTAAGACACAAGGGGTTACTGGGTGTGGAAGAATTAGAAAACAGAAACATTACTAAGGAGCAAGAACAAAAGAAGAGTAATCAGGAGGAGAGTAGAAAGCCACTAAGGCACAAGGGGTTACTGGGTGTGAGAATTAGAAAACAGAAACATTACTAAGGAGCCAGAACAAAAGAAGAGTAATCAGGAGGAGAGTAGAAAGCTACTAAGGCACAAGGGGTTACTGGGTGTCAAAGAATTAGAAAACAGAAACATTACTAAGGAGCAAGAACAAAAGAAGAGTAATCAGGAGGACAGTAGAAAGCCACTAAGACACAAGGAGTTACTGGGTGTGGAAGAATTAGAAAACAGAAACATTACTAAGGAGCAAGAACAAAAGAAGAGTAATCAGGAGGACAGTAGAAAGCCACTAAGACACAAGGGGTTAATGGGTGTGGAAGAATTAGAAAACAGAAACATTACTAAGGAGCAAGAACAAAAGAAGAGTAATCAGGAGGACAGTAGAAAGCCACTAAGACACAAGGGGTTACTGGGTGTGGAAGAATTAGAAAACAGAAACATTACTAAGGAGCAAGAACAAAAGAAGAGTAATCAGGAGGAGAGTAGAAAGCCACTAAGACACAAGGGGTTACTGGATGTGGAAGAATTAGAAAACAGAAACATTACTAAGGAGCAAGAACAAAAGAAGAGTAATCAGGAGGACAGTAGAAAGCCACTAAGACACAAGGAGTTACTGGGTGTGGAAGAATTAGAAAACAGAAACATTACTAAGGAGCAAGAACAAAAGAAGAGTAATCAGGAGGACAGTAGAAAGCCACTAAGACACAAGGGGTTACTGGGTGTGGAAGAATTAGAAAAACAGAAACATTACTAAGGAGCAAGAACAAAAGAAGAGTAATCAGGAGGGGAGTAGAAAGACACTAAGACACAAGGGGTTACTGGGTGTGGAAGAATTAGAAACAGAAACATTACTAAGGAGCAAGAACAAAAGAAGAGTAATCAGGAGGAGAGTAGAAAGCCACTAAGACACAAGGGGTTACTGGATGTGGAAGAATTAGAAAACAGAAACATTACTAAGGAGCAAGAACAAAAGAAGAGTAATCAGGAGGAGAGTAGAAAGACACTAAGACACAAGGGGTTACTGGGTGTGGAAGAATTAGAAAACAGAAACATTACTAAGGAGCAAGAACAAAAGAAGAGTAATCAGGAGGAGAGTAGAAAGACACTAAGACACAAGGGGTTACTGGGTGTGGAAGAATTAGAAAACAGAAACATTACTAAGGAGCAAGAACAAAAGAAGAGTAATCAGGAGGAGAGTAGAAAGCCACTAAGACACAAGGGGTTACTGGATGTGGAAGAATTAGAAAAACAGAAACATTACTAAGGAGCAAGAACAAAAGAAGAGTAATCAGGAGGAGAGTAGAAAGACACTAAGACACAAGGGGTTACTGGGTGTGAAAGAATTAGAAACAGAAACATTACTAAGGAGCAACAACAAAAGAAGAGTAATCAGGAGGAGAGAAAGCCACTAAGACAGAAGGGGTTACTGGATGTGGAAGAATTAGAAAACAGAAACATTACTAAGGAGCAAGAACAAAAGAAGAGTAATCAGGAGGAGAGTAGAAAGCCACTAAGGCACAAGGGGTTACTGGGTGTGAAAGAATTAGAAAACAGAAACATTACTAAGGAGCAAGAACAAAAGAAGAGTAATCAGGAGGACAGTAGAAAGCCACTAAGACACAAGGAGTTACTGGGTGTGGAAGAATTAGAAAACAGAAACATTACTAAGGAGCAAGAACAAAAGAAGAGTAATCAGGAGGACAGTAGAAAGCCACTAAGACACAAGGGGTTACTGGGTGTGGAAGAATTAGAAAACAGAAACATTACTAAGGAGCAAGAACAAAAGAAGAGTAATCAGGAGGAGAGTAGAAAGCCACTAAGACACAAGGGGTTACTGGGTGTGAAAGAATTAGAAAACAGAAACATTACTAAGGAGCAAGAACAAAGGAAGAATAATCAGGAGGACAGCAGACAGTGATTGACATTGCATTTAAATTTTTGTAGATTAAAGTTGACTGGGAAGCAAGAAGCCAGAAGAGAGTTCCACAAGCAAAAAGTTTGAGAGAAGAAACTATTAGCATAGAACTTATAGTTACATCTAGTCAATTCAGCTTTGAAAATGGCTTCAAATAGATACACATAATAAATTTAAAGTCAATATAAATGCAAAAACTCACAACGAAGTTCCGGAACTGAGAAAATGGGTTGCTTTCGTTCAGACTCTGTCTCACTAAATGCACTCACACGTTTTAGGTTCCTATTCCAAAGTGGGAACAAAGACTTATGATCAAATTCTGAAAAATAAATAAAACAGAATAATTCATATATTTAAAATGAAAGATAAAATATTTATACATATATATAGATACCTCAAGTGATACTTATGGTTTAAAAATCTTTTTTGAAGCTTTTATTTTTGTTTTAATTTCAAGCTAATAAATTTAATTTAATATTTCTAATAAGCAAAATAATTTGTTAAATTTTAAACTTAATTTAAATTGAATTTTTTAGTGGGGAGAGAATCACTAAAAATTGTTGATTTTAGTACCATTGTAAATTTTCTGTCAGCGCAAAGTAATTTTCTTTATTAGAACAATTATTTCAAAAATAAAATATACATTTCTGAAACTTTATTTGAGGAATATTAGCCGATTTACAGTTTAATTAATCTGATTTGAAACAAATATTACTCAGTTTTAATTAAAATATCACAAAAATGTATTTTTTAATCTGTAGGTAGATGTTTATTTTAGATGTTAACAGCTTGATAGCTAAAAGTTTATCAAATTCTTTTCTATGGTGACATATCAAAAAAAATTACATGAGAAATATAACGAGTGGCTTTTTTAAACAATTTTTAATCTTAAAAATATAGGAAAATATTCTAAGTAATCTAATGTTTTGTTGAATTTTAGTTACTTTGGATTTAATTTTACTAAGTTAACACTGTCATATTTTAATAATGTCATTTATGGCTGTCCATATTAACAAAAGCTTCTCTGCTATTCTGAAGATGAGATTTGGATCTCGAAATATTAATGTTTAATAAATAGGTAATACCCAAAAACTTATTTACTTTCCTTTATTTTACTCAACGCATTGTGACAGTCTTCAAGACATAACCATATACCTATTTTACATAATGCTTCAGTCTACAGCTATATCGTGTTGAATACACCGGTTCCCGTCTGATCACCGAAGTTAAGCAACATCAAACCTGGTCAGTACTTAAATGGGTAACCATTTGGGAATACCAGATGCTGTAAACGTAAGGACCAAGAATGGTTCACCGGTCCTCCAAGTTTGGGGGTTGGGCCCAGGGCTAACAACCCTACCCCGTAAAAAACAGTTTGTTACAGAAACAGCAACAAAAAGTTGCTGTCCTATGCACCATTGGGTGTGATGGAAAAATGACACAATACTTCAAGCAAATTACAAAACTGTACTAAAAATTGGTACATTTATACACGCACAAAAAATTTTTTTAATTCTTTTTAAAATATTGGGGGTTGCTGAATTGAAATAGGCTTCTCCATTTATGATAAGTCAACATAGTTTTTATTTAATAACAATATTATCTGAAAAGTACAAATTAATACCGAATTTCAAAAAATTTAAAACTTTATAAATTATTCTAATTAAAATTTTAAAAAAATGAAAACAATTCTTTTAAAAATTGATTATTCATTGAAAGAAATTTCTTTATAAGACATCAGTGTCCTTAATATATCTTATTCATAAGAGCAATTATAAGTTTTTCTAATTCAATAATGTCTTAGTTTTATTGCATTTTATATGAGGGTCATTCAATAAATAAGGTGAATTTTTCAGCATAAGGGCTTCTAATACAGATAGAAACTTACTTTTTTTTAATTTTTTTTGCAGATTAAAAAAAATCTTTGAGAGCTTTGGAGATTAACAAAGATGACCAACCAAGAAGCATGCTCCAGTATTGAACAGAGGTCACTTATCAAGTTTTTGGTTGCTGAAGTGTGCAAACCAGTTGAAAATGAAGACAGGCCTGGGAGGCCAACAGAAATGAGGTCTCCTGAGGCGAACGAATCAGTCAATGACCTCATTCAGTCTGACAGAAGGGTGACAGTGGATGACATTTCAAGGACTTTGAGCCTATCTGTTGGGACAGCACACAAAATTGTCCATGATGACCTTGCCTACTTGAAGGTCAGCTGCTGGTGAGTGTCAAAGATGCAAATGGTGCAGACCATCAACGAGCTGGGCTGGGAACTGCTCCCTCATCCCCTTTACAGCCCAGACCTTGCTGCTTCAGACTTTAACCTGTTTGGTCCCTTGAAAGTGTTCACGAGAGGCACAAAGTTTGAAAGTGACAATGAAGTCAAAAGTGCTGTGAACGATTGGCTGAGACATCAGTTCAAAGATTTTTATGTTGAGGGAATATGGAAGCTTGTGCACAAATGGGAAAAGTGTGTGACACTGCTGAGAGACTACGTTGAAAAATAAAAAAAGTAAGATTCTGTCTGTATTAGAAGTCCTTATACCAAAAACATCTTATTTATTGAATGACTCTTGTATTTTATGACACTGAGCAGTTTTTTGGTGACCATTAGTTCCCGTTTCACAAAAAAAAAAAAAATGATGATTTAAATTCTTTACAGAATAAACATTAAGCAGTACAAAAATGAATTTCTTGATATTTTTATAAAATTAAGTAAGTGAGGAATAACAGCTGTAAAAAGACTGCTTATAACATGATCCTCTACGTAAGAAACATTTCTAAAATTGCCTCAACAAAATTCCTTCAAAGACTGAAACGCTTTGGCTAAGTAAAGTTTTTCCTATTGTATTTTTGTATTCATATATATATATATATATATATATATATTGCATATTTCATTCAGCAATGAATTTGAATGCACTCGGCTACTGGCGTGTGCTTACATTGTATATAACATGCTAAAGTCCGCCTTCCTCTACCAAGCACCCATAGCTCAGAGGTAGATTCGCCGACTGATGTCAATTCGGTCGAGTTTCAATCCTGGCTAAAAGTAATCGGATGTCTAGCCGTACTGATGAGCTGGGATACAGCAAAACACATCTGTCTGTGTATGATATTTACGCTCTCACACCCCAACTGAACACCATGAAGGAATGGTATATTTTAAAAAAAACAGTAGCTACTCACACATCTACGCATCATTCATTCAGTAATGAATTTGAACACTCTCGGCTACTGGTGTGTGTTTACATTGTATATAACACGCTAAAGTCCGCCTTCCTCTACCAAGCGCCCATAGCTCAGAGGTAGATTCGCCGACTGATGTCAATTTGGTCAAGTTTCAATCCTGGCTAAAAGTAATTCCTCTGTGACATCCCTTGGAACAACGTTTTTAGTCTTCCCATCGAAGAATGTGCATCCGAAGTCTCCTCCTGGGTTAAGGCTGGCATCGATGCCTTCATCCCTGCTAGGAAATTCCAGCTTAAATCTCATTCATCTCCATGGTTCTCACCCGCTTGCTCGGCTGCCATTGCCCACCGGAATCATTTCTTCTGACTCTACCGTAACTACTTGACCCTCACAAAGCGAGCGGTGGGGACGGAATCCCAACCATAGTCTTAAAGAAATGTGCCCCTGAACTCTCCTCTGTCCTTTCTAAGCTCTACAATCTCTGCCGATCTGCTTCCTGCTTTCCTGCATGCTAGAAATCTTCCTCTGTAGTTCCTATATTTAAAAACACTGGAGAACCCTCGGACCCTGCAAATTACCGCCCTATCAGCCTTCTTCCGATCTTTGGCAAAGTGTTCGAAGCCATTATCAACGCCGAGGTGGTTCAGCATCTCACAGCACACAGGCTCCTCTCGGACAAGCAATATGGTTTCCGCTTCACCAGGTCTACTGCTGATATGCTAACGACCATCACCGAGTACATATACCAGGCACTCGACAGGAATGGCGAAGCCCGAACCATTGCATTGGATATCTCTAAGGTGTTCGACAGAGTTTGGCATGCTGGCCTTCTATGTAAACTGCGGAGCTATGGTATAACTGGACATTTGTTTGAACTAATCCAGTCATTCCTCTCTAACCGCACAATGAAGGTGGTATTAAACGGACATGCCTCCCAGAACTACCATACAAACGCAGGTGTCCCCCAAGGCTCCATCTTAGGTCCTACACTCTTCCTGATATACATTAATGATCTCCCTGATTCCATAAGAGCCCAAGTAGGTTTGTACGCTGATGACACCACAATTTACTCTCGCCTCCTACAAAAATCTGGTGTAGGTGTCAAAGCTAACCTCGCAGCCACGATTGAAAAAGACCTTCAATCCATATTGGACTGGGGCAAGAAATGGCTAGTAAATTTTAATGCTTCTAAAACGAAGCTACTCTCAATTAACCATCATCGACAATCTCACCTACCTCCCATTAGTATGGACCAGGCTTGCCTCCCAGAGAATAAAACACTATGCCTCCTTGGTCTCACACTTTCAGCGGACCTCAAATGGAATGACTATATCGAATCCGCTGCTATGAAAGTCGGTTCTCTGTGTAGGGCCCGGAAGTTTTTTCCATCTAAATCTATCCTGCATATATATAAATCTACCATCCGCCCGTGCATTGAATACTGCTGCCATATCTGGTCGGGTGCCCCTGCTATTCTCCTCGGACTTCTCAATAAGATTCAGAGGAGGGTCTGTAATGTGATAGATACCAACTTGGCAGACCGCCTGCAGTCTTTCTCCCACCAGCGTGACGTGGCTTCCCTGTGTCTCTTCTATAAATACTTTCACGGCTTCTGCTCCGATGAACTTAGATCACTGGTGCCCACTAAATACAAATTTGCACGAGATACTAGATTAGCAACTAGATCCCACCCTTTTACAGTGAAACAAATAAAATGTAACTGCAACTTCTACTCCAACAGTTTCTTTCCTCGCACTTCCCGACTGTGGAATTCCCTTCCACATGATTGCTTCCCCGACGGCTACAATCTCCAGGAGTTTAAATGTAAGGTCAATAGACACCTCCTAACACACTAACCTGCTCCCATTCTATCAAACACTCTTCCCATCTGCCCAACCCTCATCCTCGGTATCCTTACTCATCTGTCACCTTCCTCCTGACATTCCCTATGTCTAACCACTCCTTCTCTTTACCTTCCCCTATGTAGCCCCATGCGCAATAGTTGCAGCTGAATGCCTTGCTTGGGGTGAGATGATTAAAAAAAAAAAAATGTCTAGCCGTACTGATGAGCTGGGATACAGCAAAACACATCTGTCTGTGTATGACTATTTACGCTCTCACACCCCAACTGAACACCATGAAGGAATGGTATATTTAAAAAAAAACAGTAGCTACTCACACATCTACGCATCGTTCATTCAGTAATGAATTTGAACACTCTCGGCTACTGGTGTGTGCTTACATTGTATATAACACGCTAAAGTCCGCCTTCCTCTACCAAGCACCCATAGCTCAGAGGTAGAATTGCCGACTGATGTCAATTCATTCGGGTGTCAATCCTGGCTAGAAGCAATCAGATGTCTAATGATACTGATGAGCTGTGATACAGCAAAACTGATCTGTCTGCGGATGGCTATATATATATATATATATATATATAATTTAAGTTGTTAATACAAATGGAAGTATATTCCACAGTTAGACATTTACTTTTAAAAAATGCCCAGTACAAAAAGTAAACTATAGATTGACTGCCTGATGATAGTGTATTAAACATCAGAACTTTATAGCTAATGAGTTGCAGTATACTATAATTATAACAAAATCTATATATATATATATATATATATATATATATATATGATTAATCTGGAGATGTTTGTCATTCAACTGAGCAGAGTCAGGCTGACTCTAAAGTTCCTTGAAAGCACATTATGTCCTCACTCCTCAGGGCTTATTTTTCAATTTGCTGTTGTGTCTTGGTTTTATTCTTTTTTATATAAAGCTTGGCCTAATTTAATATTTTTGTATGTGAGTACTGCTTTTGTTGTGTTTACTTCCTTTAATGTATCTTTTTTCAGGGCGTTGTTTTTCTTTTTATTACTTTTTATTGTGCACTGGATTTTTTTTAATTGCTTTTTATTGTTAACTTCCTTTTAGTGTATGTGAATGGGTGTGCGCTTAATTGCATTCATGTGCACTAAAAAGATGTTAGCACAATTAAAAGCAGTAAAAGGAAAATCAACCACCAGCAAATAAAATTAAATTAAAGAATTTAATTTTGTATTGAAAATTTATTTTATTAGTAAAGTGCAGGACTCCTTAGAAAATGTCAATGATCTATTTTTTAAAACTGTTAACTTTTTTTTTCTCGAAAATCCACTCCAAATAGAAAAATAAAATATGTAATAAAACTACGACATTATTTAATTAGATAAACTTATATATATATATATATATATATATATATATATATATATAATCATAGTTTCTAATAACCCTACAACCACACAACTAAATAATCTACAGAAAACCAATGTAGTGTACCAATTTACATGCCCATTCAGAGATTGTATCTCTGGTACTAATAATAAACCAACTACATATATTGGTTTTACTACAACCACACTTCCCTGTAGACTTATATATATATGTGTGTGTGTGTGTGTGTGTGTGTGTGTGTGTGTGTGTAATATATATATATTACGGTCATATCATGTTGAATACATGACGAACGTTCCTGGTTTAAATTTTAAAATCATTTGTTTCTGATGAAAGGCCAAGGCCGGTCTGAAATATCAAATATATATATATATATAATAACAGAAATAAATAAATACTGTCAAAAATATACATTTTTAAACTTACATCTTTTCAGTAGTTTTTCCTATACATATTAAGACAGTATACGTAGATCAGCATTATGCTATATATATATATATATATATATATATATATATATATATATATATATATGACATTAGAGTATGAAGAAAAATTTTTTTAAAAAAATGAATTTTTGAAAGAAATTTTTTTGTTTTTTTCATTTTTAATTATAATAATTTATACAGTTTCAAAAATATTTTTTAAATTCTTCAAAGCCTTGTTGCAGCTTGGTTATTAAGTTATTAAGTGAATACTATATTTACTCATTGAGAATTGAAAAGTTTAATACAAATCTTCAAGCCAAAAGATTTTTAAAATAATTTTTAATTTCTTTTTTGGGTGTAGGAACTTTTTTTTAAGTAAGGTACCTAAATAATAAAGATATCAAGAGTGAAACTTTTTGCCTGGTCTTATGTAAAACTTTGTCTAAGTTTTTTTTTTATATATTCTTTCCCACTGAATTCAAGAGACAATGAAAGACTTTAGAATTGTTATTGAAAGTTTTCAATAAAAATAAAAGGTCTGTTTTTGAGATGGTAAAATATTCTCAGCCAATTAAAAGATTTTTTTAAAATGATGTCTGGTTAGGCTTTAGGGACTGGGTCACTGGGTCAGGTCAAGAACATTTTTGTCAGTTTTTAAAAGTGGTTACCTTTTCTTAATGGATGCCTGAAGAGTTCCTTCACTGTACTTTTAAACACTGTCTCATGGGAAACTCTGTTTTCCTGAAAGCATAAATAACAGAAATTAATTAAAATTAACATGAATCTTCCATGTCTCTTCATTACATGTACAATAATGGCTCTCCACAACTTTTCTATACCTTGTGGCTCTTAGCAACATTTATCTCTTTGCCTACCAATCTCTGTTCTACCATTTATGCTCATCAGGTAGGTTGCTCACTACCTTTCCCTATCTCTCTTGCTATCAATATGCCCTGTGAGAGTTCAGTTTTCCAAACCCTCCTTCCTCATGTGTGCCCAAAAAATTTCAACTGTCTTTTTGTTACCATTTACTTTAAGAATTACTTTATTTATTCACTGTCTATGGAATTCTCAGTATCCTTCTGTAGAACCACATTTCTGCTGTTTTCAGTTTTCTCCTCATCTGTGGTGAAATTGTCCAGCATTCACTGCTGGACAAGAGGATTGATATCACATAGGCTTTCAGACCCTTTTTCTTTGTTTCTAACAAATGTTTTTCTGTTGCTTAGCTTTCGAAAAGCATTTGTCATTAATCTGATGCTGTAACAGAGAATTGGATCAACTCAACAAGAGACACAAATGAGAATTCAAATTTTGGCGTCACATTCTCTATCCGCAGCTAAAATCCTTCTCAGATATTTAAACTTTTGTATTTGTTTGATGCTGACACCTCCCATTCATAGTTCACATCTTTGCCTTAGTCTCTCTTGCTGATAATTATATTGTAGGAAGCGTAGGCTATATTTGCAAAATGGTCTGGTGTCAAACGTAACCCTGAGCCCACCACATTTGAAAGTATTCAGAAGGTTGAACAAAAGATAAAATTGTCTCATTTGTATGAATAAGTGTAAATTTATTTGCAAGAAGAATGACATGAATTTTTGTTTTAAAATACAGTGTAATCCGGATATAAGAGAGTTATTGGGACCGGATAAGGGTTATCTTATATCCGGGTTTCTCTTATATCCGGTTTTGGGGCTATTTTATATACATTAACACAGGATCTAATTTGGGACCAATGAAAATATCTCTTATATCCGGGTCTCTTACATGCGGGTTATATATATAGTGTAACGTGGATATAAGAGAGTTGTCAGGAACGGATAAGACTTATGTTGTATCCGGGTTTCTCTTATATCCGGGTTTGGTCTATTTTATATACATTACCACAGGCTCTAATTTGGGACCAGAGAAAATCTCTCTAATATCCGGGGTCATATGTTGGAAAGTCTTGCATAAGGTTTTTTAGTTCTTTTGGAATGTGGATTTAAGAGTTCCATTTCATTAAGGTCAGATGAAATGGATTTGTGAAGAAAAGACAAATCTGAGGTCACTGCTGTGTGAACAACTGAAAGTTTGTCCTGAGTGTGAATGAAAGTGGAAATGAGTTTTTTGTTCCTATTTCTTTTTTTAATTGACAAGTAACAGATATTGACTTAGAACCTGAGTTCAAATTCCAGTTGAATTCAATGCAATCACTTCCGCACAAATACTCTTGGGAAAAGTATTAATCCATCTCTTCCCTCCAGTTATGTGTTAAATAATAGAATAGATTGGGTTTTATAGCCTTGGCTGGAAACCAGTCTACTGCAGAAAGCAATGGCAACCTACTGCAGGATAATTTTCTGCCCAGTCAGTCATGTCATTTTCGAGACATGATCGCCCAAAGCGTGTATCATGTATGGCACTTAACTGACTGACTGAATATAATAGCTGGAATCATGATTAAGGTTTCTACCGGTCATAAAGTGGGGGATTGTTTTTCTATTGTTATGAAGTAATAAACCGATCCCCCACTAATTACTATGTAATAATATAATACATCTCTTCCCCATCTAGCTATGAGTCAAATAACAGGACAGAATGGGTTCTATAGCCTTGGCTGGCAACCAGTCTACCGCAGAAAGTAATTGCAATCTTCTACAGGATAATCTTCTGCCCAGTCAGTCATGTCTCTTTCAAGACATGATTGCCTAAAGCGTGTATCACTTATGGCACTTAACTGACTGAAATGAGGAAATGGGAGAATCAATTAGTGCAGCGTGAAAAAGAGAGTGGGAGAGTGTGAAAAATGCCAGTCATCTGGACTTGGCATCAGTCAGATGCTTAGTAGCTCTCTGTAATGTTCTTTCTCTCTTTGTTTCTGAAGAACGAGGATCAATAAATGTCACACAAAAAAGAAAGTGACAGAATAAGAAAATGCAGGTCACCCGCATGTATTTATACATTTGTGAAAAATAGAAATGGATCAACTTTTAGTCATTATTGGTAAAAAAGAAAAACTCAACACTCAATAATATCAACTACAAACATGCTAATAATGTGCTTACCATGTTCAGTACATAACACATACACACTACTCTACAAACATACATAACATTACATACATTCTGTTACATGTAAAATAGCATTCACCCTTGATAATGGTTAAAAGTATAACCAAAACTACTGGTATAAACAAAACACTTGAATAATTTTTATATAATTTATATCCCCAAAAGTAAAAAAATCATAAGAGCATATTAAAAATTACATAAAAAACTGAACCATAATGCTAGTCTCATTTTTAATGAAACCTGCATATATATATATATATATATATATATATATATAAGGTAATTTAAAAAATGGTAACATTTATGATGATTGGTTCACACATTTTCATAATCTTGTAAATTCTTAAATTCTTTAAAATAAACAATCTAATCAGTAAATGCTGTTTAATATTTTTCTTGTCAATTCTCAAAAAAATATGTTTTATTAAAATTTTGAAAATAACTTTTTAAAACAATTGGTGAGGAAGTATACAGTAACACTAGTATCAAGAGAAATTGCCGAACTGATTTGTTTTTTACAGCTTATCAACCTTTATGGATTATTTAAAGCCAAAATATACTTCAGATTTTAGGAGACAACGTTCAAGCACCCAGTGTTCTCAAGCAGCACACCAGCTACGTACTGACTTGGCTTGACAAAGGGGTCAAAAGAAAAACTGCCCTTTGGACAAATTTTTATTTTGATGGTACATTTGCTAAACTTTGGCAAGCATATATTGTGATAGTCATAATTTGCACACTCACTGAGAACAATACACTTACCGTAATGTCTTAGTCATAGTTTGCACACTCACTGAGAACAATACACTTACCGTAATGTCTTAGTCATAGTTTGCACACTCACTGAGAACAATACACTTACCGTAATGTCTTAGTCATAGTTTGCACACTCACTTAGAACAATACACTTACCGTAATGTCTCTAACAATGTCGTTTGTATTGCTGAGATTTTTTCGAATTGTGTCTCGACTGAGACTGATATCAAGATCCACCTTCAGACGGCGTTTCCGAGCTTTTCCAGAAACACTGATCACGGGAGATAGAACCATTGGAGGGATGCGCTTGAAAGAAAAGTTTGGATAATATTGAAAATATAAAAATCAAATAAATTCGTCCATATTTCTGAGATGAAGTAATATTTACAGTATTTACATTATTCAATTTATTGTCCTGATCTTTATTGCCATTCATACAACGTTTTGGCTGTTGTACGCTCCAGCCTTCTCTAGGTGCTAGGAATTTCAAACCAAACCCTTTATTAAAATCACTGAGGTATATGAACTCTATTCCTTGTAAGAAGCCTTGATTGGAAGTCATGAATTATCTCCCTCTAACCCTGCAAGTTACTTGTTCACCACTGCTGTAGCCTTCATATATACCCCAGTGATTGTAATAAAGGGTTTGGTTTGAAATTTCTAGCAAGAAGACCAGAGCTTACAATGGCTGAAACATCGTACAAATGGCAACAAAGATGAGGACAATAGTCCGAATGATGTAAATAATGTAAATCAAATAGATATTAAAAAACAAATTCTTTTACAAGAAAATGTGACAAATGAATAGATAATGTTAGAGACTGTCTTTATGGCCATGTGAATAATGGGAGTTTAAACCATGACTGACAAGAAAAAGTAAAAGTTATTTGAACAGATCAATTTAGAGAACTCAAAAGAGATACAAAGATAGACAAAAACACACCCACTCAGGGTAAGCTTGTAATTCTGTGTGCTTTCATTTCAGAATTTAATCATACAGAGACCCTTTTTCAGTTACCACAAAGACAAATGATAAATATTTTTTTTGTTTAATTAATGGATTTCATTTTTTAATCTGACACATTTTCATTTAGTCATACGTGATATTTACTTGGGTGATCATGCCTCAAGAGACATGACTAAATTGACAGAAGATTTTCCCACAGTAGGTTGCTATTATTTCAGTAGACTGGTTGCCAGCCAAGGCTATGGAACCCAATCTGTCCTTCTATTTTAGCCATAGCTGGAGGGAGAAAGATTATATTATTATATTAACAAGTAGTAATTAGTGGGGGATCGGTTTATTACTTCATAACAATAGAAAACATATCCCCACTTTATGTCCAGTTGAAGCTTTACTTGAGTCCGACTATTATATTCAGTCAGTCAGTTAAATGCCATATATGATGCATGCTTGAGTGATCATGTCTCGAAAGAGACAAGACTGACTGAGTAGAAGATTTTGTTGACATTACTTTCTGTGGTAGACTGGTTGCCAGCCAAGACTATAGAACCCAATCTGTCCTGTTACTTAACCCATAGCTGGAGGGAGAAACGAAAGATTAATATGTTTCTTAAGAGTATTTGCATGAAAGTGAATGCAACAAATTCATCTGGAATTTAAACCCGGCTCTCTGATTTGACATCATGAATGACCACTAGGAATATCACATTAGTAAGTAGGGAAAATCAGGCTGCTAATGTAGTATGTGTTTTACCACAGCTCAGTGATTCCCTAGTCTGAACAGTGAACAGTTTTGGGTAGTTCTAAGGAACATGAGAAAAACACAACTTCTTGCAACATGACATGCTGGATTTGTGAATAAGGAGAAAGACTACGGATAAGAACAAAAGCTAGTATTTACTAGCTTTTCATTTCGGGACCAAAGAGAAGGCATGTAACACAATACTACACTTTCTTAACATATTCTCTTTCTATAAAATACTACTTTCATATACATTCTTCCACCTTCTTTCAAGTCATCTTTATTTTTTTCCTTTTTTTAATGTTTTTTTAATCATTCCACCCAGTACACGCAATAGAGCCCCTAAGATAAAAGGGGTTGCTGGGTGTGAGAAAATATGATAAAAAAAAACTTAAGGAGAGAGAATAATAAAACAACAGGTATTAAAAACTAGCAGTATAGCCCGGCATTGCTCGGGTGTAATGAAAGCTTTAAAACTAATCCATGGTCCTGGAGCTCAGACTCTTTGGACATTGGCACGAAAGACTAAAAAGCAATAGTTGTTTCCAGTTAAAGCGAAACCGTAGACTGAAAGAAAAATGAATGGATGTAAGTCAAATTTTCATTTCCTGGTATCGATATCAAATAAGTTTTTTTCGTCGTAAACTGAATTTTGAAGGCTAAATAAGTCCTCTGAGTAAATGGTATCATGGCTGAGACTAAGAACTACAATTATACCTACTTAGATCCAAACTCGAAGCAAAAACTAAAATAAAAGGGCTGAAAAAATACAAACATACAGGCAGATTAACAGACACACACACACACACACACACACACACAAACATCTTGCTTTTTATATATATTATTGATTTTCTGCACTATTGTAAGAACTGCAACCTTGAAACTTCTGAATATCGTTTCTTATGTCTTTGTCTATGAGTGTATCAAATTTGATTAAAATCAGACCACTCCTTCTATAACCCAATTTTTTCAATTATCGATTTTCAATATTTATCAGGGGGCACCTCGACACAAAACCTAACTAAGAACACTCACAGACGCTTATAGTACAACTGTGTCAATTTTCAAGAAAATCAGTTCAGCCGTTTCGGAGTCTATAGGTAACGGATGCACACACACAGACAAAGTTCCATTTATAAATAAGTTTAGATTTAGATATAGAAGATAATGACTGATATTACATTTAAATTTTTGAAAATCAAAGTTAAATGGTAAATAAAAAAAAAAACGGAATAGATTTTGACAATCAAGAGGAGCAAGTGAAGAAACTGTTGACTGATGGTCACACCTAGTCATTTTATCTGTAGAAGGATGAGACCTGACTGCCAATCTAGTAGTACACTTAAATTCATAAAGTCTAGGTACCAAAGCGGAATACTCATCAAAATAATTACCATGAAAACATTTAGAGAAAATATATTTTGCAGGAAAGCTACAATACATCTAAGAAATGGGCGATCATGTCTAGAAAGAGACATCAGGATCCGTACAGATTTTCGATGTCCATTTTCAAGGACTTTTCAAGGTAATAGTAGAAATAAGGCCTTTTCAAGACAAAGCTCAAAATTCAAGGCCTTTTCAAGCCTGTGCGAAACCTGGACATGACTGACTGGGCAGAAGATTTTCCTGCAGTAGGTTGCCATTGCTTTCTGTGGTAGACTAGTTGCCAAACAAGGCCATAGCACTCATTTTGTCCTGTTATTTAATACATAACTGGAGGGAAGAGACGGATTAATACCTTTCCCAAGAGTATTTGTGTGTAAGTGAATGCAAAGAAAGCAACTGGAATTCGAACTTGGCTCCCCAGTTTGTCATTCCAAGTTGATATCCACTGTTCCACAATGCACATCCGTTAAGACTATTACTACTTGGTGAAAAAACAAGAGAAATAAGAAGGTAGAAACAGTGTAATGTATTAACTTGAATGGCGGATGTAATTGTCAGGTATACCCAGTAAAGTCAACAAAGTGATGAGGATGTGGTTGACAGATACATCTGGCCGTAGATTAAAGTCAACAAAAGATGAGGATGTGGTTGATAAATATATCCGGTTGTAGATGATATCAACAAAATGCAATGAAAAACAAACAACCAGCTTGAAAAGTAATGGACAGTCTGATGGGATTGACAGATACATCTGGCCATAGATAAAGTCAACAAAACAACAAGTCTAAAAAGCAAAAATGAGTGAATGAAGAGGCGTGGCCATTTGGGTCCTATGAGAGTTTTAATACTATATAAAGTCTAGAATTTTTGGCTGAAGAGACAGAGACTCTCTAACAACTCCCAACAGCTCCTTTGTGTGTGCAAACTCTCTCTAGCTACTTCCCTGCTTCCACACAAACCGTCACCCTAAAAGAAAAAAAAATATAAGACTATATTTTTAAATATATGTGCTCCTTATTGTTTTCCAGCATAATATACTACAATAGTAGTCCAAAATTACTAATCGTTGATAATGCTTCATCTAAGTAACTCAGACAATTTAAAATAAATACTAGCTGGTGGAGAAGCAGGAGAAATAGGTATAAAGAAATACTAGTCAAAATGAATAATAATTGACGTTGATTCAAATAAATCAAAATAATATTAATTCTCAAGAAATACACTGTGAATATTAAGATTCATTGTCAAGATAAAATCGTGCATTGTTGAGTCTCAGAAAGGTCAGTCAATTAATTTCCATCCATGATACACACTTGGGCAATCATGTCTTGAAAGAGACATGACTGACTGGTCAGAATATTTTCCTGCAGTAGGTTTCTATTACTTTCTGTGGTAGACTGGTTGCTAACCAAGGCTATAGAAGGTTATATCCTTCTATTTAGCCCAAAGCTGGAGGGAGTAGAGACAGATTAATACCTTTCCCAAGCGTATTTGTGTGTAAGTGAATGCAACATATTCAACTGAAATTTGGACTCAGCTCTCCAATTTCTCATTCTGAGCTGTTATCCATAGCACACATCTGGTAAGGTACAGGGGTATATAAGGTACAGGGGTACATAAGGTACGGGGGTATATAAGGTATGGAGGTATATAACAATTAAAAGTAGTGACTGATTGATGTGGCACTTAAATGTAAAGCTGATTACAAAAAGAAATAATCAAACATGGCCTCTTCAGAGTAATGAACATTTTTAATACTTACAGGACGTTTACTCTTTGGGACTCTGATCTGTTCCTCAGTCATATCAGGATCTACAGTTTTACGCTTCTGCCTTTCTGGAGCACCTGGTGTCACCTGACCAGGTAATGCATCTTTAGGGGTTTCTTGTACAGGTACTCTGGAAGATAAGAAACAGATTTTTAGAAATAAACACTAAAGCTGATCTACCTATGAACCTATGGCTATTTGGTTGTTTTTGTCCTTATGAAACTTCAAAACCTGCTCAGGTGACAAAAACAGAGAAATACACATACAATCTGCAATAAACAAAACATCAATGTAGCCAGTTTGTTTTTAAAACAAAGAAAAAAACAAATTAGTTTATCTAAACATTGAATGTTAAAAATTTAAACTGAATACATCTCTCAACCAATGATGTGATAAAAGATTCAAATTCAAAATATAATACTAATATAATAATAGTAATAATAATCTATCTAAACTTATTTATAAATGGAACTTTGTGTGTGTGTGTGTGTGTGTGTGTGTGTGTGTGTCCGTTACCTATAGACTCCGAAATGGCTGAACTGATTTTCTTGAAAATTTACACAGTTGTACTATAAGTGTCTGCAAGTATTCTTAGCTAGGTTTTGTGTCGAGGTACCCCCAATAAATATCGATAATCGAAAAAATCGGGTTATAGAAGGAGTGGTTCAATTTTAATCAAATTTGATACACTAATAGACAAAGACATAAGAAACAATATTCAGAAGTTTCAAGGTTGCAGTTCTTACAATAGTGCAGAAAATTGATAATATATATATATATATATATATATATAAGGCAAGATGTGTGTATGTGTGTGTCCGTTACCTATAGACTCCGAAACGGCTGAATTGATTTTCTTGAAAATTTACACAGTTGTACTATAAGCGTCTGCAAGTATTCTTAGCTGGGTTTTGTGTCAAGGTACCCCCAATAAATATTGATAATCGAAAAAATCGGGTTATATATAGAAGGAGTGGTCCAATTTTAATCAAATTTGATACACTCATAGACAAAGACTTAAGAAACAATATTCAGAAGTTTCAAGGTTGCAGTTCTTACAATAGTGCAGAAAATAAATAATATATATATTTATAAAAGGCAAGATGTTTGTGCATGTGTCTGTTTATCTGCCTGTATTTTGACCTATAGCTGGAAGGAGAAGAGATGGATTAATACTTTTCAAGGGTATTTGCACATAAGTTGAAGCAATGAATTAAACTAGAATTCAAACTCGTCTCTCCGATTTCTCATAATACTATGACTAAACAAATGTTAGAATTTAAAAAAAAAAAAGAAGTTTCATTGATAACCTCATGTTATTTAAAATATATAAATCATAAATTACTGTGAAACCAATAAAATGTAAATGCAAGTTCTACTGCAGCAGCTTCTTTTCTCACATTTTCCGCCTGTGGAATTCACTTCTGTTTACTTGCTTCGCCGTCAGCTACAATCACCAAGAATTTAAATGTAAAGTCAATTGTCATCTCCTATCTCACTAACCTGCATCCTCTTATGCTCCTTTCTCCATCCACTCCACTCTCATAAGTATTTACATCCTTCTGTTACCCACTTCCTGACACCCCTATAACCTGTCACTCTTTCTCATAACTTTTCTCATATGTAACCCCCTTGCACACCAGTGTCAGTAAACTGCCTTGCTTTGGGTGATATGATTATAAAAAATAAAATAAAATAATTTAAATATTAATTTGCACTAATAAAAAAATCTTTAAAAACATCACTTAGTTGCTTTTGTTTATTTGACACTGAATTGTGTTGCTTTGCATCCTCTATAACTTGCCTGACTTTTAGGCTGACCTGATGAACATTTATTAGCATTCTTTAATTTCAAATTTTTGAAAGGCCAATAACATTTTTGAACTTGTATATAAACAGTTAATACAAAATAAAATCTTTCCATTTACCTTGATAAAGTTCCTCAGAGAATAAAACGTGTTGGCTAAGATAAGTTTTCCTTTTGTCTTTATTCATATTCCTTTTACAGATATCAATCAGTTAAGTGTCACACATTATACACACTTGAGTGATCATGTCTCAAAAGAGATATGACTGACTGGGTAGAAGATTCTCCCACAGTAGGTTGCTATTATTTTCCACATTAGACTACTTGCCAACCAAGGTTAGAGTACCCAGTCTGTCCTGCTATTTAACCCATAGCTGGAGGAAGAAGAGATGAATTAATAGCTTTCCAAGGATATTTGCACATAAGTTAAAGAAAATGAATTAAACTAGAATTCAAACTTGGCTCTCCGATTTCTCATAATACTATGACTAAACAAATGTTAGAATTTAAAAGAATTTATGGTTTCATTGATAACCTCATGGTAGTTAAAATATGTAAATCATAAATGCAATTGAAATTCGAACTCATCTCTCTGTTTTCTCATTCTGAGCCAATATTCACTGCATCACAAAGCACATTCATATTTACAATGCCCATTTTTTTTTACATCTTTAATCATTTCATCCCAAGCAAGGCATTCTACTGCCACTGTTGTACAGGGGGTTACATAAGGGACAGTGATGAGAAAGAATGGTTACTTATAGGAAATTTCGGGAGGAGGGTAATAGACGAATGAGGATACCGAGGATAGGGGTGGGGGTAGATGGGAAGAGAGTTTGAGAGAATGGATGCGAGTTAGTGTGAGAGGAGATGTCTATTGACCTTACATTTAAATTCCTGAAGATTGTAGCTGTCGGGAAAGCAAGTATATGGAAGGGAATTCCACAAGCGGGAAGTGCGAGAAAACAAGCTGTTAGAGTAGAAATTGCGGTTACATTTTATCGGTTTCACAGTAAAACGTTGGGACCTAGTTGCTAATCTAGTGGCTTGTGTAAATTCATAGCTAGGGCCACCAGTGATCTAAGTTAATCAGAGCAGTAGCCGTGAAAGTATTTATAGAAAAGGCACAGGGAAACCACATCACGCTGGTGAGAGAGTGACTGCAGCTGGGTTGCCAAGTCAGTATCAATCACATTACATCCATATTTACTGATATACTCTAAATGAAACTTATACACACAAACACACATATCATTCACATAAATTATATGTATTTCTGAGATGGTAAAGAAACTGTAAATGTAAAGGGACTACAAACCTTGGTGGTCTCTTTTCTGGGGTCTTGGTTACCGTTAGCACTTCAGGCCCAGTTGTTTGGTCAGCAATCATCTGGAGATCTTGATACTCTAAGGTAGGTAATTCAGGTTGCTCAGCAGGCTGAAAAGTAGTTTTTTTTTTAAAGTAACAAGGGAGAGAACTCATTATGAACACTGATTTTTGAACTCATTTTTTTTTTTATATGACGGTTTTTATTACTTCAAAAGTTATTTTTAGAAGATAAGAGATTCTTTGTCCTATTTTTAAAACTGTTTATAATGCATACCGACCTGCACACTCCAGCAGAATCTAAACTTGTCATTTATAGAAAAAACAACCAGACACCTGAGAGGAAGCTTACTTAAGCAATATGGTGTTAATGTTTACTAGCCAACTGTTATCTATCCAACAGTTAACATTGAGTGGCTCTTGAGCCTAGTACTGAGTGAACCATATTACCAAAAAATACATAGTGCAAAGGAAAAATAAAAACAATTACAGATAGAAAAGAGCTATTATATGTATAATGTAAATGCATTGTTAATGATTATACAATAGGAATACATTGCAAATGAGGAAGAAAGGGATTGTCAGTGGTCAGGAATGAATGCAAGCATTAATGATAGAATTGGGCTATTATATGTATAAAGTAAATGCATTGCTAATAATTTTACTATAGGAATGCATAGCAAATGAAGAAGAAAGGGATTGTTAGTGGTCAGGAATGAGTGCAAGCATTACTGATAGAATAGGGCTATTATATGTATCATGTAAATGCATTTTGTCACACCGTGTTTGACCAGTATAAACTACTGCCATCACACAAATGAAAAAATAAATATATTAGCCAAAATTATTATGATAATAAGATGAAAATATTATTAAAAAAAAGACA
The DNA here is from genome assembly GCA_037127315.1 of Ascarosepion bandense. Taxonomy (NCBI): domain Eukaryota; kingdom Metazoa; phylum Mollusca; class Cephalopoda; order Sepiida; family Sepiidae; genus Ascarosepion; species Ascarosepion bandense. The sequence goes on along the minus strand of JBBBDQ010001167.1, from coordinate 496,180 downwards.
TATTAAACAAAAATCTCAAACTATACTCACTTCCAAAGGCTTTTCAAAAGTTGGTTCCTTTAAGGTTATGTCAATTTCTTTGACAGTATGTGGAGAATATTCTGAAAAGAATAAATTTGATATTTAAGTGAAAGTTTATACAAAAATTCACTGAAAATTAAGAAGCAATTGACAGTGGTCAAGAATGAATGCAAGCATTACTGATAGAATAGATATATTATATGTATAATATTGCAAATGATGAAGAAAGGGATTGTCAGTGGTCAGGAATGAATGCAAGCATTACTGATAGAATAGGGCTATTATATGTATAATGTAAATGCATTGCTAATGATTTTGCTATAGGAATGCATTGCAAATGAGGAAGAAAGGGATTTTCAGTGGTCAGCAATGAATGCAAGCATCAATGATAAATTTGGGCTATTAAATGTATAATGTAAATGCATTGCTAATAATTTTACTATAGGGATGCATTTCAAATGAGGAAGAAAGGGATTGTCAGTGGTCAGGAATGAATGCATATATTAAAGATAGAATATGGCTATTATATGTATAATGTAAATGCATTGCTAATGAGGAAGAAAGGGATTGTCAGTGGTCAGTAATGAATGCAAGCATCAATGATAAATTTGGGCTATTATATGTATAATGTAAATGCATTGCTAATGATTTTTCTATAGGAATGTATTGCAAATGAGGAAGAAAGGGATTGTCAGTGGTCAGGAATGAATGCAAGCATTATTGATAGAATAGGGTTATGATATGGATGAGCTTTTTCCCTGCTGCCCTGTCCATGTAAATTTATATGTGCTACTAGATTGGCATCCAGGTCTCAGCCTTTTTTCGTTGAAATAGTGAAATGTAGCTGCCATTTATATCCCAACACTTTTTCTTTCTTGCACTGTAAAACTCCCTTCCGGTTACTTGTTTCCCCAATAGCTACAATCTCCAAATATTTAAATGCCATCAATTGCCATCTTTTATCTTCTTAAATCCCATTCATTTCTTATTTTCCTTCAATACCCTCTGTACCCAATCTTTTCTCTCAATGTAAACCCCTGTGCAGTAGGGGTGCTTTTACTTTGCTTGGGGTTAAATAATTAAAAAAAAAAAAAAAAAAATTAAAAAAATTAAATGTTTTTTTTTAAGTACCTGGTTTGTATTTAATCAAAGAATCAACAACTGGTGAAACAGGAAGGGAATGAAGTTGTTTGCCAGAAGTCGTACTAAGAACTGGAGAGAGACGAGGTATTTCTCGAGTGACAGTTGATTTCCAAACATCCTGAAAAGTAAATAAAATTGTTTAAATATAATTTTTTGATTTTACTCATTTTTCAGTAGCTCTTACAAAAACTACTGACAGGTTTGGTTTTAATGAATAACTCATCTGAAGTATTATCAGTTATTAATTTCTTTCATCTTATTTTCCTTGATTTTACATCCTGTAGTCCTCCCAGGTCTTTTGAACAGGAGTTGATGTTTGTCTCTTGCTTCCTGTTTAGGATTGAGTTTCTGATCCCTTCTAAAGTCTTTTTCATTCTCTTTCACACCTAGTATCCCCTTGCATCTTAGTAGCATTATCTCCTTGCTTGGGGTAGACTGATTAAAAAAAATGTAGTAATAATCTTTGATAATCTGAATTTCTTAGATGAAGCATTGGCAATTATTATTCATTTTTGACTAGTATTTCTTTCATCTTATTTCTCTTGCTTTTTCAAAGTAGTAATAGTCTGAAATTGTCTGAATTTCTTAGATGAAGCATTGGCAATTCTTATTCATTTTTGACTAGTATTTCTTTCATCTTATTTCTCTTGCTTTTTCAAAGTAGTAATAGTCTGAAATTGTCTGAATTTCTTAGATGAAGCATTGGCAATTATTATTCATTTTTGACTAGTATTTCTTTTATCTTATTTCTCTTGCTTTTCCAATAACTATAAACAGGAAATTCAGAAATGCAGTGTTTCAATGCAAAACCTATCCAAGTGCCAATTGTGTAAGTGACCACATCCCAGTCATCTGCAAATTAAGGGTGAAACTCTGGAGAGTGAAGAAGCCTAGTGCATCACCAAGACTGCAATACAACACGCTTGTAAATGACCTCAACCTGCAGAAAAAATACACTGACAGTGTGAAAAACAAATACGAAGAACAAATTGGAAGAGCACATTCAAAGTGGGACTCACTAAAGGAAGCGATAGCGATATCAGCAAACAACATCGCCCCAAAGAGGAAATCAGATGCAGACAAAAAAAAAAGTGGATGACTGAAGAGATTCTTGACATGATGCAAAAGGGACAGAAAACAATGCCAAGACATGGAATAGAATACAGGAAACTACACCAAAGAAATAAGGAGAAAATGCAGACAGGCTAAAGAGGAATGGCTCAACAACAAATGTGCAGAAGTGGAGAGACTAAGCAGGACTAATGAATCAGACCTGCATAAAGAAATAAGAGAACTGACAGGATAAAAAACCTGCTCCTCAACAGGATGTATAAAATCCAAGGATGGAACAATCATATTGGAGAAAGAGGAAATACTCCAGCGATGGGAAGAATATATAAAAGATCTTTTCCACAAAAAGAGATAACAACTGATAATACACAAAGATGAGGATGGCCCAGAAATACTAAAGTCAGAGGTGGAAGCTGCAATGGCCAAACTGAATAGAAACAAAGCAGCTAGACCAGACGGCATTGTAATAGAGTTGCTGACAACCCTGGATGAATTTGGTGTCGAGAAAATTACAGAAATAATAAATTAAATTTATAACAGTGGTGTGATACCAGACAAACTAAGCAGTTGCTTTGTATAGCACTGCCTAAGAAACCAGGTGCAAACAAGTGTGAACTATACCGAACAATCCGTTTAATGAGCTACATTACAAAACTGATCATCCAAATCTTGATGAATAGAGCGATTATTATTCATTTTTGACAAGTATTTCTTTCATCATATTTCTCTTGTTATTTACTCCTTGTAGTAAGTTTCTTAATTGAAGAAGTATTGTCAATTGCTAATTATTTCTTTCTGACTAACTTCGAAAATACACAAATTCTGTAGCGCAGGAGGATGTCGTCAGTGATGTATTTTACTCAGGTCACTGAGCAGTTTCGGGTCTTGCAACATCATATTACCCTCACTGAGTTGACCCCGTCAGAGCTGATCAGACTCCAACGCACCCTCCTTCTGTTCTATACTATACGACACTGATTTATTTTCTAAGCCGACTTGTGTTTAATACTTGGCAGGAAATATATCTTTCCTCTTATTTCTGTTACTATTATACCAAAAAGCAAGTCTTTTAAATTTCTTAGATGACGCAAAACATAGTGGTTATTTTTGACATGAACTTCTTGGGATATTTTCAATTTCATAGATCTAAAAAAAAAACAAATTTTCTCTTATATATCAAAATAGTTTAATTATATAGATAAAAACCTTACATTACTCATGTAGCAAATGTAATCATTGAAATTAGAAAATTGGTTAAATATCATTTTTTTAGTGTAAGCTTTCTTTGTATTTTTAATTTTTAATTTCAATGATTTTGAAAAGAATTCTTTCTTTATGTGTGACATTAGAGTGAATTTGTAGCAATAAAAATCCTAAATCTTAAAATACACCTGCAGAAAATATAACTGATGCAACTTCAGAATTAGTAAGATTTTGCATGCATTTTCGGACAGTGTGTTTAAAATAATATATTAAAGAATTCCAACAGTGTCAGTTATAATGCATAGAATGAAAATTCAAATGATTCTTAATTCCCAAAAAAGACCAATTACTGAATGCAGCCAAATTCCCAAATCTGTGGTGAATAATTCATCAGACATGGAAAGGAAACTACAAGACCTCCTACAGAAGGTAGCAGTGGAGAGTGACAAAAAAGGACTACAAATAAACTTTAAGAAAACTGAATGCATGGTCATCAGCAAAAGGTGCGACCCAAAATGCCAAATACAGGTGGGGGATACCAGAATCAAGCAAGTACAAAAATTTAAATACCTAGGAATTGTTCTAACAGGAAATGGAAAGTGCGACACAGAGATCCGAAGATGAATTGGCATGGCAAAAGACGCATTCCAGAAGCTGAGCAAAATACTAAGACACAGGAAAATTTCACTAGAAACAAAGAAAAGAGTGCTGGATTGCTATGTGATGTCAGTTCTTCAATACGGCAGTGAATGCTGGACAATATCATCGAAAAAACAGAGAAAGAATAGTGCAAGAAATAACTCTTAACACTGAGGATATATAAATAGAGATTTATTATACAGTATAACCCGGATATAAGAGACCCGGATATAAGAGAATGCCGGGTGTAAGAGAGATTTTTTCTGGTCCCAAATTAGAGCCTGTGTTAATGTATATAAAATAGACCAAACCCGGATATAAGAGAACTTTTATCTGGTCCCGGCAGCTCTCTTATATCAGGGTTACACTGTACTTCAGTACAATAAACCAAATACAAGTACACGAATGAACAGTTAACATGAATAACAATTAATAAGCCAATGTCTTTGTATAGTACGTATGCGTCCGTCTTGAAAAGTAGGCTTCCCTCTAGTGACGTCTAACTCTCATCTAAGGCCGATGGCTTTCGACTCTGGTATAATGACGAATAATCTCAATCACTCTCGTGTAATGACGAAGACTCTCATATAGACATGACTACACTCAATCTCTTTCGAGTGCTCTCTCTGAAGTTCGTTCTTGTCTAGGTCTTTTATAACCCGGGCCATACCCATTCCTGGGTAAGACAGGATATTCCACCACAACATTATGAATCAAACTTGGGTAGACAAGCCAAATACCATCATCAAAGCAGACAATGTCACCAATCTTATATATAGGTATATTATGCTAAACTATTGAAAATATAATTAATAATAACTACAAATATTTAATAATGAAATCAAAATGTGATAGGTTATTGCAACAGAAAAATATAGGACACCATAGAGTTCTCAAATATTTTTTTCACAAAATGTACCAAGCTAATTATAAAGTGCCCCTTATTACTTGAAGTATTCTTTGAATACTTAAAATGCAGTAGTTAAATTTAAATAAAATTTGAATTAATCTTAAAATTGAATTAAATTTTAAAAATAGAATTAAATTTTGAAAATCTGAATTCAAATTTGAAATTAATTTTAAAATGCAATACTAAAATCTAAAATAAACTTTGAAAACTGAATTAAACTTTAAAAATTGAATTAAAATTTGAAAAATTGAATTAAAATTTGAAATTAAATTTGAAATACAATACTTAGATTTGAAATAAAATTTAAATTTAACTTTGAAAACTGAATAAAAATTTGAAAATTTGAAATTAAATTACAATACTTAAATTTGAAAAAAATTTGAATTAAACATTGAAAATTGAATTAAACATTGAAAATTTGAATAAAAATTTGAAATTAAATTAGAAATACAATACTTAAATTTGAATTAGAACATCTGACCACAATCATAGTTAGATATCAACGTTTGTAAGAGAAACACAGTATTTGCATAAATTTGCATAAAGTATAAAAAAACAGAAACTGCAAATAACTTACGACATCTGGAATTTCACTGACACTCAGAGTATCTGATCCGTCAAGTTCTCCAAATCCAGTTTTTATTTCATCCCAAAAACTTGACCTTGTCACCTGTTCTTTCCTGTAACAGAAAATTTGTGTAAGATAATTTTTAAAGCTTTCATTGTAACTAAGCCCATCACCAGTGAGAGGTGGGGGCTGACACACCGCAGAAAAGCAACTCCCCTCCTTCCTAGTCAGTGTATAAACATTTCAGCCCACCCTCATGCATGAAAAAAAATACAATGCAGTTATTAATAAGAAGAGTTAAAATTAATTAGGATCACCATAACAAAAAGTCAAAAGTTACCTCCCCTGGGGACCATTCAAGGGAGTTCGTTCCCCAGCTAGTAGGTGCATGCTGAGGGACAAGGAAAAGGGACTTCCGGTAGAGGCTAGCCAACATGGCAGGCAGAATTTTGCCATGCTCTCTATAAACACCTCTTTGTTCAATATCCACAACTGTTTGTGGTACTCATGTTTCCACAATAATAAATTCCCTAGTTATTCCCAATACTCGGCGAGTGTGTCATTTATTTCATTACTGTTTTATAAAAACATAACAATTTCACAGCTCTAGCATCAGTCCTTCCTAGTCAGCCTATGAACATTTCAGCCCACCACCCTCATACATGGAAAGAAACAATGCAGTTATTAATAAGAGTTGAAATCAATTCATGCAAGATTTCACAGCTCTGGCATCACTCCTTCCTAGTCAGCATTTGCACTTTTGGAGATTAGCTATCAAAGAAGGAAGCAAACAGAAGGTAGTTCCATAAAAGGGGAAGTTAAAAAAAACAACACACTGTTAAAGCACTAGTAGTTACATTTAACTATTTTGACGTTCAAAGGGTGGGACCTTGATGCCAAGCTAGTTTCACGCATACACTACCAGCCATAATTATTAGGTTAACCCAATTTTTTTTTTAAATTATGTATTTCATACTATTTTTAGTGTTTATTGCCAAATGGATAATTCTTAAATGAAAATAGAATGGTTCTTTTGTTATTATTACTTTGCAAAATTTTGCAAGACAGCCAGGAAGCCTTTGCTTCGGCCAGCCAATAAGAAGAAGAGACTAGCATGAGGAAGAGAGCACAAAAACTGGACACCAGAACAGTTCATTTGATGCACATGTTATTGTGCAATATTAATAAAAGAACCATTCTATTTTCATTTAGAATTATCCACTTGGCAATAAATACTAAAAATAGTATGAAATACATCATTTCTTTTAAAAAACTGGGGTGGCCTATAATTATAGCCGGTTGTGTGTGTGTGTGTGTGTGTGTGTGTGTGTGTGTGTGTGTGTGTGTGTGTGTGTGTGTAATCTACTGGATGCGATAGGTAAATTGTCGCTATTTGCCTTGTAAAATTTTGCAAAGTAGTAATAACAAAAGAACCATTCTATTTTCATTTAGAATTATCCACTTGGCAATAAATACTAAAAATACTATGAAATACATTTTTTTAAAAACTGGGGTGGCCTAATAATTATGGATGCTAGTGTATATAGAATCGGGGAACCAGGGAGTTTGAGTTTTTGAGTTTTGTTTAATGGTATAACAACCTCTGTGGGTTATTTAATGCCAAAAAGGTGGGGTTTTAAGGTATTTTTTAATGTTCAGTTTTAGTGAGAAGGTTGATTTAGTCAGATTTTAATGAAAACTTGTTTTTATTATTTTCTATTTTAGAAAACTGAAAATGTCTTCTAGTTCTGTATTCAAAAATGTTTTCCTGAGAATAACATTTTCTTCAAAAATGTATATTTTTCTATAAAAGTGTATTTTTATACTTTCATAGTGTTTTGACCCTAGTTTGAGGGTTAACTATTTGCCCATAGCTGGGACCCTAACAGGTACTACGACTCTGGGTCAGAATGGAGCTAGGAATAAGAGCAATTAAGAGGTGGCTCCATGCTCCTCACAATCTTCCAATCAGAGGCCTTGCTGCTGGATGCAATTTACCATCATGCCTAGGACCAGGGGAATCAGGGAAAAAGCTTGTCATGTTTATTCAAATTCATTTGTTTTTGAACATTATTTTTAATGGATACTCATATTTGAGTTTGTTGTCGGATCACTCCTTTGTATATGATAATGGACTTGACTGAGTGTACATATACTCCTGCCATAGAGAGAACAGGGGTAGCTGCCATAGAGTTGAGTAGTAGAGAGTAATCATAGAGATCCATGCAAGTTATCAAAGAGTACCAGAACTGATACGTAAGTTACCAAAGTTACCCAGAGACTACTGCATCAGAAGTTAGACTAGCTCTGAGATCCATTCAACTAGAATAATATACACGGATATACTATTTCCAATAACTTCATTTCAGGACTTGTATATTGGCAATAAATACTAAAAATAGTATGAAATACATCATTTATTTTTAAAAAAACTGGGGTGGCCTAATAATTCTTGATGGTAGTGTATATATAATTGTGGAACCAGGGAGTTTGAGTTTTGCTTAATGGCATATCAACCTTTCTTACTAATAGTATTCCTGGATTTACTAACCTGCATTCAAGTTTGTATATTACATTCAATATAACCTAATTTTCTATCTCCATATCTGTTTTGTTGTTCATTATTTTGTGCGGTTCCTCACCCGGAATCCACAACAGAGTTGATAGTCTGTTCATCCTATAATTAAACAGTATATATTTTATATCCACTGGCCTGAATATTCAAGAATAATTTTTAGGAATATATGTATCTTCTGACAGAATTTGAACCTGCAACTCACTTATACTGGGGAGATGCTGTCGTTAGACCTGACATATCTTACCACTTGATAACAGTATATAGAAGTTTCAGGTTCAAATGCTACTGGAAGATAGATATTTTCCTGACAAGATTTCTCAAATATTCAAAAAATTAAAAATAATGTTCAAAAGCAAATAAATTTTAGTAAATATGTCAGTTGACACAATTTCGTAAGTCTCCATAAAATTTCGTAATATATATATATGTATATATAAATATGCACACACGTGTGTGTGTGCGTGTGTGTGTGTGTGTATGTGTGTGTGTGAATACAGACAAAGGAAGAACTTTTCTTTACCTTTTGATCGGTAAAGGAAAGTCTTACTTTTGTCTTTATTCATATTTGTCTTTTTATAAAGATTTAGATTTTATTTGCATCTTTTACGCAAGATACGCACAATCAATTCACAGCACCCAACTCAACTTCTTAATAAATATTTGGGTTACATTTTCTAATTAAGCTGGGTGGTGTTAGGTAACCATACTCATGAAGATATTCCCACAGCCAGAAAACACAGAGATAAAAAGGCTTACCTAATAATCATTTTTAAATTGATTTCAACTTCTTTGGAAACCGACTTGTGGAACCTTGTCATCAAGTTGCTTACATCTTCTGTAAAAAAAAAAAAAAAAAAAAAAAAAAAAAAATTTTAAACATATATGTCCCTCAAAATATACTCACTTTTTAATTTCATTATAAACATGCAGTTAATTTCATTTAATATTTTAATTTTGAATTTAAACCGTTAATCATCTTTGAAAATCAATAAACGTTAATATTTCTTAATTTTAACCATTGATCTTGTTTGGAAGTTAGTATACAATGCACTGACTGTTACTTATATTGTGGGTACATTTTTTTTCAATGTCCACACACACACACACACACACACACACACACATACATTTTTTTTCAATGTCCACAGTTCAAAGTGTTGGTTGGTACAACCAAGAGAAAACTAACAGTAAAAAAAAAAACAAGTTAAAACAGTGATATAAGAAATAAAGGGGAAAAAACAAAAAAACAAAACAATCACCTACATAACAAGTGACAAAAAAGTTTTATGTTACAGCAGTCTTCAGGTGATATATATATATATATAACACAGAATATTTGGGATTTAAGTCAGGTAAATTCCAATAGTGACAAACTCAAAAGAACTCAATGTTAAATTTATTTATTTAATTTAACAGAGTAATATAATCTAGAAAATTTCTTAGATATTCTACAATTTCAAGGGTAATACATATTTTGCAGCACAAAAAAAAGCTGCTCATCAGACCCAAAAATACAACAGTAACTGTTGTATCTTTTAGGTCTGATGAGCAGCTTTATTTGTGCTACGAAATGCGTATTACCCATGAAATTATATATATATATATATATATATATATATATATATATATATATATACTATAGTCATCCGCAGACAGATCTGTTTCGCTGTATTACAGCTCATCAGTACGGCTTAGACTCCGGTCGCTTCCTAATCCAGGATTGAAACCCGACCGAATTGGCGTCAGTTGGCGATTCTACCCCTAGGCCATGAGTGTCCAGTAGAAGAAGGCAGGCTTTTTAGCACGTATAAACACGCCCAATAGCTAGAGTGCTCCAATTCATTATCGAATGAGCGGTGCGTAAATGCTGGAGTAGCTACTGTTTACAAAGTCTACCACTCTTCCAGAGTGCTCAATCAGGGTGTGAGAGCGTAAATTACTATAATTTATTTGTTTGAACATTATATTTTTAAATGGATACTTGTGTTTGAGTGGATACTCTAATTTTTATAATTAAGTAGTATATTTATATAAATATCTATTGGCCTGAATATTCAAGAAATCTTTTTAGGAAAGTATGCTTTCCCTGATTCTATAGGGGTTGCAGGTTTGAATTCTGTTGGTGGATACTTATTTTCCTAACAAGAGTTCTCAAATATTCAGGCCGGTAGATATTTATATAAATATACTGGTTAATTATAAAAACAACAACAGAGTACTTACTCAAATACAAGTATCCATTAAAAAAAAATGTTCAAACAAATAAATTATATATATAGAAATTAAGAGAACAAACATACAGTGGATAAGCATCTGGTTCATTTTTATTCTTTAATTTTGTGAAAAATTAAATATTTTATGAAAATAGACATGCATTCTTGAATACAAGTGGCCAGCCATATTTTTTAAAAGAGAAAAAAATAATTATCATATTTTCTTGTGATTCTGAAGCTAAAAACAGGGGAAAAGTTAAATCCTTGAATATAATAAAACACCACAATACAGCCATCCTTATGTAAATTCTTTTTCAAAAAGTTGTGCCATATTATCCAGTTAGAACCTCAATTTTATATGTTTTTTTTATAGATGTATATAATGAGTGTCTAGATAATTTAGCAGAAAAAGTACCTGTTTTTTTTTACCTCAAAGTTTTGCTGAGTTCTAAGAAATAAATGTTACTATTATGGTCTGAAAAAGGAAAAGAAGTGGAAATTTTTGTTGATGCACGTGTTGATGGCCTGTCCATGTTAACTGCTTGTCTAATAGTGAGAATGTCACATTTGTGTGTGTAGATAAGAAAAATGGGTTCAATTCTCATTAGTTTGGAATGACTGAATTAATGATAATTATAACTGTTTTAATTATATTATTAGAATTATTTTTAACACTGTAATTAATTATAATTCTCGACTGCAGCCACTTTCCCATCGTCGAAATGTGGCCTCCCTCTGTCTCTTCTATAAATACTTTCATGGCTTCTGCTCGGACGAGCTTAAGTCACTGATGCCTCCTCAACAGGTGTTTACCCGTGCAACCAGACTGGCAACTGGGTCCCACCCATTCACAGTCAGGTTAGCCAAATGCAGACGACAATTCTACTCCTGCAGCTTCCTCTCTCGCACTTCCCGCCTGTGGAACTCACTCCCGTATTCTTGCTTTCCTGACATCTACAACCTCCAGAAATTTAAATGCAAAGTTAATACTCATCTACTAACCACTGGCCTCTAGCCCTCTCCCCTCCCCTGTATAACCTTCCCTTTCTCTCCACCTATGTATCTGTCATCGCACCTGCTTTCTCAGCTTTCTATTGTTCCTTTCTAACTAGCTTGTACTCCTCACTTTTTTCTAATTAATCTTTTTACATTTATGTAACCCCCTGCACATCAAAAAAAAAAAAAATAATAATTATTTTTTATAGATGCAACAATATCAATCACTATCTTTTGTCTTTCTGAACCCAATTTTTTTATTGTCCTTTCTTCTCTTCTTTCTTATACTTACAGTAACTTACATCTTAGTGGCTTTATTGCCTTGCTTGAAGTGAAATGATTAAAGAAAACATGATCAAGAAAACATTACGACAATTATTGAACGTTAGTGCAAATTACTTACCAAGTAAAAGGTCTTGCTGCTTTTTGTATATCAACAATGTTCCATACATAAGTTGAGTAGAAAGATAAAGAGACAATCGTTTCCTTCTACTTGTTGCGAAAAGATAAGTAATGATGTCATCACTGTAAATAAAAGAGTAGGGCTTAACTGAAAAGAAACCATTTAAATAAGATTCAGGGTGTTTAAAAAATGCTAATATTTCTATGAGAGTACCTTCATCTCAGAAATGGAACCAATATTATGCTACTAAACAGTCGCCATTCATTCACCATCCTTATTATTTCAGTCATCTTCCTATCACTGTAAAGTAGCTTCCCTGTGATCTATCTATCTAATCTAAATCTAAACTTATTAATAAATGGAACTTTGTGTGTGTGTGTGTGTGTGTGTGTGTGTGTGTGTGTGTGTGTGTGTGTGTCCGTTACCTATAGACTCCAAAACGGCTGAACCGATTTTCTTGAAAATTTACACAGTTGTACTATAAGCATCTGCCAGTGTTCTTAGCTAGGTTTTGTGTCAAGATACCCCCGATAAATATCAAAAATCGATAATCGAAAAATCAGGTTATAGAAGGAGTGGTCCGATTTTAATCAAATTTGATACACTCATAAACAAAGACATAAGAAACGATTATCAGAAGTTTCAAGGTTGCAGTTCTTACAATAGTGCAGATAATCCCAAAAATATATATATAAAAAGCAAGATGTTTGTGTGTGTGTCTGTTTATCTGCCTGTATGTCTGTATTTTTTCAGCCCTTTTATTTTAGTTTTTGCTTCGGGTTTGGCTCTAAGTAGGCATAATTGTAGTTCTTAGTCTCAGCCATGATACCATTTATTCAGAGGACTTATTTAGCCTTTAAAATTCAGTTTGCGATGAAAAAATCTTATTTGATATTGATAAAATTTGACTTACATCCATTCATTTTTCTTTCAGTCTATGGTTTCGCTTTAACTGGAAACGACTATTGCTTTTTAGTCTTTTGTGCCAACGTCCAAAGAGTCTGAGCTCCAGGACCATGTTTTAAAGCTTTCATTACACCCGAGCAATGCCGGGCTATACTGTTAGTATATATATATATATATATATATATATATATATATATATATATATATATATAGTAGGTGCGATTGGTAAATTGTCGCAATTATTTTATTATTTCTAATATTCTTTAGGCTGAGACTGAGCTCCAGGACCATGGATTAGTTTTAAAGCTTTCATTACACCCGAGCAACACCGGGCTATGCTGCTAGTTTTCTATAAATACTTTCATTTTAATCATTCTGAAAATTTTATAGATAATTTCTTATCAAAACTGAAATTTTGTCAGTAGACAAATTTGCTGAGGATACTGTATTTGTTATGTGTTATGTGCAGGAACAAATTCTTGTAGTTGTTGTTCTTCTTCTCGTCTGTATTCGTCTTCTTTGTCACACACTAACAGTCCGTCTCCTTCAACTGCTCGCGTTCATACTGCCGACTGTCAAATTAAGGCTCTGTCTATCTCTCTTGTGTGTCTGTGATTTGTGAGTATCCTTTTCGGATTCTCCTGCGCATGTGCACAGTCATTCCAGGCCTTGCCGCCATGTTGCTTGCCTCATCCAGCACCTGCTTTGTGGCAACCCTAAGCCTCTTGCTTCGTCTAGAACTGTGTTCATCACAGATACGAAGTGAGATCTCATACTGAACAGCATACAGTTCAGGATAAAAAAATAATGAGTGGAATAATTGCTCACAGGCAGAAAGGCATTTTAATGAGGTTAATCACTAATTAACTGTTGAAAATAGTGTAATTTGTAATGGTTTTGTCATCAATGCAAACGAGGAAAATTATAAAAATGCGTACATGATGATGTTTATTGCACAATAATGTTTATTGCACAATAATGTTTATTGCACAATAATGTCTATGTAGAGAAGATAAAAGCTAGAAGCATGGTGGCCAGGCTATTCTACAAATGTAGAAGAATGTGTAAAAAAAGTGTAGAATGTGCACTGAAAGAAAAAAATTCAGACAGAAACCCGCTTACATGGTATAAAGAGTCCCAGCATTAGGACAGAGTACATATAGATCATATTCATGTTAATAGAGAGGGATTATTACTAAAATAAATTATACATATTGGAACTTGTTAGGATTACATAGAGTCTTTGAGGTATTATGGTGGCTGTAAATAAGAATGATTAGTAAGAAGGTGTTGTTTTTGTGTAAGGAATACTGTGGTATGTCTGGGTCAGTAATTGTGGCTATTTAACTTTGTATTCACTTACGCACAAATACTCTTGGGAAAGGTATTAGTCCATCTCTTCCCTCCAGGTATGGGTTAAATAATAGGACAGATTGGGTTCTATAGCCTTGGCTGGCAACCAGTCTACCCTGGAAAACAATGGCAACCTACTGCAGGATAATCTTCTGCCCAGTCAGTCATGTCTCTTTCGAGACATGATTGCCCAAAGTGTGTATCACGTATGGCACTTAACTGACTGACTAACTTTAAGATAAGGCAGATTGAAAACCAGCCTTTTCCTATCCCTCCTTATGGCCTTAAGCCACATTTTTCTATCATCTCAAAATAAATATTACTTTCCTCTATGGTACCTAGTCTTTATGAATTAAGCCCAAGACTAGATTAGACGTGCATTGTGGTGTAATGGACATCGACTCAGAATGAGAAATTGGAGAACACAGTTCGAATTCCAGTCAAGTTTGTTTCATTAACTTGTGCAGAAATACGCTTGGGAAATTATTAATCCGTTGATCCATCTTCATGTGACTGAGTTTGATAGAGTGTTTAGCAGTTCTGGAGATAGTGAATACATGTTAGTCTTGTAAGAACTATTATTTTCAAACTTGGATTGACTAACACGGAAATAAAAAGAAGGCAGAAAATGAAAAAGTTAACCAGACTTGTCATGAAAATACTTCATCACAAACTTCAAGTGATTTGTGAACAGATAACTTAGGGCTAAACTTTCTGCTCTTTTGATTAGGATGTTCATTATGGTACAATGGATATCGGCTCGGAATGAGAAATCGAAAAGCCGAGTTCAAATCCCAGTTGAATTCGTTGCCTTCACTTATAAATACCTTTCTTCCTCTAGCTATGGGTAGCATAGCAGGATAGATTGGGTTCTTTAGCCTTGGTTGGCAACCAGTCTACCACAGAAAGAAAGATATCGACTCAGAATGAGAAATTGGAGAACAGTTTGAATTCCAGTCAAGTTCGTTTTAATTAACTTGCACAGAAATATGCTTGGGAAATTATTAATCTGTTGATCCATCTTCATGTGACTGAGTTTGATAGTGTTTATCAGTTCTGGATATAGTGAATACATGTTAGTTTCATAAGAACTATTATTTTCAAACTTGGCTTGACTAACACGGAAATAAAAAGAAGCCAGAAGATGAAAAAGTTAACCAGTTGAATTCGTTGCCTTCACTTATATACAAATACCCTTGTGAAAGGTATTAATCTATCTCTTCTTCCTCTAGCTATGGGTAGCATAGCAGGACAGATTGGGTTCTTTGTGAGATGAAATTGTAAGTTCTATGCTAAAAATTTCTTTTCTTGCACTTCTTACTTGTGAAACCCTCTTCTGGCTTCTTGCTTTCCAGCCAAATTTGGTCTTCAAAAATTTAAATCATTATCTTCTCAATTACACTTCAATAGTTTTTGCTCCTTAATATTGTTTCTCTTTTTTTCATATCATTTCACATTCAGTAATCTCTTGTGTCTTAGTGGCTTTTTTGCCTTTCATGGGATATGATTAAAAAAAATCCACACGAGTCAAAAATGAGAAAAATGATGATTTTCACGACTCAAATTTATCAGACAAAGACAGGCTTCTTTATATTGCTTATTCATTTCTCCCATGAAACAAGAATATACATTTAGCACACAGGGTAACCAAAACTGTTTCAATAGTTTAAGCCCCTTGTTTGTTCAGGTAGTCAGGAGGTCTAATTTTAAAAACTTTAATTTTAATGGAATATTTTAATGTCTTTCTCTTTTCATCGAATGATTCTTTTTTCTACTTGGTCTACCAAAGAGGCTATAGAACCTGAACATGTTAAGTTTAAATGCAATGTCAATCATTATCACCTGTTTTCATAGTCCCTGTACTTTTATTGTTCTTGCTCTTGAATGATTTTTTAATCATATTCACAGATAGTGAGACACATCTAATGTCTTTGTGGCTTAATTGCCTTACTAGGGATGATATGATTAAAAAAGAAAAATATAAATAAAAAGACTTCTGGCAAAAGAGGCCAATTTCTGAATGGATGCTTGCTAATTATTTAACTTAATGTCTCTCTATTGAGTTTACAATAAGAATGCATTGCAAATCAGGAAGAAAGGTATTGTCAGTGGTCAGGAATGAATGCTAGCATTACTGAGGAGAATAGGGATATTATATGTAGAATGTAAATGCATTGCTAATGATTTTACTATAGGAATGCATTGCAAATGAGGAAGAAAGGGATTGTCAGTGGTCAGGAATGAATGCAAGCATTACTGATAGAATAGGGCTATTATATGTATAATGTAAATGCATTGCTAATGATTTTACTATAGGAATGCATTGAAAATGAGGAAGAAAGGGATTGTCAGTGGTCAGGAATGAAGGCAGGCATTACTGATAGAAAAGGGCTATTATATGTATAATGTAAATGCATTGCTAATGATTTAACTATAGGAATGCATTGAAAATGAGGAAGAAAGGGATTGTCAGTGGTCAGGAATGAATGCAAGCATTACTGATAGAAAAGGGCTATTATATGTAGAATGTAAATGCATTGCTAATGATTTAACTATAGGAATGCATTGAAAATGAGGAAGAAAGGGATTGTCAGTGGTCAGGAATGAAGGCAGGCATTACTGATAGAAAAGGGCTATTATATGTAGAATGTAAATGCATTGCTAATGATTTTACTATAGGAATGCATTGCAAATGAGGAAGAAAGGGATTGTCAGTGGTCAGGAATGAAGGCAGGCATTACTGATAGAAAAGGGCTATTATATGTATAATGTAAATGCATTGCTAATGATTTTAATATAGGAATGCATCACAAATGAGGAAGAAAGGGATTGTCAGTGGTCAGGAATGAATGCAAGCATTACTGATAGAATAGGGCTATTATATGTATAATGTAAATGCATTGCTAATGATTTTAATATAGGAATGCATCACAAATGAGGAAAAAATGGATTGTCAATGATCAGGAATGAATGCAAGCATTACTGATAGAAAAGGGCTATTATATGTATAATGTAAATGCATTGCTAATGATTTTAATATAGGAATGCATCACAAATGAGGAAGAAAGGGATTTCAGTGGTCAGGAATGAATGCAAGCATTACTGATAGAATAGGGCTATTATATGTATAATGTAAATGCATTGCTAATGATTTTAATATAGGAATGCATCACAAATGAGGAAAAAATGGATTGTCAATGATCAGGAATGAATGCAAGCATTACTGATAGAAAAGGGCTATTATATGTATAATGTAAATGCATTGCTAATGATTTTAATATAGGAATGCATCACAAATGAGGAAAAAATGGATTGTCAATGATCAGGAATGAATGCAAGCATTACTGATAGAAAAGGGCTATTATATGTATAATGTAAATGCATTGCTAATGATTTTACTATAGGAATGCATTGCAAATGAGGAAGAAAGGGATTGTCAGTGGTCAGGAATGAATGCAAGCATTACTGATAGAATAGGGCTATTATATGTATAATGTAAATGCATTGCTAATGATTTTACTATAGGAATGCATTGAAAATGAGGAAGAAAGGGATTGTCAGTGGTCAGGAATGAAGGCAGGCATTACTGATAGAAAAGGGCTATTATATGTATAATGTAAATGCATTGCTAATGATTTAACTATAGGAATGCATTGAAAATGAGGAAGAAAGGGATTGTCAGTGGTCAGGAATGAATGCAAGCATTACTGATAGAAAAGGGCTATTATATGTAGAATGTAAATGCATTGCTAATGATTTAACTATAGGAATGCATTGAAAATGAGGAAGAAAGGGATTGTCAGTGGTCAGGAATGAAGGCAGGCATTACTGATAGAAAAGGGCTATTATATGTAGAATGTAAATGCATTGCTAATGATTTAACTATAGGAATGCATTGAAAATGAGGAAGAAAGGGATTGTCAGTGGTCAGGAATGAAGGCAGGCATTACTGATAGAAAAGGGCTATTATATGTAGAATGTAAATGCATTGCTAATGATTTTACTATAGGAATGCATTGCAAATGAGGAAGAAAGGGATTGTCAGTGGTCAGGAATGAAGGCAGGCATTACTGATAGAAAAGGGCTATTATATGTATAATGTAAATGCATTGCTAATGATTTTAATATAGGAATGCATCACAAATGAGGAAGAAAGGGATTGTCAGTGGTCAGGAATGAATGCAAGCATTACTGATAGAATAGGGCTATTATATGTATAATGTAAATGCATTGCTAATGATTTTAATATAGGAATGCATCACAAATGAGGAAAAAATGGATTGTCAATGATCAGGAATGAATGCAAGCATTACTGATAGAAAAGGGCTATTATATGTATAATGTAAATGCATTGCTAATGATTTTAATATAGGAATGCATCACAAATGAGGAAGAAAGGGATTTCAGTGGTCAGGAATGAATGCAAGCATTACTGATAGAATAGGGCTATTATATGTATAATGTAAATGCATTGCTAATGATTTTAATATAGGAATGCATCACAAATGAGGAAAAAATGGATTGTCAATGATCAGGAATGAATGCAAGCATTACTGATAGAAAAGGGCTATTATATGTATAATGTAAATGCATTGCTAATGATTTTAATATAGGAATGCATCACAAATGAGGAAGAAAGGGATTTCAGTGGTCAGGAATGAATGCAAGCATTAATGATAGAAAAGGGCTATTATATGTATAATGTAAATGCATTGCTAATGATTTTACTATAGGAATGCATTGCAAATGAAAAAGAAAGGGATTGTCAGTGGTCAAGAACGAATGCAAGCATTACTGATAGAATAGGGCTATTATATGTATAATGTAAATACATTGCTAATGAGGAAGAAAGTTATCAACAATTAGAAATTAAAGTAAGTATCATGCAGAAAATTTCAATTATACATCGATGATTATTTGAAATTACAAATAAAAAATGGAAAAGTTCTTTTTACACAATTCACTATTTTATATAGAACTGTATTGTTGTTACTGGAATCTTTTATGAAAGTTAAGCTCAAATATTTAATAATGAAATAGGTTCGTTTCTAAGGATATTTTGTGGTCATGGAACCAGTCAGAAACTTATTTAATCATTTAAGAATTACGATTCATCAGAAAATTGACACAGGAAAGCTGAAATTTTAACATCCAATGCTAATAAATAATAAAGTGAAACTAGACAAGGCTTATTATGAAATTATTTGTTTGAACATTATTTTTGATCGCTACTCGTATTTAAGTAGATATTCTGTTTATAATCAAACACTATTATATATTTATTTCTACCGGCCTGATTATTTACAATATATTTTGTTATGATCGTCATTCCTGGTCGAGAGATCTAAGATGCACTAAATCATTTGAGGGCTTCCCCTATGTGGATAGGGATCACAGGTTCGAATCCTACCGAATGACACACATTTCCGTAAAAAAATTTATCATAAATAATCAGGCCGGTAGAAATAAATATACAATACTGTTTCATTAAAAACAGAATATCTACTTAAATATGAGTATTGATAAAAAATAATGTTCAAACAAATCATTTCAAATTGTCGGTTGTTTATAACCAGTTTCGTTAATCTTCGTTTATTTCCATAAGTCTTATTATATATTGAAAGAATACTGTTGAAAAATCTATTAAATGAAAACACAAAGTACAAGTGAAATTACTCTTGAATAGGAAGGTGTTACGAGGATACATTTATATAAAAATAATATTAATAATGTCTAAAAAGTTGTAGTAAGGAATTCTATTGAGTACTATGTGTTATTCCAAAAAAGTTTTAACTCATGAAGTAGTTGTTAAATAGAGAAGTTAGGAATAGAATGTTTTGGAAGATGCCAGAATGTTCCAGTAGCTTTGATAGAATTCAAATGGTTCTAGAAATATGCAAATTAGGTGTTAGCCCCTATAAAAATAGGTTCTGGGCAGTGAGGAGTTAGTTGTTACCAGGGTTTGCTGATGTTATCAACTCCAGTTGTGATTCAAGCATTTATATTCAGCCAAAAGAATCTCTAAGAAAAGTTGCCGACAACTAGAACCTGAAAGAGAACCTCATGGAACTATATGGGTAAATACATATTTTTGACTCTTTCATTGACCAAGCTAATAATTATTCTTTATATACACATTTAAGGATTTCCAAAAAGTATAGCACTTAACTTCCTCGCCTACTAAATTGGGTAAAGATACTTGACAGCTTACCTTCCCCTTCTCTCCACGTAACACTTGCCAGTGGTAAACTCTATCTCTTGTTTTGAATGCAACAAAAATTGTATATTTGCAAATACTTTATTTCGTGTGTTTTGTGAATTAACTATTTGTCTGTGATTTTTATCTCTGAGTTTTAGTCAATCATTTTTTTTTTTTGTTACACTGTCATAACAGAAGGCAAAAGTGAAAATAAAACTACACATTGCTTACCATGTCTTGACAACATTTACACTGTTGAAGTCACGCCGTGTCAACTTTCGACCACGAGTAGCCGCCAACCTACATAAATAAAATAAGAAGCAAACTATCAATGTCTAGCTGCATTTTTTTTAATAAAAAAGTATGTTTTAATAATAAATTCATTCAATTAAAAAATAAAAAAACTATCTGACAGTCAAGCCATATCGATGAATGAAGTAATAACATATCAGATGTGAGAATCAATATATATACACTACTGGCCATAATTATTAGGCCACCCAAGCTGTTTAAAAAAAAATGATGATGTATTTCATACTATTTTTAGTATTTATTGCCAAATGAAAATAGAATGGTTCTTTTGTTATTATTACTTTGAAAAATTTTACAAAACAAGGAAGTAAAAATGAACTTGTTCGAATCGCCCTAAATTTTCTTCATTCTTTCATTGATGAAACTGCAGTATAGGTAATTATTAAATATTTATAATTTCATTTGATGCACATGTTATTGTGCAATATTAACAAAAGAACCCTTCTATTTTTATTTACAATTATTCACTTGGCAATAAATACTAAAAAATAGTATGAAATACATATTTTTAAAACACTGGGGTTGCCTAATAATTATGGCCAGTAGTGTAAGTTCTACTCGAACAACTTCTCATTAATCACAGCTTTGTGGAACTGACTCCTAAGGGGATACTTCCCCAATCGGCACAATTGCAACCTGTTTAAATATAAGATTAATTGCTATCTTCCTCAAATATTCCCATAAACAGTATCTCTTACTCTGTAACCCTGTACATTGAGTGGCTCTTGGGCCTTGTACAGGATGATAATCATTATATAAAAAAAAACACCTTCACCACTATATTCAAATTGTATGTTTGGGTAGTCTGGTGATTCAGTTCTAAAAATGAACTGTTCGGCCCTCAAATGTCAAAAATTCCTTTCTTATAATCAGAAGAATATTTATTTGCAATCATGGTTCTCCACAGTTTTCTTCTTCTTTCAATATCTGTAAATAGTTCCTTGCCATGATTGTTCTTTAAGAAAATAATAGTGATTTTTATGCTGCCTTTACTGCAGTTACAAATTTAAATTTTTCCTTCTCCAAGATGAGTTGCTAACTAAAGATAGAAAATCTAGTCTGCTTTTCTATTTTACCCATAGCTGTGGGGTGGAGGAAGTAATTCATGTATTTTCCAAGATTATAAATGAAAAGTGAAGACAAAATTATTCCAGCAGAAATTCAAACATTTTGCTGATTCCATTCTGATAACCAGAATATACATTTGCAATCATGGTTCTCCACAGCTTCCTTTTTATTTTAATATCTGTAAATATTGTATTTGCATGATTGTTCTTTGGAAGGATAGATGGTTTTCAGTAGCATTCATTGTAAGAACCCTCCTAATGTGTTTCAATTTTAAACAGCCCATAATAGGTTGATAATCTGTAAAAAAAAAAAAAAACAATCAATCAATTCTGCTCCCTTTTCTGGGGCTATAAATTTAGAGTTCTTCTTCTCCTAGATGGGTTGCTAAGCAAAGCAAGAGAAACCAGTGTGCTCTTCTAAGTAGCATACTGCTGGTTTGGTGGGGAATGAATTAATTTTTTTTTTCTCAAGGGCATGAATAAAAAGATGACAAACTGCTTCAGCCAGGATTTGAACTCAGTTTGTTGATTCCATTCACTGGATTGTTAACCATTTACCCACCTCTATGTAAGAATTTACTTACCAAATAATTGCAAATTGGCCACGGCGTTGATGAAGAATTTCTGAGCAGTAAAACATGATTGTAAGAATCAGGAACCTGTCAAAGAAAAATCATTTCATCAGATGGAGATTTTATAAAGTAAAACTTTAAGGGTTTTTTCTGTACAATTCTACTAATAGATACCAAAGCTTTGTGGGTCCTGGGTAAGACAGTAAACTGCATCCAGCAGCAAGGCCTCTGATTGGGAGGTTGTGAGGAGCGTGGAACCACCTCTTAATTGCTGTTGTTCCTGACTCCACCCTGATCCAGGGTTGTGGCACCTGTTAGTGTCCCAGCTATGGGTAAATAGTTAACCCCCAAACTGGGGTCAAAATGCTATGAAAAACGTTACCAACAAAACTTATTTTAATTAAAAATGGTACCAACTGTGATTTAAAATAAAAATACATTTCTGGTCTTAAATGACCCTTTAGATGTTGATAGGCCATTAAACAGGAACAAACCAAACCAAACCAAAGCTTTGTTAGTTGCATTGGTAGTCATCCGTGATTATACTTTTAGAACAAACTGATTAGAAACTTTCATTAGAATTTTATTACATTATTATTTTTAAGTGCTTAACATGATTCTCTTTTATTAATATTTATCATTCATTGTTGCTTTTTAACTCAAGAGGACTGCATCCCTAATAAGGTCTTCTCTTGGACATCTCACTTTAGCACTTAGGCTACCATCCTTCAACATCACCTCTGCTAGGCAGATCACTATTAATACAGACCAACATTGATTCTGAGACCTGGGAAACCATAACTGGGCAGGTCATGTGTCCAGAATGTGTCCCACTTGACTCCCATGTATCATCTTATTTGGAGCACACATCAATGGCAAGAAACTAGGCAGAAGCCCCAAATGATGCTTCAAGGATCAGTTGAAGACATCCCTGACACAGGCCAACATCGACTCTGAGACCTAGGAAACCATTGCTACGAATTGGCCTTCCTGGTGTAGGACCATCTGGGAGTGGTTGGTGAGACTTTCAATTCCAACCCAACCACTCAACATGAACAGGATCTGTGACATGCTGTCAAGAGAGACCTGACTTCCCTAGCCAAGTCCACTAACCAGACACCTCATTGACTTCTGTTCATGATTCTTCAGGATAAGGCTGGGCCTTCACAACCATCTCCATCACAGCCACCAAAGGGGAGGAAGGAAATTAGGAGAGAGGATTACATTCCCAATGCTCATATGCAAGCAGTTGCCGATGAATATATATCTAAACTTATTTATAAATGGAACTTTGTGTGTGTGTCTGTGTGTGTAAGTGTCTGTTACCTATAGACTCCGAAACAGCTGAACTGATTTTCTTGAAAATTTACACAGTTGTACTTTAAGCATTTGCGAATGTTCTTACCTAGGTTTTGTGTCGAGGTACCTCCGATAAATATTGAAAATTGATAATCAAAAAAATCGGGTTATAGAAGGAGTGGTCCGATTTTAATCAAATTTGATACACTTATAGACAAAGACATAAGAAACGATATTCAAAAGTTTCAAGGTTGCAGTTCTTATAATAGTGCAGATAACCCCAAAAATATATATATAAAAGGCAAGATGTTTGTGTGTGTGTCTGTTTATCTGCCTGTATGTCTGTATTTTTTTAGTCCTTTTATTTTAGTTTTTGCTTCGGGTTTGGCTCTAAGTAGGTATAATTATAGTTCTTAGTCTCAGCCATGATACCATTTATTCAGAGGACTTATTTAGCCTTTAAAATTCAGTTTACGACGAAAAAAACTTATTTAATATCGATACCAGGAAATGAAAATTTGGCTTACATCCATTCATTTTTCTTTCAGTCTACGGTTTTGCTTTAACTGGAAACAACTATTGCTTTTTAGTCTTTCATGCCAACGTCCAAAAAGTCTGAGCTCCAGGACCATAGATTAGTTTTAAAGCTTTCATTACACCCGAGCAACGCCGGGCTATACTGCTAGTCACAAATAAACTGAAATATATACTGCTGTAAACATCATCTTCAGGCCTAAAGTTTACATTGAAGCTTGAAACAGACTGTTACCACTCGGTGTTGACATTCCTACGCACTTTTATGTTTCCATATACTCTATCCCTGATACACATAAATATCAGTCAGTCAGTTAGTTGTCATACATGATACATACTTGAGCGATCATGTCTTGAAAGGGACATGACTAACTGGGCAGATTTTCCCGCAACAGGTTGCGATTGCTTTCTATGGTAGACTGGTTGCCAACCAAGGATATAGAACCCAACCTTTCCCAAGGGTATTTGTGCATATGTAAATGCAACGAATTCAACTAGAGATCAAATTCCATTTGAATTTGTTGCATTTACATACATGCAAATACACTCAAATATAGTACACCTGAAAACAATATTTTTATCATACACATGTGTATGTGTGTGTATATGTGTGTGTATGTATATGTTTGTGTATGTGTGTATATGTGTGTGTATATGTGTGTGTATGTGTGTGCATATGTGTGTGTGTATGTGTGTGTATATGTGTGTGTATGTATATGTTTGTGTATGTGTGTATATGTGTGTGTATATGTGTGTGTATGTGTGTGTATATGTGTGTGTATGTATATGTTTGTGTATGTGTGTATATGTGTGTGTATATGTGTGTGTATATGTGTGTGTGTGTCATATGTGTGTGTATATGTGTGTGTATGTATATGTTTGTGTATGTGTGTATATGTGTGTGTATATGTGTGTGTATGTGTGTGCATATGTGTGTGTGTATGTGTGTGTATATGTGTGTGTATGTATATGTTTGTGTATGTGTGTATATGTGTGTGCATATGTGTGTATGTGTGTGTATATGTGTGTGTATGTGTGTGTATATGTGTGTGTATGTATATGTTTGTGTATGTGTGTATATGTGTGTGTATATGTGTGTGTGTATGTGTGTGTATATGTGTGTGTATGTATATGTTTGTGTATGTGTGTATATGTGTGTGCATATGTGTGTATGTATGTGTGTGTATATGTGTTTGTGTATGTGTGTGTATATGTGTGTGTATATGTGTGTGTATGTGTGTGCATATGTGTGTGTATATGTGTGTGTATGTATGTGTGTGTATATGTGTTTGTGTATGTGTGTGTATGTATATGTGTGTGTATGTGTATATGTGTGTGTATATGTGTGTATATGTGTGTGTGTATATGTGTGCGTGTGTGGTAAGATAAACAAATAAGAAATGTTTGTTAATCAAATATTTTACTTTCATTAAAGCTTCATCTCTGAATAAAATTCTCTTGTGAAGCTTTAATGAAAGGATTACATTAGATTAACAAACGCTTCCTCTTTGTTTTTTAATAAAGAATCTTTATCCTATCAAGGCTTACGGCCTATCACGTTGAATACACTGGTTCTCGCTTGATCACCGAAGTTAAGGAACGTTGAGCCTGGTCAGTACTTAGATGGGTGACCGCTTGGGAATACCAGGTGCTGTAAGCGTTTAGTGACGGATGTGCATTGTGGTGAATTGGATATCAGCTCGGAAAGAAAAATCAGTGGGCCGAGTTTGAATTCCAGTTGAATACCCTGCATTCACTTAAGCACTGGTACCCTTGGGAAAGGTATTAATCCATCCCTTCCCTCCAGTTATGGATTAAATAAAAAGTGTAGGACATGGGGACCCTGCGCTTAAAAAAAAAAAAAAAAAAAAACCAATGAATCTTGATACTCAAAAAAGAAAAAAAGTAGTATTAAACACAAAACTTATATAAAAACAACAATAAATTGTTGAAAGAAAAAGGTATTACCAGCAATAAATAAATAAAATTTAGTTGGCAATAAATGAACCGCTGAGGTGTTGATGTGCCATAAAAACAAAACAACCAACCAAAATTTATCCTATCAATGTCAGTTTCCAATCTATATTTGACCTACATTTGACCCCAATTCATAAATAACCCAATGAGTAAAATATTCAATAGGAAAACGATCATGATTAGTTATTCATGTACTAATAATATGTATAACATTATTAGCTGCCACAATAATCAAATCTTGCAGAAGTGTAGTGAATCCAATACAGAAAATAGGATTATACCCCCTGTAATTGTAGATCTGTCCGGTTGAGGGTAAATGTAGCTCTATAAATGTGATCTATCAAGCCACCATCTACCCTAAGGAAAATAAGGAGAAATATAATGTTTATAGCAGAATTTTGGCAGGAATTTTGAAGCAATGGCTTTATACACACAGGCACTCCTTCAGTCAGTCAGTTAAATGCAATATGTGAAACACGCTTGGCAGAAGATTATCCCGCAGTAGGTTGCCATTGCTTTCTGCAGTAGACTGGTTGCCAGCAAAGGCTATAGAACCCAATCTGTCCTGTTATTTGACTCATAGCTAGAGGGAGAAGAGATGTATTATATTATTACGTAGTAATTAATGGGGGATCAGTTTAGTACTTCATAACAATAAAAAACCGACCCCCCCTTTATGACCAGTAGAAGCCTTAATCATGATTCCAACTATTATAATCAGTCAGTCAGTTAAGTGCCATACGTGAAACACGCTTGGGCGATCATGTCTCGAAAGAGACATGACTGACTGGACAGAAGATTATCCCGCAGTAGGTTGCCATTGCTTTCTGCGGTAGACTGGTTGCCAACCAAGGCTATAGAACCCAATCTGTCCTGTTATTTAACCCATAACTGGAAGGAAGAGACGGATTAATACCTTTCCCAAGGGTATTTGCACGTAAGTGAATGCAATGAATTCAACTGGAATTCGAACTCGGCTCCACGATTTCTTGTTCCGAGCCGATATCCACTGCACCACAACGCATATCCTCACTCCTTCACTAATCCCAATTTAAGATATCAAACAGCCCTCTCCCGAAAATTCTGAAAATTAAGAAAAATAACCTAAATCCACAGATAAAGTGGAGGCTGATAGGCAAGGCAAGGTCCCCTTATAGCTTAAGAGACAGATGTAATCTGTGTTTAACAGAAAAAAATAATATTTTGAAATTTCAATATCTGAATGTACTTCTGAATAAACATAGAGAAATCATTAGTATGTTGTCATAGAAATAAATTTAAATTGCAAAAATTAGCTTATTCTTCCATTTAGTCACAATAGAATTTTTCTTTTAAATTTGGCTAAGCAGTTACCTTTTCCCTCCTACCTACCACTACTAACCCAATGGTCAAGCAACATACCTCCCATTACCACAGAAGAAATTACTACTAAGATTCCGCTAGCTTAACCCTATAAAAGCCAATATTCTCCAACCCCTTCCTTTACTAGACCAAGCCTCCGTCATTAGAATTTTTCCTCATTCTTTGTTTAAACGGGATTGACAATGCATGTCTTAAACCGGCATGTTGAAAATGGCTATTTCCCCTCCAAATTTTATCTGAATTTACAGATTTACACACACAGATATAGAACTGGGTGTCCTGTTTATCCACAGTGCAAAATCAGTATCCGACATTTACTTTAACAAAGTTATTGGACTTTGGCTAAGTCACTTCAGTTAGTCAGTTAAGTCACAAGTGCCATACGTGATACACGCTTGGACGATCATGTCTCGAAAGAGACATGACTGACTTGCCATTGCTTTCTGCGGTCGACTATAGAACCCAATCTGTCCTAACACATAACTGGAAGGAATAGACGGATTAATACTTTTCCCAAGGGTATTTGCGCGTAAATGAATGCCATGAATTCAGCTAGAATTCGAACTCGGCTCCCCGATTTCTCGTTCCGAGTCTATATCCAATGCACCATCATTTAGCTGTTATTTATTTTAGTTTTTGTGTTAAAAAGTCATTGACAACTGACTGACATTTTCATTTTTTTTTTTTTTCAATTTACTGTAAAAAACTTACTTATTTCTGTATATTTTTCAGGAGCACAAAACATTAAATGAAGAATAAACAATAAAACATATATGATTTATATAATTTTATTTCATTTTATTCATGAACATTTGTTCTTAATTTGAAAATGAATCTGTTTGTTCTTTTAAAATAAAAAGAAGTAAAGTAAACCCCCCCCCCAAAAAAATGTCTGTTTTTCTACGTAAAGGTCAATAAAAGTCACGGATCGTTTTCGGACATTTGGTGACTCTTTTTAGTCTTTTTAATGTAAACAGTGCATAAAATTCTTTTTAGAAAAACAGTCACTATATTAATAACGTTTAAAAAATTTTCTGGAAGTTTTTATTTTAGTAAAGTTCTTTAATTTCAAGCTAAGAGATTATATAAATTTTAATATAAATTGCATATTTCCAATAAAATACTAACTATTATTCCCTTTTTCAAAAATTGATTGGAAGAAGTTTTCATTTTGAAATTTCTTTAAAATTTTCAGTTTTTAGAGTCAATTTTAGTACACGATTTAAAAATGTAGATTTCTTTATTAAACAAATTCTTCCAAAAATAAAATATACTTTTCTGAAACTTTATTTGAGGAATTAAGAAATATTTTGTAACGATTTTTCTTAGATTCTTTTTAAAAGTTTATTTTCCATGACAAGAGGTCATGGTTTTTTAGCCTAGGTAAAGTAGTCTTTCTTTGAGAAAGATATTTTTTCTCCAAGAATTCCATCGCAGACATTCATTCAAATCGAATAAAAAACCACAAATAATAGTAAAAAAAATAAACCTGAAGAGATTTTTGGTGATTAAAAGAAACAGTTAACTACTAGACTTTGTTTTTGTTCAAAAAGACAAATTTGGAAAAGTCTTAAACTCAGTAAAAGACTTTTTTTTTTAGATGGACATGGAAGGCGGCAAAAAATTAACCTTTTATTACAAAATTATATTTTTTTTATTTTATTAAAAAGTTTTGCTTTCTCGATGTAAATTAACAAGCTATTATTTTAAAAAGAAATATAAGAGGGAATTTTTTTTAAAACTACGAGAAATTTACGCAAAAACAAAAATGTTTGTTTACCACACGGTACACAATTTTATATTTTTTACACATACATTAAATGTTTTAATTTAAATGAAAATAAATTTTCTATTTATAAACCTAGTATTTTATTTAAATTTATTTTGGCAAAAAATTACTAAAAATTGTATTTTTAATTGTTTAATTAAAGAAAAACATGTTCTGTGGAAAAGTTTAAAATTTTTAAGGAAAAAAAACTTAAAAGAAATTTTATTTTTAAAAAGAATAAAAAACGATAATAAATTTTACTAACAAATTTAAAGATATTATTTTTTTATTGAGTTCATGAAAATAAAATAAAAACTAATTTAGTTTTAAATATCTAAAAATATCTTTCAGCTTCAAAAAGAAGACAGTGGAAAAAGAAAAATTACTCTTGCTTGATATTTTTAAAATCTCTCATCTTTTTTAAATATTTTACTTTTATTTATTTTAAAGTTAAAGAACTTTAATTCATTCTGCTTTTTTTTAAAAATATGTTTGTTTATTTTAAAAAATTAAATAAATGTTTCTAATTAAAAACTATTTTCAAGAAACTAAAAATATTTCACGAGCGAACAAAATTAAAAATAAAAATCGAATGATTCACTTTTTTTACTGGTTTTTCTTTCAATTTATTTTTGTGGTTTTTAAAGAAACACTTGTAAAAAAAATATTATTAATAATTAAATAATTTAATTTCACTTTAAGTCACCTGAATTTCTTGAGCTATTAATAATTAATAGCTCAAGAAATTCAGGTGACTTAAAGTGAAAGTGAATTTAACAAAAAATTAAATAAATACACCCAAAAATTAAGGAAGCCACTTAAAAATTCAGGTCTGAAAAACGAGAAAAATAAAAAATCCCATCTTACCTTTTAAAACGTCGAAGTATTAATGTTGATTAAAAACATAACCGTTTTAAAATAATTTTTGATTTCAAACAAGGAACCAATGAACAGTAATTAAATTCCCGCGGGGATGACAATTTAAAAATAATTCCTTTTAACCGAAAAATGTGTAGAGTTCTACATTACGAATTACAAAAGGAGGTGTGTTCAAGAAGTTTCCAATGGGAAAAGAGTTTTTTCAACTGTTTTATTGCAATCTAAAAACTTAAAATGCCCAGAACTTTTGCACACGTTTTTTTTTATAAAACGTATGTTTAAAAGCCTAAAATGTCGGGTTAAAAAGGAGGATTGAATAAATTAATTTAAAGAAGGATATGGGAAAAAAAAACTCAGTTTTTAACACTAAAGAAAGAAAGAGCTATGATTCAATTTAAAACTCAATTCAATTGAGACAGTTTCTTCAATTTAAAACTCAATTTCAATTTTCAATCAATCAATTCAAAACACAGTTTTAAACATTTATTTTAAAAATTTAAGTCAATAATTCTTTTTTTATTTACGAAGCCTTTGTTTGAAATATTTTACACTGTGGTGCAGTGGATATCGACTCGGAACGAGAAATCAAGGAGCCGAGTTCGAATTCCAGTTGAATTCCTTGCATACACTTATGCATAAATACCCTTCGGAAAATTTATAATCCGTCTCTACCTTCCAGTTATGGGTTAAATAATAGGACAGATTGGGTTCTATAGCCTTGGATGGCAACCAGTCTACCGCAGAAAGCAATAGCAACCTCCTGTGGAATAATCTTCTGCCCAATCAGTCATATCTCTTTCGAGACATGATCGCCCAAAGCGTGTATCACGTATGGCATTTTTAACTGACTGTGTAAGAGTGTCTAACAAGCAAGCAATAATCAAAACAGTTATGACGTCACATTACAAGTCCTTTAGGTTCGTAGAGATATCACATATACTACATCCGTAGCAGCAGTGATGTGTAAGATAACCCGACGAAACCCATCCCTCTTCAGGCAGGCTCTGAGTTCAGAGTTTCTCCTTTAGACTGGTTGCCCAGTCATTTTATTTGAACAATCAGTCAGTCAGTTAAGTTCCATACGTGATACACGCTTGGGCGATCATGTCTCGAAAGAGACATGACTGACTAGGCAGAAGGGTATCCCACAGTAGGTTGCAATTACTTTTTGCCATAGACTGGTTACCAGTCAAAGCAATCTTTCCTGTTATTTAAGTTAACCTACTGAAGGGAATAGACAGATTAATAATAGTTTTTCCAAGGGTATTTTGTGCTTAAGTGAATGAAAGGAATTCAACTGGAATTCAAACTCGGCTCCCCGATTTCTCGTTCCGAGCCGATAACCACAACTAGCTGATTTTAAAATAGTAATTTTCAATTTAGTCAGGCTCTTTGTACCTGAAAGATTAACACTAACACAATCTTTCTATAGACAGCTAGCGAGATTAAATAGGCATGAACAAAGTGAAATTAACAAACTGAGGAGGCCAAGTAGGTAAAAAAAAAATGCGAGGTCGGAAAAAATCTTCCTAGAGAGTACGATGTAGGCCTTCCTTGAAAATCAGCGTTCGAAATTGGAGAGATAATCTAGTCTAAATTTTAAACTAATTAAGTAAATATTTAAATATTTTATCAATTAATGAAAATACAGATTCAATAAAAATAAATTTGAATTTATCAATTTTCTATCGCTGTAACAATTATTTGAATGTCTGCTTCTCTTAGCTTAGGTACCGCCACTCATTTTCGATACCTCAGTTTTAAAAGAATTTTGTAAAATAAATTGCTCTCTTGAAGCTTTTATTTTAGCTTTAATTGAAAGCTAAATGATTCAATTTACTATTTTCATTAAGCAAAATATCCTGGTGTATTTTAAGGAGAAATTATATTGATTGGAATTTCAACATTTTCAGAGTTTTCAAAAGTTTTTTTTGGCTGACCTGAAGGAGACTACTACCACCTTTAAATTTACTGTTTTTCTTTTTTCTTTTTTCTTTTTTTACTTTTTTTTAGTGCAATTTTATCGATTTCACCCTAAACTTTCCGACTGACAAAAAAAAAAAAAAAAAAAAATGGAAAAATTTCAATATTTATACAATTTTAGGGAGGACTCAGTTTTTCATACAACGTTATAAAATTTCATACAACGTTAATAAATCGATCCTCCATTTTGGAACCACGATATTACCACCACCTGTAAATGTGTTGATTATCAACAATTTTTTAAAATTTTTTTCAGTGCAATCTTTATTGATTAAACCCTAAACTTTCCGACTGACAAAAAAAAAAAAAAAAAAAAAAATTGTAAAAATTTCAATATTTAAACAATTTGAGGTGGGGGCTTAGTTTTTTACACAACCTTAAATCGATCCTGTACAATTAAGTTTTTTTTTTTTTTTTTGCTTGCGCATATTCAACAACTAAATCCTTTGCGAAAATTTTGAATAAAGCTATTCTTGGAGTTTTCGAGGAAGATGCCATCGCAAGAACTGAAGAAAACTTGAAAAAGACAAAAACAAGAGCAACAATTCGTCCCCCCACACACCAAAAAACAAAAAAAAAGAACAAAACAAAGTGACCCCAACGTGAGTGGTTCCAAAATGTAGGATCGATTTACTATAATGTTGTATGAGAAACTGATCCCCCTAAAATTGTTTAAATATTAAAATTTTTCCAATTTTTTTGATAATCGGAAACTTTATGTAATAACCGATAAGACTGCACTGAAAAAAGAAGAAAAAAATCAATGAAAAACAACAAATTTAAAGATGGTGGTAGTCTTCTTCAGGTCTACCATTTTTTTTTTCGTTCATTTTGAGAGATTGATAGATTTGTAAACAAAAGTTGATTATCAGTTTTAAAAATCTTGCAAAAATAAAATAAACATCTGTGATACGTTAATTTTGAAAAAATAACAAATTTAAAGTTAAATTAATCTAATTATAAGCGACTATTACTTGTTTATAGCATGGAATTTAGAATGAAAGTATTTCTTAATCACGAAGATCTTATCTCTGTGACGCGTGAAGTGATTAATAACAGCCAGATGTGTCGGTAAACTAGGTATGGTTGACCAGAACTGACATAATTGTCCATTCTTTTTTTCCTGTAAAGAGAAGAAACTGTGAAACTCGTGACCTTTTAATGTCACACACCAAATAGCAACTTAAAAGCAACCTTCCTACACCGCCGCAAAAATTTTAAATTGTTATAAATATCTTTTAGCTCGAAGATATGTATCAAGCTTTTCCATTTTCAATTAGTAAATATAGTCTTTGCATAATAACTTTATAACCTATCCGCAACAAGTTTTTGAAGAATTTAAAAGATATTTTTTAAATTTTTTCATTAGTATTATTACTATTATTATACAGTGATTTTTTAAAACTTTTCATTTCAACTGTTATGCTATGTTGAGTATATTTTTTAACTGAACTTTCCAGAAGAGCTGTTATTATTGTTGTTGCCATATCCCATTGCAATTAGGTCATTTTCTTATTCATTGTGCATGCCAACCGGATGTGAACGCCATCTAAACTTATTTATAAATGGAACTTTGTGTGTGTGTGTGTGTGTGTGTGTGTGTGTGTGTGTGTGTGTGTGTGTGTGTGTCCGTTACCTATAGACTCCGAAACGGCTGAACCAATTTTCTTGAAAATGTACACAGTTGTACTATAAGCGTCTGCGAGTGTTCTTAACTAGGTTTTGTGTCGAGGTACCCCCGATAAATATCGATAATCGAAAAATCGGGTTATAGAAGGAGTGGTCCGATTTTAATCAAATTTGATACACTCATAGACAAAGACATAAGAAACGATATTCAGAAGTTCCAAGGTTGCAGTTCTTATGATAATGCAGAAAATCGATAATATATATATATATATATATATATATATATATATATATATATATATATATAAGGCAAGATGTCTGTGTGTATGTCTGTTTATCTGCCTGTATGTCTGTATTTTTTCAGCCGTTTTATTTTAGTTTTTGCTTCGGGTTTGGCTCTAAGTAGGTATAATTGTAGTTCTTAGTCTCAGCCATGATACCATTTACTCAGAGGACTTATTTAGCTTTCAAAATTCAGTTTACGACAAAAAAAAACTTATTTGATATCGATACCAGGAAATCAAAATTTGACTTACATCCATTCATTTTTCTTTCAGTCTACGTTTTCGCTTTAAATGGAAACAGCTATTGCATTTTAGTCTTTCGTGCCAACGTCCAAAGAGTCTGAGCTCCAGGACCATGGATTAGTTTTAAAGCTTTCATTACACCCGAGCAACGCCGGGCTATACTGCTAGTGAAGGCATAAAACAAAATTTTTTAAAAGTTATTTTCTGCGCATAGCCTCCAAGCATAAGATCCGATCCACGAGGCAATAAAAGTGGTACTGGTCATTCACGAACTTTCAACCGGAAAAGAAGATATTCTTGGGAACACAACCAAAGACTATATCCGGTGCCATCAGTCAAACAATCCAATAAATCCTCATCTTAACGATCAGCAAACGAAATCGACATTTCACTTATATTCCGACAACCCTGTAAGATACCTTGTTGTATATTAAACAAATACATGTTGTTCAAAAACCTAATCCTCGTTATTCTTTTTCTTTCACAATCAAACTTTTATTATTATTATGTCATTTTTCATCATATTTCGATTTCTGCTTTGGTCTCACTACCAACCAAGTCTGCGGGGAGACCTAAGGCAGGTCGTGGCGTGTTGTTATGACTCTATTTCATGTTTTTCTATCTTCCCCATCATCCCTAACATTACATAGATAAAGTTTTCCTTAGTGTGTGGGCTGTACTTAATAAGACAATTTTTTGTATATCTCTTAAGCTGGGGTTTCCAGGGATTCTTTCAATGTGTTGTTTTGTTCCATTTTTTATCATTCCAAGTGCACCTACTATCACTGGCACAACTCTTGTTTTCAATTTCCACATTTTTTCTATTTCAATTTCCAGGTTTTTATATTTTGACAATTTTTCGAATTCCTTGGTTGCTATGTTACAATCTGCCGGGCAACAAGCCATATCAGTTAATAAGCAAGTTTTTTTTGTTTTTTTTTATTGTTTTTTTGTTTTGTTTTTTTGTTTTTTAAAAATAATGTCTGGCCTATTCGCTTCAATTTTTCTGTCTGTGTAGATGGTGTAATCCCATAGAATAGTGACATCTTCTGTTTCTGTAACCGGTGCTGGGTGATGTTCATACCAGTGTTTGTATACATATTTTCCATAGTATTTGCATATTGTCCAATGTAAATATTGCCCCACTCTATCGTGACGATTTTTATATTCATTGGGGCAAGTACAGAACATCCTGAGATTAGATGGTCTATTGTTTCTTGGTATTTATCACAGAACTTGCATTTTGTCTCCACATTATTATGTATAATATTTGCCTGAAAGTTTCTAGTGAAAAGACTTTGGTCTTGCGCAGCAAGAATAAAGCCTTCAGTTTCAGACTTTAATTCAGATGCACGTAACCATCGATGAGTAGTAACTTTATCAACATTGGATTTATTAGCACGTTCTGGAGATTGGCCATGCAAAGGTTTGTCTTGCCAGCGTTGTTTCATCTATTCAAGAGCTTTAACCTTGGCTTTCTTTTTCAAATTTTTTGCCGCAATAGTTGATTCTTGGCTTCTGTTTTGCTTTTCTACAGAATCTACAAAATGTAAATCTTGTTTGTATTTACTGGCTTCTTTCATTATCGGATATTTTTTCGTTCTGTTTTCATGTTTAACTAATTGTATCATCGAGTCCTTTGTTGTTTCTATGTATGTTAGTTAGTCAATAGTTGTTATCTTGTATGACAATTCTAGCTGAATAAGACGTCTTCCTCCTTCTTTACGGGGTATGTATAGGCAGTCTACATCAGCCTTTGGATGATGCATCTTATATTTAGAAAGGAACTTTCTTGTCTTAGAATCCATTTGTCTGATGTCGTTTAGAGTCCAGTTCAAGATGTTGAAGCTATATTCGACCACTGGCATGGCAAGGTTATTAATGGCCATAATTATGTTCTGAGAATTCAATTCAGTTTTTAATATCAGTTGTAGCCTTCTATAGTACTCTTTACGCACTATTTCTTTCATTTTTTAAAGGTGAATTCTTTCACTCTTATTTACACCTACGTACATATAAGCTGTAAGTCTTTTATTGTTACAGCAGTGTCTAAGCTAATTGAGGATGTTTGCTGTAGTGATCCCTGTAAAACTGTAGCTTTAGCACATTTATTCAAATTGAATTTCATTCCAATGTCGTCACTGAAGCATTTTACAGTTTGCAGAAGACCTTCCAGCTCATTGTCATTCTTAGCAGACAACTTTAAGTCATCCATGTAAAATAGATGGGTCATTTTCTTTTAAGCTATTTTATAACCACATTCTGTCTTGTTGACTAGTTAATGTTATTAATATGCAAAATAGTAAGGGAGACAAAGAGTCACCTTGAAATATATCTCTGTTGATGTTTATTTCACCAGAGTTATAGGTTCCATTTATATGATTGAGGTAAAGGGTTGCTTGATGAAATTGATGATGACGGGTGATACCTAGTACATATTTAAAGTCTTTAAGATCCAGAAATGTGGTACACTATCGAATGCCTTACGATAATCTATCCAGGCAGTACTAAAATCTTTCTTTGCATTGAAGCAGTTTTCCAAGATCCTCCTATTAATAAGTAATTGGTCTTTACATCCGTAACAGCCACGTTTGCACCCTTTTTGCTCAAGAGGTAGTATGTCATTTCTTTCTAAGAAGAAATATGTCTGTTTTGTTAAAACAGATGTTAATAGTTTGTATGTTGTTGGAAGGCAAGTAATTGGTCTGTAGTTTTTCGGGCTATTTGTGTCACTATTCTTGGGTAGAAGAAATGTAATTCCTTTGGTCATCCATGCAGGAATTTTAGTGGGATCGTTAACCATTTCTTGAAGTTCTTTGGCTAGTTTTTTATGTGCTGTATTTAAATAATATAGCCAAAACTTATGAATTTTATCTATTCCTGGAAATTTCCAATTGTGTGCTTTTTTTCAATGCACATTTAATATCCTCTTCTGTGATTCCAGCTCATGTCTGTTCTGGTTTCTTTTTCATTCGATCTATCTCTTGCGCAATCCATTATTATTATTATTATTATTATTATTATTATTATTATTATTATTATTATTATTTAAAAAGGCGATACCCAAAGTTTAAAATGCAATTGAAAAATGAAAGATTTTCTGAAGCTTTTATTTTGGTTTAATTCCTAGCTAAAAATTTAATATATGCAATAGACGAAATGCGTTGCTGTATTTCAAACTGAATTATATATTTTTATCATCAAAATCGTTAAAATCGTCCATATTGACACATCTGTCAACACAACATAATTCCTTTTCTTAAAATATCTTTCCAGCATAAAATATACTGACTGAAACTTTATTTGTGGTAGATAAACTGATTTAAAGTTTAATTAATATAATTTAAAACAAATATTACTTATATAGGATACAAATCCTATATCATCCAACAATTAACTAAAACACAAAAGAATAAAATTGCACACCATCAAAAATGGATCAGAACGACTGAAAATATTTTGGGAAAATCCAGGCCAAGGCAAATTTCACAAGTCAATGTGAAAATTAAGAGTCTGGATTCTGATTAGATAGGAAATAGCAAATTGATACATGACCCCGGTCAATTTTTCTTAACGCCTAAAAACGTACGCCGTTTGATTCAGTCTGCGGTAGACTGATTGCCAGCCAAAGCTATAGAACTCAATCTGTCCTGTTATTTGACTCATAGCTAGAGGGAGAAGAGATGTATTATATTATTACGTAGTAATTAGTGGGGGATCAGTTTATTACTTCATAACAATAGAAAACAGATCCCCCACTTTATGACCAGTACAAACCTTAATCATGATTCCAACTATTATATACAGTCAGTAAAGTGCCATACGTGATACACGCTTTAGGCGATCATGTCTCGAAAAAGACATGACTGACTGGGCAGAAGATTATCTCGCAGTAGGTTGTCAGTGCTTTCTGCGGTAGACTGGTTGTCAGCTAAGGCTATAGAACCCAATCTGTCCTATTATTTAACCCATAACTGGAGGGAAGAGACGGGTTAATACCTTTCCCAAGGGTATTTGTGCGTAAGTGAATGCAAGAAATTCAACTGAAATTCGAACTCGGCACACCGATTTGTCGTTCCGAGTCGATATCCACTGCACCACAAGAAGCGAAGTGAAAAGACACCCGAAGAAAAGTGTCTGTCTTTGATTCAGTCTGTTTTTCCCACTGAAGATCGAAGACTAGAATCCAGAGACGACGCACAACGTAACACTAAGACTAGTTCACTGGCTGTAAATCGCAGCGTACAAGTCGACCTGGCTTACAGATTGACCTCAAGATTTTTAGCTCAAAATTCTGACCTTGGTTTGTACCTACAGTATAAGTCGATCCCAAAGCATGCGGTGGGCTACTAGTCAACCAAAACATAGGCCTGCCAGTTAATGAAGTATACGAGAACCTGTGGCTAAACTACATAAGATCACACCACTTACCTGTATATCGAGACACAAACTATAATATTTGTCTATAATTCTGAGATTAAGTATTGTAATTATTTACACTATTTGCATTGTTCGGGCTGTTGTCATCATCTTCGTTGCCATATTCACGACGTTTCAGCCGTTATACGGGCCGGCCGGCCTTCTTCAGGTGATTGGAATTTCAGACTGAACCCTGTATTTCGTCCACCGGGATAGATTTTTCTATTTCCACATGACATACCTATTCCGGATCTCTCAGTATCACTTAACTCAACTCTTTAAGTTTTTGTTTACCTCTGCTGTAGTTAGGTATTGAACTCACAACACTTAGATTCAAGTCACTTGCTTCAACCAACGCTTTATTCTACTGGGTTATTATCCTTGAGGTAAAACAGGGGTTTAGTTCGAAATTCCAGTCACTTGAAGAAGGCCGGAGCGTAGAACGA
The DNA here is from genome assembly GCA_037127315.1 of Ascarosepion bandense. Taxonomy (NCBI): domain Eukaryota; kingdom Metazoa; phylum Mollusca; class Cephalopoda; order Sepiida; family Sepiidae; genus Ascarosepion; species Ascarosepion bandense. The sequence goes on along the minus strand of JBBBDQ010001167.1, from coordinate 457,203 downwards.
CCGAAACGTCGTGAGTATGGCAACGAAGATCAGTACAACATTTCGAACAATGTAAATAGTGTCAATGCTAACCGTGATATCTTTCTATATGCATTGGACAGCAAACGACTTACAAAACACACTGGCAGGTATGGTATAACTTAATGAACATTTCAAATTCGTCAGGTCTACTGATAAACAGATGAAAGTCAACATATTTTTCTTTATTCATTTAAGCGTTTCATTAAACTGATATGACAAATACCGTCTAAATAGAAATTGACCTAGATGACCTCTCCTTAGGATGCAAATATCTAGGTTGGTCTAACTTTCAGCCAGTTTTTCTTTATGTACTGTTCCCCACCCTCATAACACAGGCGATCATGGCTCTCCATAACTCCCTGTTTTTTTATAGTCTTCATTAAATTTTGTATTTTTGTTATTTCTCTTGAACCCTATTTCCGCCATCAATTTACTCAAGCTCACTAAGTATGCTATGCGTTGTTTTTACTGTTTCCCTTGCCTTCTATCTGTCCTGTGAGTATCAGATTTTCTAAGCCCTCTTTCCTTATGTGCGCTAGAAATTTCAACTGTTACTTTCTGATGTTAAGTCTAAGTTATCTTTTTGTTTCCATCTTCTCTAAAACCTCGTCATTGTTCACATGATCTGTACATGGTATCCTCAGCATCTTTCTGTAGAACCATGTTACTGTTGCTTCCAGTCGTTTCTTCATTTTTGAGTAGATCGTTCAGCACTCATTGTCACACAAGAGGACATATATCACTTAAAAGTTTAGTACTCTTTTCCTTGTTTCTAGCGAAGTTGTTCTATTTATTAATGCTCTACTTAGCTTTTGAAATGCATCTTTGACTATTCCAATACGCCTTGTGTCATTGTTTTTTTAATGAAGTTTTTCTATTTCTTGATACTTTGCTTAGCTTTTAGAATACCTCTTTGGCTATTCCAATCCGTCTTGTTTGATTGTTTTTTTAATGAAATTTTTCTATTTCTTGATACTCTGCTTAGCTTTTGAAATGCATCTTTGACTATTCCAATACGCCTTGTTTCATTGATTTTTTAATGAAGTTTTTCTATTTCTTGATACTTTGCTTAGCTTTTAGAATACCTCTTTGACTATTCCAATCCGTCTTGTTTGATTGTTTTTTTAATGAAATCTTTCTATTTCTTGATACTCTGCTTAGCTTTTGAAATGCATTTTTGACTATTCCAATACGCCTTGTTTCGTTGTCTTTTTTTAATGAAGTTTTTCTATTTCTTGTTATTTTGCTTAGCTTTTAGAATACATCTTTGGTTATCCGTCTTGTTTGATTTTTTTTTTAATGAAATTTTTCTATTTCTTAATACTCTTCTTAGCTTTTGAAATGCATTTTTGACTATTCCAATACGCCTTGTTTCGTTGATTTTTAATGAAGTTTTTCTATTTCTTGATACTTTGCTTAGCTTTTAGAATGCATCTTTGGCTATTCCAATCCGTCTTGTTTGATGTTTTTTTTTTAAATGAAATCTTTCTATTTCTTGATACACTGCTTAGCTTTTGAAATGCATCTTTGACTATTCCAATACGACTTGTTTCATTGATTTTTAATGAAGTTTTTCTATTTCTTGATTCTTTGCTTAGCTTTTAGAATGCTTCTTTGGCTATTCCAATACGCCTTCAGATTTCAGTGTCGCACTTACCATCCTCTGTTAAAAAAAATCATAAAAATTTAAATATTTGTACTTGTTTAACTCTAGTGTCTCCGATTTGTAATTTACTGTTTCAAGTCCCTCGTTGTTCGTTTTTTATAATTTAAATTCCGTTATGTTAATTTTGATATACCCTAAGCATTCTAGATATGACGTATATATTCAGATTCGTATACTTGCCACTTTGTTGGGTTGCAATGCTTTCACCTAACAACAACAACAACAACAACAACAACAATAATAATAATTAATTTGTATTAAATAATTCAATCAAAATGAAATGGTTCTACATTAAGCAGTTTATTTCAAACATAAATAACTTCCTTTATAAAACCATAAACACCAGACTACAGTTCCTTTTCATCTTGACTAGTCAGTTTCTCGCTGAAGTAAGTAAGCTGAAAATATTCGACCGATGCTGTTGAACGCAGAGGGGTTACAGGGAGTGAAATCGAATGCAAAGTGGATGATTGAAGAAAGGACAAAAGAAACAGGGTTACGATGACATAAGATAGTGATTTCCGTTGCATTTAATTTTTTTATTAGGAAAGCAAGTGTTATAAACTACCAACAACGGTAAATTTTTGATTTGTTCCCCGAAGGCCTTGACCCCTTCAAATCTTTCCAAAACATCCTTATTTCCGTGCAAATGTAAATGCTGAACTCAAATCGATAATTGTTTATTGACGAAACCTACCTTTTTTCACCTTTACAACCAGAAAAATATTGAACTTCTTTTCGCTGTTTATCTCACCCCGTAACCACGCTTCAAAAATGTTTTCACTGCAGAATGACTTCACGCTTAGTTTGCCGATTTTTCGACTAATTTACTTCCTTTTTGCAATTACTACGCGGAAATTGAGTTCCGAAACCAAACAAATTGCGGAGTAATTGCTCAAAGGAAGTAAACAGGCCGAAATAAGTATCCTACTCCTCAAGTCATTCAGCGGTGAATCAGATATGAGAACAGTGGTAAGGAGTGAGATATAGTTCGATTTTTTTCTGGTTGATAACAGGGGGAAAAAGTAGGTTTCTTCAATAAACAATTATCGATTTCAGTTCAGCATATACATTTGCACGGAATTAAGGAGGTTTTAAAAAGATTTGACAGGGTAAAGGCCTTCGGGGAACAAATCAAAAATTTACCCCAGCAACACCTATATATAAAAATATAAACTTATATTTTCATTCTTCGACAATGACACCTTTGTGGAGCAGGAGTGCAGCCGGAGAGAGTTCGCGCACACAAAGAGACCGTCGGGAGTTGGATGCCAGTGGGAGTTCTCTTCCTTTCAACCAAAAATTCTAGACTTTATATAGTCTTAAAATTCCAAAGCATTTTTGCCTTATCAGGTTGTCACTTTTTAACGTTATCTACGACCGGGTATATTTGTCGACAGCCTTTGTTCTTTGTTGACCTTACCTACGCCCGGATGTACTTGTCAATTATCTCTGCTGTTCTATGTAATATATTACAAAAGCAATTGGAAGAGAGTTTTACAGGTGAGAAGTGCAAGAAAACAAACTGTCAGAGTAGAAGTTGAACTAACATCTCGCTAGTTCTTCAGTAAAACGGTGAGACCTAGTAACCGATCAAGTAGTCGAAGCACCAAGGAAAATATCTGTAAAAAAAAAAGACAGAAGGAAGCCACGATAAGTCACTAAGAATGTGACTGAACTCGAGATGCCCGGCCAGGATCTATGAGATCACAGATCATTCTTTGGATTTTGTCAAGAATCGCGAGATGTACAGCAAGAGTACCAGACTAGATATGGCACCAGTATTATGGAACTGGTCAAATTTCAAAATTTTTTCCGGGGTTTGCAGCGCTCCCCATCAGCTGTATGGGATGGTTGAGATCGCTAGAATCTATTCATAGCCTACATTTTCGTAGATGAATACTTAAATCTATTGTTGCTGGTTGTGAAAGAGCTGCTGTATATTTTTAAGCTTCAGGACCCCAAAAATGTAGATACTCTACTGCTCCAGGTCGGTTATCTATCAACATTGATCTCATTTCGTCAACTCCAGCAGACAATCTGGCCTCAAACTTGGTCCCTTACAATTTTTTTAATAGAGTTGGCTTGGTTGAGAGGAAGATCCCATTGTCGGACCAGTGCAAGGAATTTGTACACAAACACCGAGGATTGCGGTTCTATGACGTCACACAGTGTGAGAGCACGAATTGACAACAGAACCATATATTCAAATGCAATGTAATATGTTATGACCAGATTTAAACGGGATTTTGTTATGTGTGGGGTGTGTGGATTTAATGTAGATGGCCTCTAATATCTGAAGGTTATTTTTACTGTGTGTATGAGTGAGGATTATTGTATTGTCTGATATTACCTACATGGTTATGTTTTTCTGAATCGCATTGCAAATTTGCGAACTGCGATTGCTATTTTTGGTAACTGTTGCCGTTGTTAAGCGGAGTTTTATGTCAACACAAGATAAAATCGTCGATGATGGTGGATGTTTTTGTGTTACCGTCCTTATAACCTCTCTGAAGATGGCTCATGTAAGCCGAAAGCTTAGAACCAACTCAATAAAAATTATCCAAATGTTGGAGAATTTTTGTCTTTATTTTCAACTGAAATTAAAGCCAAAATACGACGTTTAGAACGGTTCATGATTAAACATAATAGACATTCATTGTCTCTTATATTTAACAGTATATGTTTAGAAAATTATTTGCTGCCTCTATACACTAAATATATATGTGTGTGTGTGTGTGTGTGTGTGTGTGTGTGTGTGTGTGTGTGTGTGTGTGTGTGTGTGTGAAATTTTTCTCGACGTAGGACACGTATATATGTATACATATAGTTTTGTGTACATCTTAGTGATATAAAACTCTCTCTGAGAACAATGCATGTTTGTTATTCCTTTTTCTTTCAGCCATTCCATTCCGTCTGTCAACAACAGTGTTATTATATCACGGATATAATTATGTCCATTACGAACGAAACGTAAATGGAAGAAGAAACTTTTCTTCTACAGCTTTCACCAGTTACACTGCTCTGTTATTAGTGATTGTATAAATACTTTGGGTTTTATCGATAAACCTGACAATGAAGATTTTCAAGTACAGCAGCTTCTCACTTTACGATTAGATTCTGTTAAAACTATCTGGTCGCTAAATGAGTTAGTGGACAAGTGGGAGGTTGTACCTAACCACTATTTCAGGCACACTGCGCTTATCAAACCAGCTTTAATATCACTTTTGTGTCATTGATAACATTTATAATTTATTTCTAAATGTTTATACAGTATAGTGTCCGGAGGTTGTACCACCCAATTGAACTAACGGTTTGGAATGGTGGTCGCCACCGAGGCCAGCGCGACCAACGATTGCGGGGCAGCGCAATTTTTGACTCTTGCCCGTTCGCACGTGTTCAGGAACTTCACTTTAAACCTCGACCTTGTGTGTCACATCCACGTCTTAGTGGAGAGACGAGGTGAACAGGGAATAGGGAAAGCAGATGACGGCGGTATTTACCAACCTTCCCACGTAAGGCTCGATGTGACACAAGGTCTTTTCATTGTGGGTCTTCCCGGCCAAAAAATATCTGTCTATTTTTCCCCAGTCGTGATTCTACCCTTCGGCGGACCCACGACTGGGTTAATGCTCTCTGCTTCCGAGCAGAGAACGCTTTCCGCCCGAAGGAAAGCCATCAGTCTAGTGACCACGGCAGTATTTACCAATCTTCCCACGCAAGGCTAGATGTGACACAAGGTCTATTTATTGTGGGTCTTCCCGGCTATATAGCCAGGCCAAAAAGTATCTGTCTATTTTTCCCCAGTCGTGATTCTACCCTTCAATGGAATCACGACTGGGTTAGTGCTCTCTGCTCGGAAGCAAAGAGACAAGTAGCACCATACACAGTTGACATTCTCTTATGAATTTCAACTGATTTGCATCCTTCAGCAACCAAAAACCTGATAACTGACCTCTGTTCAATTCTGGAGCATGCTTCTAGGTCGGCCATCTTTGTTAATCTCCAAAATTCTCAGTGTTTTTTCAATCTGCAAAAAGATTAAATACCTTTGAAAAAGAAGTAAGGAAAAAAAAAAGGTAAGCTTCTATCTGAATTGAAGTCCTTATACCGAAAAATTCACCTTATTTATTGAATGACCCACGTAGAAGTCCTTATACCGAAAAATTCACCTTATTTATTGAATGACCCACGTAGAAGTCCTTATACCGAAAAATTCACCTTATTTATTGAATGACCCACGTAGAAGTCCTTATACCGAACAATTCACCTTATTTATTAAATGACCCACGTAGAAGTCCTGATACCGAAAAATTCATCTTATTTATTGAATGACCCACGTAGAAGTCCTGATACCGAAAAATTCACCTTATTTATTGAATGACCCACGTAGAAGTCCTGATACCGAAAAATTCACCTTATTTATTGAATAACCCACGTAGAAGTCCTTATACCGAAAAATTCACCTTATTTATTGAATGACCCACGTAGAAGTCCTTATACCGAACAATTCACCTTATTTATTAAATGACCCACGTAGAAGTCCTGATACCGAAAAATTCATCTTATTTATTGAATGACCCACGTAGAAGTCCTGATACCGAAAAATTCACCTTATTTATTGAATGACCCACGTAGAAGTCCTTATACCGAAAAATTCACCTTATTTATTGAATAACCCACGTAGAAGTCCTCATGCCGAAAAATTCACCTTATTTATTGAATGACCCACGTACAAGATTTACAAGCAAGTCAAAGCTGGTGACACTCAACAGTTGGCTGGTATTGTAAAATTACTTCAATGACAATGTTTTCTGAGACGGGGTTCACTCAATTGTCTTTTAGCAGCATCTACACCTATACCATGGATGTGCGATGTGGTGCATTGGATATCGGCTCGGAACGAGAAATCGGGGAGCCGAGTTCAAATTCCAGCTGAATTCATTGCATTCACTTACGCGCAAATACCCTTGGGAAAGGTATTAATCCGTCTATTCCTTCCAGTTATGGGTAAAATAACAGGATAGATTGGGTTCTATAGCCTTGGTCGGCAACCAATCTACCGCAGAAAGCAATGGCAACCTACTGCGGGATAATCTTCTGCCCAGTCAGTCATGTCTCTTTCGAGACATGATCGCCCAAGCGTGTATCACGTATGGCACTTAACTGACTGACACATATACCTCTTTCTGTTTTTTGTATATTAACTGAATTCATTTTTCTATCCATATGCAGGCGCATTGCTGCCATTATAGGTTCTGGATTATTCTTATATCCTTCCCAAATATGCAATGGTTACCTAGCTATTACGGTATTTTCCGGCTGATAAAACGCGGCGCCTTGGAAGAAAAAAAATTATTTTCGTACAACAACATATTCACCATGCGTCCTTTACATATTGGCGCCATATTAATCACTCCTCAGATTTTGTTTGTATGGAAATTATATACTAGTTGGTGGTTAGTAAATATACTATACATCTTTCATTGTCCAAGGGTGGTTTTATTTTTCATAGAAATGAATTAAAAATTAAAAAAAATATGCCTGTAAAAATACAGTATAACCCAGGTATAAGATACCCTGATATAAGATAAACTCGGATATAAGAGATGTGTCATGTGGTCCCAAATTAGGGCCTGTGGTAATGGATATAAAATCGACTAAACCCTGATATAAGATAAACCCGGATATAAGATAAACCCGATATAAGAGAACTTTTGTCTGGTCCCCGACGACTCTCTTATATCAGGGTTACAATGTATAAAACAATGAAAGAAATTTCATTCATCCTCTCATTCCCCAAAACTCATCACTGCTGGATTCATGTAAAAACTCTAAACTATCATCTGTAGAGTCATCCCTACTGTCAGTGATGTGCAATAAATGATCTTCACCGCCATTCATATGGTGGTAATCATAATGGTTGTGGTGATACCGAGCAAAGCGAGGGACCGGATGTCTTCACTCTCGGACCGGATGTTTGCACTCTCAGGACCAGAAAGCAAATGACCAAAACTCAAAAAACGCAGCCGGCTCCACGCAGAAGTTCCAGCAGAAAGCCAAAAATTAATTAAATATCAAATTTCAGTTCGCGAGCCTACGCGAATTTTATTTATCGGCCAATAGGAAGCCCAGAATCAAATACGAACGTGAATTACCAAATGATCTGCTGGGATCTACAAAGACGATATAAAAAGCCGATACAGAAAGCATCGCGACGAGACAGACAGAGACGCCGACAGAGACAGAGAAAGACTCGAGAAAGCACTAGCGTAATTAGCACTTCCCTTGACCACGTCAAGCGTTTTACTATGCTCGCCGCCCTTCCCTCTCCCTGTCTCTAAATTACTTACCGACCAAAGGAGCGGATACATCAAAGACATTCCTAATTTACAACGCTCCCCACATTCATACGCACAAATTCTCTTTTCAGCATTTTATTGCCATGAACTTTTAACGTCCGTTGGACCCATCCTAAAAGGATTACTTTAATTGTTAAAACCTTAATTAATATGTGTATATATAAAATGTTGTTTCTATACTCAATTTGCTTTTCGTGATTTATAATCCCTTTTTATAACTGATAGTGGGCTATCTACAACAACACACAACTACTCTCCAATAGAACGGATAACCCACTATATGATAACTGATACATTCGTCTTGGAAGACGCACACGTATTTTTCAAGGTGTTTTTTTTAGGAAAAAATGTGCGTCTTGTAAGCCGGAAAATACGGTAATTGGAAAATCAGTTTTATCTAAACTTATTTATAAGTGGAACTGTGTGTATGTGTGTGTCTGTGTGTGTGTGTGTGTGCGTGTGTGTGTGTGTGTATCCGTTACCTATAGACTCCGAAACGGCTGAACCGATTTTCTTGAAAATTTACACAGTTGTACTATGAGCGTCTGCGAGTGTTCTTAGCTAGGTTTTGTGTCGAGGTACCCCCGATAAATATCGAAAATCGATAATGGAAAAAATCGGGTTATAGAAGGAGTGGTCCGATTTTAATCAAATTTGATACACTTATAGACAAAGACATAAGAAACGATATTCACAAGTTTCAAGGTTGCAGTTCTTACAATAGTGCAGAAAATCGATAATATATATATAAGGCAAGATGTTTGTGTGTGTATCTGTTTATCTGCCTGTATGTCTGTATTTTTTTCAGCCCTTTTTATTTTAGTTTTTGCTTCGGGTTTGGCTCTAAGTAGGTATAATTGTAGTTCTTAGTCTCAGCCATGATACCATTTACTCAGAGGACTTATTTAGCCTTCAAAATTCAGTTTACGACGAAAAAAAACTTATTTTATATCGATAACAGGAAATCAAAATTTGGTTTAGATCCATTCATTTTTCTTTCAATCTACGGTTTCGTTTTAACTGGAAACAATTATTGCTTTTTAGTCTTTCGTGCCAATGTCCAAAGAGTCTGAGCTCCAGGACCATGGATTAGTTTTAAAGCTTTCATTACACCCGTGCAACGCCGGGCTATACTGCTAGCATTCTGTAAGTTACTCTAGATTGCATACTAGGAATACAGTAAGAACGTAACTGTATTTATTTTTATTTATTTTTATTCATTTTGAAGAAAGAGAAAACATTCGGGATCAAAGTTTTCGTACAATGCCAACTGATTAGATTTTTCTTACATTTATTAATTGAAAGAGTAAAACGGGTCGGAAGTTGATAAACAAGTCCCGGAAGTTGATAAACAAGTCCCGGAAGTTGATAAACAAGTCCCGGAAGTTGATAAACAAGTAAACCGTTAAGTGCGGAGATTTTACAGTTGTGGACGATCATTGAAACGCTAATTTGAGGTGTTGATTACTAAAATTATATTGTATCGTGTATTCCCAGCCCCAAAGTAGCTACTTATTCTGTATTAGGATACAGATTGTTAAACGGCACAAAAGTCGTAACTTTGTACCCCGAATATATAAGAAAAGCCAATACAGTTAGACCCCATTTTCCGAAAGTTTTATTTACATAAATTTTATTAAAAAAAACAAAAAAAAAACCCTACATTACTGAAAGTTTATCTCGCTATCCGAATAGGCTTTTCCTTTAATACCAATGTTCACATCACTCAAGATAGAAAGTTACAGTTAAAATGGCATGAAGTTTGATATAAGTGCAAAAAGAAGGTAGCAGAAATTGAAGATTATGAAGATAAGGAGAATAGATAGCGACTGACTCGTGACTTGAAGCGGTTAAGATTGTAATGGATAGGGTTACTGTCAAAACGTTTATGATGAATGATGCGAATGCAAGAAGGAAAGAGGAGGTGGTAGGATGGGAAGATTATGAGAATAAGGAGGATAGATAACGACTGACCTTGGACTTGAAGAGGTTAATAGACTAACTAAATACCTACTGTCAAAATGATTATGATGAATAAGGTGTGTGATATGAATGAAAGGAGGATGCGTTGGGAAGTGAAGATTATGAGGATAAGGAGGATAGATAACGGCTGACTCGTGACCGGAAGAGGTTGGGATTATAATGGATAGGGTTACTGTCAAAACATTTATAATGAATGATGCATATGACAAGAAGGAAGAAGCAGCTTTTAGGAAATTAAGATTATGAGGATAAGGAGGATAGATAACGATTGACCTTGGACTTGAAGAGGCTAATATTATTAACTAAAGACCTACTGTCAAAATGATTATGATGAATGAGGTGTGTGATATGAATGAAAAAAGTAGGTTTTTGGAAATTAAGATTATGAGGATAAGGAGGATAGATAACGATTGACCTTGGACTTGAAGAGGCTAATATTATTAACTAAAGACCTACAGTCAAATGATTATGATGAATGAGGTGTGTGATATGAATGAAAAAAGTAGGTCTTTGGAAATTAAGATTATGAGGATAAGGAGGATAGATAACGATTGACTCTTGATTTGGAAAGGCTAATATTGTAATGCAGAAAATAACTGTTAAAATGGTTGTGATGAATGATGTATGTGATATTAATGGAAGAGGAGGTGGCAGAAAGTGAAGATTATGAGGATAAGGAGGATAGATATCGATTGAACCATGACTTGAAGGGTTTAAGATTGCCGAGTTCAAAGAAGCATTCACGTGATTGTCTCTTCCACAAAATAGCAGTTCTTGTGAAAAAGCTGAGTGAAACGTTCTCTTAAAATTTGGTATGGGGGAGAAATGACGGTGATTCGACTCTGTGGAAGTAGCCTGACAAATTTAAGATGTAAAGGTCTGAACTGTTGGAACTTAAAGTCAGGAGCTAATCTGTAAATAGCGACAGAGTAGTGATGAAGGGCGTAAATCGAAAAAGCAGTTATCTTGAAAAGGGGGGACACTTTAGAGCATTCCTAGAATTTTTTTCTATGTTTACCTGTTTTGATGTCGAAGGTCGATGTTTCTTGATTCACACATTTCCTACTATCCACTTCTTTCTGGAACTTTGTCTGTGTGCGCGCGCGCGTGCGCGCGTGCGCGCGTGCGTGCGTGTGTGTGTGTGTGCGTGTGTGTGTGTGTGTGTGTGTGTGTGTGTCCGTTACCTATAGACTCCGAAACGGCTGAACCGATTTTCTTGAAAATTTACACAGTTGTACTATAAGCGCCTGCGAGTGTTCTTAGCTAGGTTTTGTGTCGAGGTACCCCCGATAAATATCGAAAATCTATAATCGAAAAAATCGGGTTATAGAAGGAGTGGTCCGATTTTAATCAAATTTGATACACTCATAGACAAAGACATAAGAAACGATATTCACAAGTTTCAAGGTTGCAGTTCTTACAATAGTACAGAAAATCGATAATATATATGAAAGGCAAGATGTTTGTGTGTGTGTCTGTTTATCTACCTGTATGTCTGTAATTTTTACAGCCCTTTTATTTTAGTTTTTGCTTCGGGTTTGGCTCTAAGTAGGTATAATTGTAGTTCTTAGTCTCAGCCATGATAGCATTTACTCTGCTATTTTGTGGAAGAGACAATCACGTGAATGCTTCTTTGAACTCGGCAATCTTAAACCCTTCAAGTCATGGTTCAATCGATATCTGTCCTCCTTATCCTCATAATCTTCACTTTCTGCCACCTCCTCTTCCATTTATGTCACATACATCATTCATCACAACCATTTTGACAGTTATCTTCTGCACTTCAAAATTCAGTTTACGACGCAAAAAAACTTATTTGATATCGATACCAGGAAATGAAAATTTGACTGACATCCATTCATTTTTCCTTTGAGTCTACGGTTTCGCTTTAACTGGAAACAACTATTGCTTTTTAGTCTTTCGTGCCAACGTCCAAAGAGTCTGAGCACCAGGGCCATGGATTAGTTTTCAAGCTTTCATTACACCCGAGCAACACCGGGCTATACTGCTAGGATTTAAATGCCTTTTCAAAATTAAAGTTTATATGCCTCGCAATACTGTCAATCATAGTGAAAATGCAAAATTTATTCATTTTTTATTTTGTGGTGGACGCTAATAAATTTTAACATCTGACTTTATAATAATTGCTTTTTCATTTTCAGCCATTTTGGTTTACAATAAGTTTCATAGGAATACTCTATTTTGGTCTGAGAACGCTCAAGTTTTTTTCTATTTAAATTAATGGCAATTGCTTTTTCGCTTTTCAACATTTTGGCTTAAAGTTGTCATAGGAATGCTCTATTTTCGGATAACGGGGCAAGCTGTAAACACGTCTAGTTTAAACCTGAACAAATATGGCTGCTTTTAAGAACTGCAAAAATGGAAAGAAACAGAAGATAACTGTTTGCCTTTTCTGTATTTGCTACATTGTATTCAGTACCGTCTTCGTCGACTTGTCTCTTTGAAAATTCTTCCTCTTCAGAAGAATCAGAATCTTGCTTTGGCCATGTTTTCCTTGTGTTAATTTCACCATTTTTGTCCGTTGCTATTTCGTTTATCTCCAGTCTGGGAGACATGGTGGACTTTCTTATTGATGTAGTGGTGGTGATAATCATGTTTGTAGTGGTAGATGCTGTTGCTTTTCTCGTCGTAGGTGTATGTTTTCTTGTAACTGGCGCAATATGGACTTGATGAATGTTCCCTTTCGGAGTGAGAGTTACAGTTGAATGCCCACTGGTAAATTTAAAAACAGTCACACCTGAAAAGAAAACAAAAAGAAAAATTAGAATAAATGCTGTAATGGGAAGAGATCTCGAGAAGAATGATTTTGTGGTGATACCGACCGAACAAAAGCGATGGACCGGATGTTTGCACCCTCACAACCAAAAAGCAAATGACCAATACTCGGCGGTGCGCATCCGGGTCCTCGCAGATGTTCCGGTTGAAAACTAAAAATTAATTAAATATTAAATTTCCAGTTCGCGAGCCTACGCGAATTTTATTTATCGGCCAATGGGAAACCCAGAATCAAATACGGATATGAATTCCCAAATGATCCCCTGCGATCCAAAAAGTCGAAATAAAATGCCGATACAGAAAGCATCACCAGACAGACCGACGCAGGCCGACACAGACAGACCCAAACTCGAGAGAGAAAGGAGGGTAAGCAGTATCCCCTTGACCTAAGTCAAGCGGCTTACTATCCTAGCCTCCCTTCCCTCGCCTCTTATCTTCGCTATCTCAAAACTACTTACTGATCTAAGGAGCGAATACATCAAAGATATTCCTTACTTACATCGCTCCCACATTCCTAAGTATTAATTCTCTTTTCAGCATTTTATTGCCATGAACATTTAACCTCTGTTGGACCTATACTTCAAGTTATTACTTTAATAGTAAAAACCTTAATTGATACGTATATAATATAAAATGTTATTTTTCAACTCAATTTGCTTTTCTTGATTTATAATCATTTTATGACATATAGGGGCTATCTACAACAAGGCCAAATTCCGTCAATATTCAACAATATACAACTACCCTTCACTAGAACGGACTCCCCACTACAAACTATGGATAACCCGCTATAATTTATTCTCTACTTGAATTTCCTCCGATTTTAAGCATCCATGATATAACAACGCGGATGTGCATTATGGTACAGTGGATATCGGCTCGGAACGAGAAATCGGGGAACCGATTTCGAATTCCAGTTGAATTCGTTGCATTCACTTACGCGCAAATATCTTTGGGAAAGGTATTAATCCGTCTCTTCCCTCCAGTTATGGGTTAAATAAAAGGACAAATTGGGTTCTATAGCTTTGGCTGGCAACCAGTCTACAGCAGAAAGCAATGACAACTTACTGCGTGATAATCTTCTGCCCAGTCAGTCATGTTTCTTTCGAGACATGATCGCCCAAGCGTGTATTACGTATGACATTTAACTGACTGACTGAATATAATAGTTAGACTCATGATTAAAGCTACTACTGGTTATAAAAATGGGGGATCGGTTTTCTATTGTTATGAAGTAATAAACTGATCCCCCACTAATTACAACGTAATAATATAATACATCTCTTTTCTCTCTAGCTAGGTGTCAAATAACAGGACGGATTGGGTTCTATAGCTTTGGATAGCAACCAGTCTACCGCAGAAAGCAATGGCAACCTACTGCGAGACAATCTTCTGCCCAGTCAGTCATGTCTCTTTCGAGACATGATCGCCCAAGCGTGTATCACGTATGACATTTAGCTAACTGACTGATATAACAACACCATTTTTTTTTTACTTTTGAAAATGTTTATGACTCCAGATTTTAACGGGCCGGATTCATCTATGTCCCAAATAAAATCGGCACCATGTGCTTGTAGGCTGTTGTGGAGGTAAGTTTAACCTCAGCATGATCCAAAGAGCTAAAAGAAAACAACGTTTTCGTTTGGTTGCTGTCCACGAACTGAAAAAAGACCGGTGCTTTCCTTGCTGTATGGAGTGACGTCATTAAGCGGTCTTCATGTGACTCACGTGACTTATCACCACCAAAGGGAGATAGGCGCCTTCTGTATCCCTACAATACGTTGATTAAATAATAAAAGTAATTTCAGTTTTTGTCTGAATCTATGGGAAGTGGAAATATCAATTATATTATTTAGAGCCAAACTAATGCTCTCATATTCTTTATTGTTAGCAAAACGTTTAGGCCGTTCTAATCTACAACCCTCTTCAGGCTTCTATCGTTCCGCATGAAACTAAAGGAATTTCGAACTGAACTAATTATTTCATCTACTTTTCATTTTATTTTAATTTTTTTATTTTTATAGTACTGTTGAGTTATTCTATTGACAGCAGTTCTTCAATAACTGCAGTAAATAAGAGAAGCGGCAGCGGAGGGAGTCAAGCTTGACAGCAAGGGTACAGCAAAATCAGAAAAGGTAAGATTTTTTAATCCCCAAGTTTTAGCTTCGCGACAATTCGATGACGTAACAGAAGCTAACCAGACAAGAAAATCTCGTTAGAAACAAAGAAAAGAGTACTGGATTGCTACGTGATATCTGTCTTTCTGTATGGAAGTGAATGTTGAACGATATCATCAAAGATGAAGGAGAGGCTTAAGGAAGTAGAAATGTGGTTTTAAAGAAGGATGCTGAGGATACCATGGAGAGTGCACGTGTGCAACAAGAGGTGTTGGAAAGGATGCAAACGAGAAGAAAACTGATACTAAATATCAGGTCGAGACAAAAAATGAGCTTCCTGGGACACGTAATGAGGAAGGAAGACCTGGAGAACTTGATACTCACATGTCGGATAAATGGAAGCAGAAACAAGGAAAGCAGCGCTAGACGTACTTATTAGGTCTGAGCAAATGGTTGACGGAGCGGGGCTTAGAAGAGATGCCATAAGAAAAAAAAATATATGTATACTTTTACACTCAGGGGTTCGGATTAGAGTACCAAAAGACAGGAAAATCTCATTAAAAACAAAGAAAAGATGCTGGATTGCTACGTGATATCTGTCTTTCTGTATGGAAGTGAATGCTGGATGATCTCATCAAAGATGAAGGAGAGGTTTGAGGCAGCAGAAATGTGGTTTTACAGAAGGATGCTGAGGATACCATGGACAGAGCACGTTTTTGTTTCTCGTGAATTGCAAGGTTAGACCGTCGGCTCGTTTGCTCTATCACTTAGGTATCGTATATCAGTCTAAGGAAACTGAGAGTTCGTTCGGGGTATTTCAGTTGAAAATAAAGACAAAAATTCTCCAACATTTGGATAATTTTTTATTAATTTGTTTCTAAGCTTTCGGCTCACATGAGCCATCTTCAGAGAGGTCACCAAGACGGTAACAAAATAACATCCACCATCACCGATGATTTTATTTTGTGTTGACATAAAACTCCGTTAGGCAACGGCAATAGTAATAATAAAACATTATCCAAATGTTGGAGAATTTTTGTCTTTATTTTCAACTGAAATTAAAGCCAAAATACGACGTTTAAAACGACTCAGAATTAAACATAACAGACATTCATTGTCTCTTATATTTAACAGTGTATGCTTAGAAAATTATTTGCTGCCTCGATACACTATATATATATATAACGGTCTTTATTATAATAGAGTGGATGATCCATTATTGTACACAATTAAGTTACAATAAAATACGTATTTTGTATGAATACTACCTTATGAAAATTAAGATTTACTTGTGTAAAAGGGGGGGGGGCGTATCATAGATTCGGGAAACGGGTACGAGGGCCTTTCATTAGCCCTGATAATATCTAATCTAAAGCTCTGTGTGTGTGTGTGTGTGTGTGTGTGTGTGTGTGTGTGTGTGTGTGTGTGTCCGTTACCTATAGACTCCGAAACGGTTGAACCGATTTTTTTGAAAATTTACACAGTTATACTATGAGCGTCTGCGAGTGTTCTTAGCTAGGTTTTGTGTCGAGGTACCCCCGATAAATATCGAAAATCGATAATGGAAAAAATCGGGTAATAGAAGGAGTGGTCCGATTTTAATCAAATTTGATACACTCGTAGATAAAGACATAAGAAACGATATTCACAAGTTTCAAGGTTGCAGTTCTTACAATAGTGCAGAAAGTCGATAATATATATATATATATATATATATATATATATATATATATATAAAAGGCAAGATGTTTGTGTGTGTGTCTGTTTATCTGCCTGTATATCTGTATTTTTTTCAGCCCTTTTATTTTAGTTTTTGCTTCGGGTTTGGCTCTGAGTAGGTATAATTGTAGTTCTTAGTCTCAGCCATGATACCATTTACTCAGAGGACTTATTTAGCTTTCAAAATTCAGTGTACGACGAAAAAAACTTATTTGATATCGATACCAGGAAATGAAAATTTGACTTACATCCATTCATTTTTCTTTCAGTCTATGGTTTCGCTTTAACTGGAAACAACTACTGCTTTTTAGTCTTTCGTGCCAATGTCCAAAGAGTCTGAGCTCCAGGACCATAGATTATTTTTAAAGCTTTCATTACACCCGAGCAACGCCGGGCTATACTGCTAGTATATTGTTAAATAGTTCTCATTATTTTGAGCCTTCATTCTTAACCTCTTGTTTATGGAACTTACAGTGCGTTCATTAATTTATCAATAAATATTGATTCAGCAACACTTCGAAAACTTAATGTGAAATAAAATAAAAAAGTAAGAAGATCTTACCTTTCTTTCTTGATGCAATTGGACATTCAAGTATCTGAAACATTCCTTCACAGCCTTGATCAAGCCACCACATTGATTCGTTGTGATGATACGTCGAACCGTGCTCACAGGAATAAAAAGATGTTTGCTCTACAACATTGATCATCCGAATATAATAACCTTTAGTCGCCAGGTGCACTCTGGGAATTAAATGCGGACTACTTCCGTTTCTGTAGTTAATTATACAATCTGAAAATGTTTAAAAGTAAAAAAAAAAAAAAAGAAGCATTTTTTAATATAAGGCTATTTTTTTACAATGATTTTCACACTGTATGTCAGTTAAGTGTCATACGTGATGAACGCTTTGAACGATCATCTATCGAAAGAGACATGACTGACTGGTCAGAAGATTATCCAGCAGTAGGTTGCCATTGCTTTCTGCGGTAGACTGGTTGCGAGCCAAGGTTGTAGAAGAGACGGTATTTGTGTGTAAGTGAATGCAACGACTTCAACTGGAATTCGAACTCGGCTCCACGATTTGCCGTTCCGAGTTGATATTCACTGCACCAGTCTACCGCAGAAAGAAATGGCAACCTACTGCGGGATAATCTTCTGCCCAGTCAGTCATGTCTCTTTCGAGACATGGTTGTCTAAAAGCGTGTATCAGGTATGGCTCTTAAATGAACTCCAAACAAGGCAGAACTGCCACTGGTGCGCAGGGGGTTACAGTCAGAAAATAAAAAGGTACATGGGTTGAGGCATCAAAATAAAGTTTAAAATCACCCCTGTCCTAACACTTTTGCACACTACCGGTAGTGTGCAAAAGTATTAGGACAGGGGTGATTTTCCTAAAAACCTCACTGAAATTCAAATACAGAATGAAAAGCCAAGTAAATTGCAAATAAATATTGATTATTTAAAATTAGGTGTAAAAGAAATGTATTAAAAAAAGTTATATTTAATCTTTCCTATTTTTTATTAAACAAGCTATTTTGAAACTCCTCATTATTCTATTATCCTTGGATATGACTGACTTTTTCTTATCCTCCCCCCTCTCGAATTGATCAATCTAATGTTACTTCGCAAGATACACTTTAGGAACAAATACAAGCTGCTTGGCAGGAGATACCATTAGATACATTGAAGAAGCTTGTGATGTCAATGCCTGACAGAATGAAGGCTGTGATCAAAGCAAAAGGCTATTATACTAAATATTAAATTTATTTTGTAACAAGTATTTTTTTATTGTTAAAGCATTTGTTGAGTAAATCAAATAAAATTACTTAAATTTTTTATTTTCTGTCAATATGCTTTATAAAAGATAAAGTAGTTATTGTCCTAATACTTTTGCACAGTACTATATATATATATATATATATACACTAAGTGCGATTGGTAAATTGTCGCAATTATTTTATTATTTCAAAGCGAAAGGCTATTATACTAAATATTAAATTTATTTTGTAACAAGTATTTTTTCTTGTTAAAACATTTGTTGAGTAAATCAGATAAAATTACTTTAATTAAATTATTTTCTGTCAATATGCCTCCTAAAAGATAAAATAGTTCTTGTCCTAATACTTTTGCACAGTACTGTAAATTTAGTAACGATAGCTACATCTACCGCCAAGAATGCTGGGTCACTGTGTCTGGTCAAGACATCTTTCTCGTCAGAATCCATCTTGTACATTTTAAAATTTACTATACATCCGTGCAAGGTATACTTTTGCCACATCTGGTCGAGTGCTGTTGCTATTCGACAAAATCCAGAGAATGGTCTGCAGTATAATCGATCCCGATCTGGCAGCTCGGCTTCAGTTGCTTTCTCACCGACGGGAAGTGTCTTCCCTCTGTCTTTTCTACAATTATTTTCACGGCTTTTGTTCTGAGATGATTCTTTCCCTGGTGCCCCGACCGCATGAATTTACACGTGCTACTAGATTGGCAACTAGGTCCCACCCTTTTACCACCTTTTTCAAAATAGTCAAATGTAATCGCCAGTTCTACTCTAATATCTTCTCCTGCGCTTCCCGCCTGTGGAACTTTCTTCCGTGTACTTGCTTCCCTGATAACTACAATCTCCAAAAGTTTAAGTGCAATGTCAACTGCTATCTCCTATCTAATGTATCTTGTACCTTGTTCTTCTCTTCTCCTCTCTCCCTCTCTCCCCCTCTCTTTCTCTCTCTACTTTGCCTCTCATTGTAACCCTCTGGGTAACAGTGGCAGTGCTGTTTTGCTTAGGGTGAAACGATTATTTTTTAAAAATCTGTATTCAAAATCTTCTTACCATGCATGGGACATTCTTCCAACTTGAATTCTCCGGCGCAACCATATCTTACCCACCAACTAGTCAAGGAATGGCCATACATAACGTTTCGCACGCATGGTTGGAAAGAAAACTTCTTGAGAAGCTCCATAGATTTAAAAACGTAATTATTTGAGGCTTTTATTGTGAATTCATGCGTGCTGGTCGATACGGCTTCTTGTCTGAAAACGTGACAACCTGCAGTGCAATAAGTTAAAAAAAAAAAAAAGAACGTATTAACAAACATTAACAATAGTGTTTTGTATGAAAAAAAATTATTGCACTACCGGCCATAATTAGAATTCCAAGAAGGGAGGAGGGGCTTCCAACATATTTGGACTTTTTCAGGGAGAGGCCTGATTGGTAGTTTAGGGAACGCTGGCATTCCCAGAAAACATCATATCCCACCTCAGCCCTTGCGCAGGGGTTCATTAAAAAAAAACAAAAAAAAAAAAACAAAAAAACAGAACACGAGTAGGAGAGGGACCTGGCGGAGACGAGACTGAACGTAGAGACGAGATCCACCGCTTCGACTGATCTAATGGGATTCACCGCCCTGAAGAAAAACCACTGACTTTAAAGCCTTGTTCCAAAAGTCTCGTTCAAAACCATGACAACACAGTGTTACGATAAGGGTCGACAGTTATTGCATAGAGAATATAGACCTGCTTAAGCCATCAATAACTGTACTATCAACTTTGTAGGCAGGAATTGTATATAAATATATGTTTTCTTTAATCCAATTAATTTTTTTTTCTTTAACCGGACCTAACCAAGTTATCCATTCCAGTCAACCGTTCGGATTAAGCCAGACTTGCGATCAACTAACTCAACGAGGTGGCGAGACAAAACTTGGGCCGAAGCGATCAACTCCACGATCAGCCGTTGGGACTGAGGTGGACATAGATCGACTGAGGTGGACGTAGCGGCCGAGGTGGACATAGATCGACCCGGAAGTGACCACGATCAGTCCAAATGAACCAACACTGTGAGAAAAACAAAACTAAGAGACTTTTGGTCAATTTTTATTTTGACTGTACGGTTTCTATTGATTTCCATTAAATAAAAAAAATTACACACACACACACACACACACACACATACAGAGAGAGAGAGAGAGAGACTTTTTCGGTTTTCCCTTTTCAATGTATTGCTGAAATTCACCAGATTTGTTTCTACAGCCACCAATTTGTTAGTTAAGTAAGAATGAGTGACCATGGGTCAGAGATATCCAAATGATGGAAGAAGAGAATGATATGAAGGAACATCAGGCTACAACTGGCTGAGGGGCCTGTTTTGGGGACTCAGTGTTCTGATCTTAGAGGGGCAAGGGAACTAAAGGACTGGCCGGCATTGATAGGGAAGGTCAATTCATATATGAGAAAGAGAGACGCTCTACCTAACGTACGATGCAGTAGAGGGAAAGGTCAGAGTTTATAAGGGGGTTACCTGATGGGGGATCCTAAATTGACACGGACAGACCTGAAAGGACTGTTAATCAACGAATTAGCGGATGAAGGCACCGCAATTGAGGCGATGAGAAGCCTCATAAAGTTGACTCAGATAAAGGACGAGTCTCCCGGAGATTTGAGAGTGAGGTCCGAAAACTTGGCCGGACTAGCTTTTACACAAAGAAATGAGAGACAGGGCTGCAATACAGGCCCAATTAGTCGAGCTGTATGTGGGAGCGCTGCATAACGAACGCATCAGACATGATGTGATAAAAGGGGCCCCAGTCAAACTCCCACGGCTATTGCCTTAGCAAAAGACAGCCAGAGGATCTGGGAGAAGGTTAGGAGGAATGGAGCAATGGCACAGAGACATGATGTGATAAAAGGGGCCCCAATCAAACTCTCAACGGCTATTGCCTTAGCAAAAGACAGCCAGAGGATCTGGGAGAAGGTTAGGAGGAATGGAGCAATGGCACAGAGACATGATGTGATAAAAGGAGCCCCAGTCAAACTCTCAACGGCTATTGCCTTAGCAAAAGACAGCCAGAGGATCTGGGAGAAGGTTAGGAGGAATGGAGCAATGGCACAGAGACATGATGTGATAAAAGGGGCCCCAATCAAACTCTCAACGGCTATTGCCTTAGCAAAAGACAGCCAGAGGATCTGGGAGAAGGTTAGGAGGAATGGAGCAATGGCACAGAGACATGATGTGATAAAAGGGGCCCCAATCAAACTCTCAACGGCTATTGCCTTAGCAAAAGACAGCCAGAGGATCTGGGAGAAGGTTAGGAGGAAGGGAGCACTGGCACAGAGTCGGGATATAGACAGGCAGTCCGCCTAAATGGGATAGGAAGGTGAAGTGGGAGGAGGTCGAACCAGAGGAGTAGGTGGAGAACCTAATAGAGGAACCTGGAAGCCGGGACAAGGATTTTATCGGCTCACACCTGGCAGGTATGCTGAACCAGCCATGTTTTGTAGATATAAAAAAATGTTTTTATACTTGCAAATATTTTTAGGCATCACTTGAAAAAGACAGACATACTGTCAAAATATTGTTAAACATCAAATATTTACAAGTATAAAAACATGTGAGATGAGTGAGATGACGGAACACCAGGCTACAACTGGCTGAGGGGCCTGTTTTGGGGACTCAGTGTTCTGACCTTTTCTTTTTCTTTTCTTAAATATACTCTGAAGAAGACAGACATACTGTCGAAATATTGTTAAACATTGTCAAACACAGTCTTTTCTTTTCTTTTACTTTTTTTTTAAATATAACCTGAAGAAGACAGACATACTGTCGAAATATTGTTAAACATTGTCAAACACAGTTTTTTCTTTTCTTTTTCTTTTTTAAATACAACCTGAAGAAGACAGACATACTGTTGAAATATTGTTAAACATTGCCAAACACAGTCATTTATTTTCTTTTTCTTTTTTTTAAATATAACCTGAAGAAGACAGACATACTGTCGAAATATTGTTAAACATTGTCAAATATTGTCTTTTCTTTTCCTTTTCTTTTCTTAAATATAACTTGAATTTTTGCATTTCTTTAAGACATGGGCTTTCAGGAATCCGTTCAATGAGTCTATCAGACCCTTTTCCAGTCAATCTTAGGGTTCAACTACAAGTGGGATTATTGATATCTCCAAGTGCCAATTTTTTCCTTTTTTTTTTTAATTTCCACTTTAAAAATCTTGTATAGTTTCTGAAGATCTTCAAAGAAACATTACTACCTGCATGGAATGTTATATCAATAAAAAGCACTTTTTTGTTTTTTGTTGTCTTTGATCATGATATCTGGGTCATTAGCTTTGATTGTTATGTCTGTATTGTAAAGTTCCATTGTGTGTGTGTGTGTGTGTGTGTGTGTGTGTCCGTTACCTATAGACTCCGAAACGGCTGAACCGATTTCTTGAAAATTTACACAGTTGTACTATAAGTGTCTGTGAGTGTTCTTAGCTAGGTTTTGTGTCGCGGTACACCCAATAAATATCGAAAATCGATAAAATCGGGTTATGGAAGGAGTGATTCGATTTTAATCAAATTTGATACACTCATAGACAAAGACATAAGAAACGATATTCACAAGTTTCAAGGTTACAGTTCTTACAATAGTGCAGAAAATCGATTATATATATATATATATATATATATATATATATATATATATATATATAAAGCAGGATGTTTGTGTGTGTGCGTGTCTGTTGATCTGGCTGTATGTCCTTTATACAAATCCACAATTTTTATCCGATTCTCATCAAACTTCACACAAATATTCTTTAGGTTGAGTCTGAGCTCCAGGACCATGGATTAGTTTTAAAGCTTTCATTACACCCAGCAACGCTGGGCTATACTGCTTGTAATATATAATCTGTATTTCGGTGTAACAATTTTTCAGTATGTGTGCTTGGTAATTTCTAGTTGGCAAGCATTGGTCCTGTGCAGCAAGAATAAAACCTTCGGTTTGAGCTTTGAATCCTGAACTACTGATGGTACAAGGTTTGTTTTCTTCATAAGCTTGTTTGATAAGAGCAGTGTATTGACCATGAAAAGGCTTTTCTTGCCATGGTTCTGCATTTGGTATATTGCATTTTTTCTCATCCAGTCTTTTGTAGTTTCCAAATGTTTTTGAAGACCGATTGTTGTGGGTTTTTAAGATAGGTCTAATTGAACTAATTCTCTGTCCGCTTTCGATTCTGGGCAGATGATTTTTTTTACATCTGTTACTGTCCTACTTAGGATGTGCGTTGTGGTGCAGCGGATGTCGGCTCGAAACATGAAATCGGGGAGCCGAGTTCGAATTCCAGTTGAATTCCTTGCATTCACTATTTGTAAATTAATTTGGAATGTGGTACGGTCTATTTGTAAATTCATTTCGAATGTGGTACGGTCTATTTGTAAATTCATTTCGAATGTGGTACGGTCTATTTGTAAATTCACTTGGAATATGGTACGGTCTATTTGTAAATTCATCTGGAATGTGGTACGGTCTATTTGTAAATTCACTTGGAATATGGTACGGTCTATTTGTAAATTCATTTGGAATGTGGTACGTTCCATTTGTAAATTCATTTGGAATGTGGTACGGTCTATTTGTAAATTCATTTGGAATATGGTACGGTCTATTTGTAAATTCATTTGGAATGTGGTACGTTCTATTTGTAAATTCATTTGGAATGTGGTACGGTCTATTTGTAAATTCATTTGAACTGTGGTACGGTCTATTTGTAAATTCATTTGGAATATGGTACGGTCTATTTGTAAATTCATTTGGAATGTGGTACGTTCTATTTGTAAATTCATTTGGAATGTGGTACGGTCTATTTGTAAATTCATTTGGAATATGGTACGGTCCATTTGTAAATTCATTTGGAATGTGGTACGGTCTATTTTTAAATTCATTTGGAATATGGTACGGTCCATTTGTAAATTCATTTGGAATGTGGTACGGTCTATTTGTAAATTCATTTGGAATATGGTACGTTCTATTTGTAAATTCATTTGGAATGTGGTACGGTCTATTTTTAAATTCATTTGAACTGTGGTACGTTCTATTTGTAAATTCATTTGGAATGTGGTACGGTCTATTTGTAAATTCATTTGAACTGTGGTACGGTCTATTTGTAAATTCATTTGGAATGTGGTACGGTCTATTTTTAAATTCATTTGAACTGTGGTACGTTCTATTTGTAAATTCATTTGGAATGTGGTACGGTCTATTTGTAAATTCATTTGGAATATGGTACGATCTATTTGTAAATTCATTTGGAATATGGTACGGTCCATTTGTAAATTCATTTGGAATGTGGTTCGGTCTATTTTTAAATTCATTTGAACTGTGGTACGTTCTATTTGTAAATTCATTTGGAATGTGGTACGGTCTATTTGTAAATTCATTTGGAATATGGTACGGTCCATTTGTAAATTCATTTGGAATGTGGTACGGTCTATTTTTAAATTCATTTAGAATGTGGTACGGTCTATTTGTAAATTCATTTGGAATATGGTACGGTCTATTTTTAAATTCATTTGGAATGTGGTACGGTCTATTTGTAAATTCATTTGGAATATGGTACGGTCTATTTTTAAATTCATTTGGAATATGGTACGGTCTATTTGTAAATTCATTTGGAATATGGTACGGTCCATTTGTAAATTCATTTGGAATGTGGTACGGTCTATTTTTAAATTCATTTAGAATGTGGTACGGTCTATTTGTAAATTCATTTGAACTGTGGTACGGTCTATTTGTAAATTCATTTAGAATGTGGTACGGTCTATTTGTAAATTCATTTGGAATATGGTACGTTCTATTTGTAACTTCATTTGGAATGTGGTCCGGTCTATTTGTAAATTCATTTGGAATATGGTACGGTCTATTTTTAAATTCATTTAGAATGTGGTACGGTCTATTTGTAAATTCATTTGGAATATGGTACGTTCTATTTGTAAATTCATTTGGAATATGGTACGAAATGCTTAAATAGTCCGTGTCCATCTCTTCACATCTGTGTTTGTAAATACATAGTCTAAGAAAAGATTAAATAGACTGGGACACCAATTACCTATTTGTTCTACTCACGATGAGGTTTGAAATGTTTCTATATTGGGTTTCTCGCCAAACATGTAAGATTTTGTATATTTATATAGTTTCTCTATTAGGTCAATGTTAAGTGCCATACGTGATACACGCTTTGGGCGATCATGTCTCGAAAGAAACATGAGTGACTGGGCAGAAGATTATCCTGCAGTCGGTTGCCATTGCTTTCTGCGGTAGACTGGTTGCCGACCAAGGCTATAGAACCCAATCTGTCCTGTTATTTGACTCATAGCTGAAGGGAGAAGAGATGTATTATATTATTACAAAGTCATTAGTGGGAGATCAGTTTATTACTTTATAACAATAGAAAGCTGCTCCCCCACTTTATGACCGGTAGAAGTCTTAATCATAATTTAAACAATTATATTCAGTCAGTCAGTTAAGTGCCATACGTGATACACGCTTTGGGCGATCATGTCTCGAAAGAAACATGAGTGACTGGGCAGAAGATTATCCCGCAGTCGGTTGCCATTGCTTTCTGCGGTAGACTGGTTGCCGACCAAGGCTATAGAACTCAATCTGTCCTGTTATTTAACCCATAACTGGGGGAAAGAGACGGATGAATACCTTCCCAAGGGTATTTGTGCGTAATTGACTGCAACGTCCTGAATTTTTTTCATTATCCAGTGGAAAGGCCAGAATCACATCCGAGAGTGAATTCCCAAATGAAATGAAAGATGGAGCAAGCTCGACCGTCGCCAGAGAGAAGATGATGAGCGTAATTAACACGTACCTTTGACAAATGTCAAGCGATCGTTATTATTACCTCTCACTTTCTCTTTCACCTCTTTAACTATCTCCCCTACTTCTACAATTTCTTTTTCCAGTGGCTTTAATAAAGCGATATAATTTTGAGGCGGACCTGAAGGAGACTACCACCACCTTTAAATTTGTTGTTTATCATTGTTTTTTACCTTTTTTTTTCAGCGCAGTCTTATCGGTTACATAAAGTTTCCGATTATCAAAAGGAATTTGAAAAAATTTCAATATTTAAACAATTTGGCGGGGTCTCAGTTTCTCATACAAAGTTATAGTAAATCGATCCTCCATTTTGAAACCATTCGCGTTGGGGTTGCTTTTTTTTTGTGACGAGTTGTTGCTCTTGTTTTTGTCTTTTTCAAGTTTTCTCCAGTTCTTACGATGGCATCTTTTTCCGGAAACTCCAAGAATGGCTTTATTCAAAAATTTTGCAAAGGATTCAGTTGTTGAATATGCGCAAGCAAAAAAGTTAATTGTGCAGGATATAAAGTTGTATGAAAAACTGAGCTTCCCCCACCAAATTGTTTTAATGTTGAAATTTTTACAATTTTGTTATTGTCAATCGGAAAGTTTATGGTATAATCGATAAGATTGCACTGAAAAAAAAGTAAAAAAAAAAAGATAATCAACAAATTTACAGATGGTGCTAATGTCGTACAGGCGAGTGGTTCCAAAATGGAGGATCGATTTACTATAACGTTGTATGAAAAATGACCCCCACCTAAAATTTGTCACTCAGAAATTATAGAATGTAATCGATCAGATTGCACTGAAAAAAGTAAAAAAAAAAAAAATTAAAAACAACAAATTTAAAGGTGGTGTTAGTCTCCTTCAGTTCCGCCATTTTTTGTCCTACTTCTGGTCTAATTCATCTACAAGATCTATTCATTAAAATGCTAATTATTAATTTAATTATGCATCTCATCAAGCTGATTGTTGATTAGCTATCTGAGTTTTGAATTAAGAGTAGCACTTCTCCTAGACTGGTTGCCAACGGCATCTGAATAGTTTAGTTGTCTTTTTTAAACCGAAGCTAGGAATAAGAGATGAATTTATTACTTTTCTCAAGCGTAATAGTGCGAAAGTGAATATCACGCACCCTCTCCGAATTCGAACTCACCAATTTCTTCTTCTAAGACTTTAACCATTACACCACCTGCACATCTATGTCAAAAAATAAAAATAAAACATAAATCTTTGAAATTGTATTTCCCGCAAACCAGCATCTCCATAAATGCGTTCAGTCAGTAAAGTGCCATAAGCGATACACGCTTGGGCGATCAGGTCTACAAAGACACATTACCGACTGGGTAGAAAATTTTCCCGTTGAAATTCCTTTTTGCCAACCAAGACTATAGAACCCAATTTGTCCTACTATTTAATCCATAGCTGGAGGGAGAAGTGATGGATTAATATTTAGCCCATAAATGTAGGGAAGAGACGGATTAATACCTTTCCCAATAGTCAGTCAGTTAAGTGCCATGCGTGAAACACGCTTGGGCGATCATGTCTCTTTCGAGACATGACTGACTGGGCAGAAGATTATCCCGCAGTAGGTTGCCGTTGCTTTCTGCGGTAGATTGGTTGCTAGTCAAAGCTAGAGAACCAAATATGTCCTGTTATTTGACTCATAGCTGAAGGGAGAAGAGATGTATTATATTATTATGTAGTAATTAGCGGGGGATCAGTTTATTTCTTCTTAAAACCGAACCGAGAAAACCGAACCCCCACTTTATGACCAGTAGAAGCCTTAATCATGATCCCAACTATTATATTCAGTCAGTTAAGTGCCGTACGAGATACACGCTTGAAAGAGACATTACTGACTAGGCAGAAGAGTCTCCAGCAGTAGGTTGCCATTGCTTTCTGCGGTAGACTGGTTGCCACCCAAGGCTATAGAACCCAATCTGTCCTGTTATTTAACCCATAACTGGAAGGAAGAGACGGATTAATACCTTTCCCAAGGGTATTTGCGCGTAAGTGAATGCAATGAATTCAACTGGAATTCGAACACGGCTCCACGATTTCTCATTCCGAGCCGATATCCACTGCACCACAATTTGCTCTTAAGTGAATACAACTCTGTCGATTTCTCGTTCTGAGTCGAGATCCACTGCACCACAACGCACATTCTTCAAATGCCTTCAACGAACTCAAATGATGTTTAGGTCAGGTTACAAAAAAAAAAAAAAAAAAAAAAGAAAAGAAACTTTAAAGAAAAAATGTCTTAGGCTTCGTTTTGTCTTGAAACCACACTAATACGTATTACGACTTACATTGACACTGGTCATTTTTTATGACATAGGAGCGTCCTCAAGTCATTTACAAGTTGTAATGTCGCTTAAAGAATCATGTAGAAGGCTATCAAGGTCAACAGGGAAACGCAATGATGTCACATCATCGCTCTAACTTAAAAGAGAACAAGTACATTAAAATTATTTAAAACGACAAACCCTCATTTATATTATCGACTCATCTTTAGTAAAGTATAATAGATCTAATTTTGTAGAACATTATTTTTAAGTTCGGTGCGTTGTGGTTTAATGGATATCGGCTGGAGATGAGAAATCTGAGAGCCAGGTTCGAATTTCAATCGAATTCGTTTCATTCACCTACGCGCAAATACCTTTGAGAAAGGCATTAATCCGTCTCTTTTCCTCCAGCTATAGGGTAAATACCAGAACAGATTGAGTTATTGGTTGGCAACTGGACTGCCGCAGAAAGCAATGACAATCTAATTAGAAAAAATCTTCTACCTAGTCAGCCATATCACGATAGAGACATGATCGCCCAAGCGTGTATCAAATTTGATACACTCATAGACAAAGACATAAGAAACGATATTCAGAAGTTTCAAGATTACAGTTCTTACAATAGTGCAGAAAATCGATAGGATATATATATATATATATATATATATATATATATATATATATATATATAAGGCAATGTTTGTGTGTGTGCCTGTTTATCTGCCTGTATGTCCGTATTTTTTTCAGCCCTTTTATTTTAGCTTTTGCTTCAGGTTTGGCTCTAAGTAGGTATAATTGTAGTTCTTAGTCTCAGCCATGATATCATTTACTCAGGAGACTTATTTAGCCTTCAAAATTCAGTTTACGACGAAAAAAAACTTATTTGATATCGATACCAGGAAATCAAAATTTGACTTATATCCATTCATTTTTCTTTCAGTCTAAGGTTTCGCTTTAACTGGAAACAACTATTGCTTTTTAGTCTTTCGTACCAACGTCCAAAGAGTCTGAGCTCCAGGACCATGGATTAGTTTTAAAGCTTTCATTACACCCGAGCAACGCCGGGCTATACTGCTAGTAATTTATATATATGGAAACTCTCTATAGGATATGCGTGGCTGGTGCAGTGGATATCGGCTTAAAACGAGAAATCGGAGAGCCGAGTTCGAATTCTAGTTGCATTCGCTTACGCGCAAATACCCTTGGGGAAGTTATGATTCCGTCGATTTCCCTCCAGCTATGGGTTAAATAGCAGCACAGACTGGGTTCTATAACTTTGGTTGGCAACCAGTCTATTTTAGAAAATAATGTCAACCTACAGCGGGCAAATCTCTTTTGAAATATGATCACCCAAGCGTGTATCACGTATGGCACTTAACTGACTGACTATAGTTTAGATAAATGGAAACATAGTTTAGATATATTGGATAAAGAAAGCGTCAATTTTTAACTGGCGCCAGGGAGATATTGGTTTAATTATTTTCCTTTTTCCGGATATTGTTACAATTTCGCTTAAAAGTTGATAATATCTTGATTTTATATGAACAATTGGAAATTTGTCAATGTATTTCAGTGAAATTTTCACTATCCAAAATTAGAATTTACGAGTGGGACTGTGTCGTCAGAAATGACGGCAAAATATTTATATCCATATGCCGTCTAAAATGACGGCAGCATATATATTGATGTCCCTGCTCTTGAGTATCTTACATTGAGACATAAAAAAATGATTTAAACTCCTCACCGAGGACAGGACACTAACGGCCATAATTATTAGGCCACCCCAGTTAAAAAAAATATGTATTTCATACTATTTTTAGTATTGACTGCCAAGTGGATAATTCTAAATGAAAACAGAATGGTTCTTTTGTTATTATTACTTTGCAAAATTTTACAAGACAAATAGCGACAATTTACCCATCGCACACCGTAATTTGATATATATATATATATATATAAACGCTACCGGCCGTAACTATTAGGCCACCCCAGTTTTTAAAAAGAAACGATGTATTTCATACTATTTTTAGTATTTATTGCCAAGTGGATAATTCTAAATGAAAATAGAATGGTTCTTTTGTTATTATTACTTTGTAAAATTTTACAACGCAACCAGGAAGCCTTTACTTCGGCCAGCCAATAAGAAGAAGAGACTAGCATGGGGAAGAGAGCACAAAAAACTGGACACCAGAACAGTTCATTTGATGCACATGTTATTGTGCAGTATTAACAAAAGAACCATTCTATTTTCATTTAGAATTATCCATTTGGCAATAAATACTAAAAATAGTATGAAATACATCGTTTCTTTTTAAAAACTGGGGTGGCCTAATAGTTACGGCCGGTAGCGTTTATATATGTATATATATATATATATATATAGATATATATATATATATATATATATATATATATATATATATAGCAAATTACGGGGTGCGATGGGTAAATTGTCGCTATTTGCCTTGTAAAATAAATATAAAAAATAGAATGAAATACACTATTTTTTTAAAAACTGGGGTAGCCTAATAATTATGGCCGCTAGTATATATATTGAAAACAGAAATAGGACAATCAATACACAACGGTCATTATTAGTATGGAGCGGATATATCTATATATATTCTTTACCACTCGACGACAAAATTATTCCAAGAAATTAAAATAATAAGGCACTATTAAAGAGCAAACATGCGGCAAGTGATTTCATCATTGGTAATAAACTATAATATCTAGTAAATATGTAGGAGTAAAGAGAATAAATCTATATAGTATACTACATATATATATATATAAATATATATAGCGTTTACTATTATATATATAAATATATATAGTAGTAAAGGAAATAAATCTATAGTACTTTACTACAATATATATATATAAATATATATAGCATTTTACTATTATATATATAAATATATATAGTAGTAAGAAATAAATCTATATAATTTTACTACAATATATATATAAAATATATATCGCATTTTACTATTATATATATAAATATATATAGTAGTAAAGAGAATAAATCTATATAGTACTTTACTACTATATATATATATATAAATATATATAACATTTTACTATTATATATATAAATATATATATAGTAGTAAAGAGAATAAATCTATATAGTACTTTACTACTATATATATATATATAAATATATATAACATTTTACTATTATATATATAAATATATATAGTAGTAAAGAATAAATCTATATAATAGTACTTTACTACTATATATATATATATAAATATATATAACATTTTACTATTATATATATAAATATATATAGTAGTAAGAGAATAAATCTATATAGTACTTTTACTACAATATATATATAAATATATATCGCATTTTACTATTATATATATAAATATATATAGTAGTAAAGAGAATAAATCTATATATTACTTTACTACTATATATATATATATATATATATATAAATATATATAACATTTTATTATTATATATATAAATATATATAGTAGTAAAGGAAATAAATCTATATAGTATACTACTATATATATATATATAAATATATATAACATTTACTATTATATATATAAATATATATAATTATTAAAGGAGTAAATCTATATAGTACTTTACTACAATATATATATAAATATATATCGCATTTTACTATTATATATATAAATATATATAGTAGTAAAAGAGAATAAATCTATATAATTACTTTTACTACTATATATATATATATATAAATATATATAACATTTTATTATTATATATATAAATATATATAGTAGTAAAGAATAAAATAATTGCTACTTTTATATATATATATATAAATATATATAACATTTTACTATTATATATATAAATATATATAGTAGTAAAGAATAAATCTATAGTACTTTACTACTATATATATATATATAAATATAAATATATTGTTTACTATTATATATATAAATATATATAGTAGTAAAGAGAATAAATCTATATAGTACTTTACTACAATATATATATAAATATATATCGCATTTACTATTATATATATAAATATATATAGTAGTAAGAAGAATAAATCTATATAGTACTTTACTACTATATATATATATATATATAAATATATATAACATTTTATTATTATATATATAAATATATATAGTAGTAAAGAATAAATCTATATAGTACTTTACTACTATATATATATATATATAAATATATAACATTTTACTATTATATATATAAATATATATAGTAGTAAAGAGAATAAATCTATATAGTACTTTACTACTATATATATATATATATAAATATATATAACATTTTACTATTATATATATAAATATATATAGTAGTAAAAGATAAATCTATATAGTACTTTACTACAATATATATATAAATATATCGCATTTTACTATTATATATAAATATATATAGTAAGTAAGAATAAATCTATATAGTACTTTACTACTATATATATATATATATAAATATATATAACATTTTATTATTATATATATAAATATATATAGTATTAAAAGAGAAAATAAATCTATATAGTACTTTACTACTATATATATATATATAAATATATATAACATTTTACTATATATATATAAATATATATAGTAGTAAAGATAAATCTATATAGTACTTTACTACTATATATATATATATATAAATATATATAACATTTTACTATTATATATAAATATATATAGTAGTAAAGAGAATAAATCTATATAATTGCTATACAATATATATATAAATATATATCGCATTTTACTATTATATATATAAATATATATAGTAGTAAAGAAGAAGAAATATATAGTACTTTACTACTATATATATATATATAAATATATATAACATTTTATTATTATATATATAAATATATATAGTAGTAAAGAGAATAAATCTATATAGTACTTTACTACTATATATATATATATAAATATATATAACATTTTACTATTATATATATATAAATATATATAGTAGTAAAGAGAATAAATCTATAGTACTTTACTACAATATATATATAAATATATAGCGCATTTTACTATTATATATATAAATATATATAGTAGTAAAGAGAATAAACTGAGCCGAAGCTGCCTCGCTATTATTTCTATCCATTAACGTGACAGGATATATATATAAAAATATATATATATATATATATATATATATATATATATATATATTTCATTTGTAAAGAGTTATCACGCGACCTAGGTTTCTACCATGAGTGGTGTCTTCAGGCGATTTGCAATAATTATTGCAAATAGTGTTATTGAAGATCGCCTGAAGACACCACTTATGGTAGAAACCTAGGTCGCGTAATAACTCGTTTACAAATGAAAATATTCCAAAGTTCTACAATATAATTTTATTGAACACTTTTTAATACAAATGTGCACTGGTCTAATTTTATTATGACCCAAAAATAAGTAATTAAGCAATCAATCAATCAATCAATCAGTCAATATATATATTATAATATATTTATGTTATAATATCACTTCAAGGTAGCTATTTTGTACTGATATTATAACATATTTATATTATAATTTCTAAATAAATATTATTAGCTCTACTTTGTATTGAGCGCATTTTTAAGAATAGTGTTTCTTTGAATACGGAATATTATTTCATCATACCTACCCTATACTTGTATAATATATATATATATATATATATATATATATATATATATATATATATATATATATATATATACGCATCGTTCATTCAGCAATGAATTAAAACACTCTCAGCTATTGGGCGTGTATAATGATAATATACGTGCTATAAAGCCTGCCTTTTTCTACCGAGCGCCTATAGATCAGAGGTAGAATCATCGACTTACGCCAATTCGGTCAGGTTTCAATCCTGGGTTAAAAGCAATCGGTGTCTAACCGTACTGATGACCTGTGATACAGCGAAACAGATCTGTCTGCGGATGACTATATATATATAATCATCCATATATATATATATATATATATATATATAAATGATTATATATATATATATATATATGAATGATTATATATATATATATATATAATCATTCATATATATATATATATATATATATATATCATTTATATATATATATATATATATAAATTCATATATATATATATATATATATATATAATCATTTATATATATATATATATAATCATTCATATATATATATATAATCATTTATATATATATATATATAATCATTCATATATATATATATATATATATATATAATAATCATTCATATATATATATATATAATCATTTATATATATATAATCATTCATACATATATAATCATTTATATATATATATATATATATACATAATCATTCATATATATATATATATATATAATCATTTATATATATATATATATATATATATATATATACACACACACACACAACGGTTTTTATTATAATAGTGAGGATTCTTATTGTTTTGTGATATGGAAAAAATAGATTTCTGTTTAAACTGACGCGAGTAAGATAGGGGTTTAAGCTAACAATGTACTCACCATCTGAACTTTCTTCTGCATATATTCCTTCAGAATGAATCGCACTACAAACGAGACCCCAAAACAGAAGACGCGTCGAAAAAGTCGTAAAGAGGTAGAAATCCATGGCAGACGGCGTTCTGACTATGTGACACTGTTGTTTCACTAAATATTTACTCGGGAAAAACCGAGTTAATGACAGTACGTCCGTCTTGATTTGGTATTTGATTAAAAGCAACGCGCGGCAGAACAGCTTCTTGTCAACTTTTTGGTGTCATAAAGTATATAATGACGGTGTGACGTGATTTTATTTTGACAAATTTTATTTTACCCATACGCACTTAGTTACATGTACGCATGTGCACCTATCTAGATGAAGATTCCTACTTGCGAAGGATTGCAGTCATTTTTTTTTTTTTTACAATTTTTTAAGGAATATATTTTTAAGGAATATACCTGGTTTAGGATGTGCGTTGTAGTGATTTGGTTTGGAAACAGAGTTGATTGGAGTCAAGAAGATAATCGACTGAGGAACAGATTCTCAAGCGAATACTTCCCCGATCGCTATAATCTTAACCTGTTCAAATATAGGATTAAAAACCGTTATTTTCTAAAAAAAAAAAAAAAGCTGTACGTCTGACTCTGTAAACTTCGACCGCGAGTAGATTTCGGCCTTGTACAGTGAAATAGCGGATGTGCGTTGTGGTACAGTGGATATTGACTCGGAACGAGAAACCGGTTAGCCGAGTTCGAATTCCAGTTGAATCTATTGTATTCACTTACGCGCAAATACCCTTGGGAAAGGTATTAATCTGTCTCTTCCTTCCAGTTATGGGTTAAATAATAGGACAGATTGGGTTCTATAGCCTTGGTCGGCAACCAGTCTACCGCAGAAAGCAATGGCAAACTACTGTGAGATAATCTTCTGCCCAGTCAGTCATGTCTCTTTCGAGACATGATCGCCCAAGCGTGTATCACGTATGGCACTTAACTGACTGACTGACAGTGAAATATGGATGTGTGTTGTGGTGCAGTGGATATTGACTCGGAACGACAAATCGTGGAGCCGTGTTCGAATACCCTTGGGAAAGGTATTAATCCGTCTCTTCCCTCCATTTCTGGACTAAATAGCAGGACATATTGGGTTCTATAGCCGTGGTTGGCAACCAGTCTACCGCAGAAAGCAATGGCAACCTACTGTGGGATAATCTTCTATCCAGTCAGTGATGTCCCTTTTGAGACATGATGCCCAAAGCGTGTATCACGAATGGCACTTAACTGACTGACTGAATATAATAGTTGGAATCACGATTAAGGCTTCCACTAAAGTAGGGGATCGGTTTTCTATTGTTATGAAGTAATAACCTGATAACCCACTAATTACCACTTAATAATATAATCCATCTCTTCCTTCCAGTTATGGGTTAAATAGCAGGAGAGATTGGGTTCTATAGCCTTGGTCGGCAACCAGTCTACCGCAGAAAGCAATGGCAACCTACTGCGGGATAATCTTCTGCCCAGTCAGTCATGTCTCGAAAGAGACATGATCGTCCAAGCGTGTTTCACGTATGACACTTAACTGACTGACCTGGTTTTACCTCATATGTGCTCATACGCATTTATCATCTTTATTTCTTTTTATCTTCCAATACAAAACGATTATCAATTATTTATAAATTTAATAATAATTGACTACCCCCGATAAATATCGAAAATCGATAATCGATAAAATCGGGTAATAGAAGGAGTGGTCCGATTTTAATCAAATTTGATAACTCATAGACAAAGACATAAGAAACGAAATTCAGGAGTTTCAAGGTTGCAGTTCTTACAATAGTGCAGAAAATCGATTATATATATATATATATATATATATATATATATATATATATATATATATATATAAGTCAAGATGTTTGTGTGTGCGCCTGTTTATCTGCCTGTATGTTTGTATTTTTTTCAGCCCTTTTATTTTAGTTTTTTCTTCGGGTTTGGCTCTAAGTAGGTATAATTGTAGTTCTTAGTCTCAGCCATGATAGCATTTACTCAGAGGACTTATTTAGCCTTCAAAATTCAGTTTACGATGAAAAAAACTTATTTGATATCAATACCAGGAAATCAAAATTTGACTTACAACCATTCATTTTTCTTTCAGTCTACAGTTTCGCTTTAACTGGAAGCAACTATTGCTTTTTAGTCTTTCGTGCCAACGTCCAAAGAGTCTGAGCTCCAGGGCCATGGATTATTTTTAAAGCTTTCATTACACCCGAGCAATGCCGGGCTATACTGCTAGTATTAATAAAAGACAAGTTATTATGGGAAAATGTATTAAACTTTGTCAGCTCCCGTTTTAAATTATGCGATCAATGGAATCAGGTTAGCGCGTGCTATACGCTCATGCCCGCGACTAGAAGAGGTGATCCTGAGTTGGTGCCCCGGGCAGCGTTTTGTGATCCTTGGTATCTTATCAACTTTTACTTTTTTCTACCTGCATTTATATACGTTACAAATGAAACTAAGTACAACTGATTCTTCTTCTTCTTCTTCTTCTTCTTCTTCTTCTTCTTCTTCTTCTATGAGCCGTGTCCCTTCAGGACGTAGGCGATCATGGCTCTCCACATCTCCATATCCCTTGTAGCTCTTTACACCCATTCTCTTGTTACCCCTCCCAAAACGTGTTCTGCCATCTATTTGCTCTAGCCCATAAATCTAGAATATAAATGTATAGAAACTAGTATGGCCATAAAGTGAGGGATCAGTTTTTATATTGATTATTATATAGAATTGATCCCCCACTTATGTTTTAGTGGAACATTAATAAATAAGTTTTCTCCGTCTAGGGAGGCTTCCTTTTCTTTTATGTGCTGTGTCCCTTCAGGACATAAGCTATTATGGCCTTCCAGTTTTCCCTATCCCTTGTCGCTCTTAATACCTTTTTCTCCTGTTATCCCACTCAATTCACACTCCACCATACATCTTCTCAAGTCCATCAGGCATGTCCTGTTTTTCCTTGTCTCTCTTCCCTTCTATCCGTCCCGTGAGCATCACGTTCTCCAAGGCCTCCTTCTTCGTTCAGTCAGTCAGTTAAGTGCCATACGTGATACACGCTTGGGCGATCATGTCTCTTTCGAGACATGACTGACTGGGCAGAAGATTATCCCACAGTAGGTTGCCATTGCTTTCTGCGGTAGACTGGTTGCCGACCAAGGCTATAGAACCCAATCTGTCCTGTTATTTAACCCATAACTGGAAGGAAGAGACGGATTAATACCTTTCCCAAGGGTATTTGCGCGTAAGTGAATACAATGGATTCAACTGGAATTCGAACTCGGTTCCCTGGTTTCTCGTTCCGCGCCGATATCAACTGGACCACAACGTCCCAAAAACTTCATCTCTCTTTTCCTGATATTAAGTATCATTTTTCTTTTTGTGTCCATTCTCTCCAAAACCTCGTCGTTGCTTGCGTGTTCTGTCGATGATATCGTCAGCATCCTTCTGTAGAACCAAATTTTGGTTGCTTCAATCCTTTCCTTCATCTTTGATGACATTGATTAGCATTCACTGACATATTGAAAGACAGACATCGTATAACAATCCAGTACCTTCTTCTTTGTTTCCAGTGAAATTTTCCTGACTTGTTCTACTCAGCTTCTGGAATGCAT
This sequence comes from Ascarosepion bandense, assembly GCA_037127315.1. Lineage (NCBI taxonomy): Eukaryota > Metazoa > Mollusca > Cephalopoda > Sepiida > Sepiidae > Ascarosepion > Ascarosepion bandense. Next base: position 418,434 of record JBBBDQ010001167.1, on the reverse strand, counting down.
CCTTTGGCCATGCTAAAAGGCCTTCGGATCTCCGTGTCGTATATTCCGTCCTCTGTTAGAACACTTTTTTTCTGACTTGTTCTACTCAGCTTCTGGAATACATACTTTGGCCATGCTAATACGCCTTCGGGTCTCCGTGTCGTATATTCCGTCCTCTGTTAGAACACTTTTTTCTGACTTGTTCTACTCAGCTTCTGGAATACATCCTTTGGCCATGCTAATACGCCTTCGGATCTCCGTGTCGTATATTCCGTCCTCTGTTAGAACACTTTTTTCCTGACTTGTTCTACTCAGCTTCTGGAATACATCCTTTGGCCATGCTAATACGCCTTCGGATCTCCGTGTCGTATATTCCGTCCTCTGTTAGAACACTTTTTCCTGACTTGTTCTACTCAGCTTCTGGAATACATCCTTTGGCCATGCTAATACGCCTTCGGATCTCCGTGTCGTATATTCCGTCCTCTGTTAGAACACTTTTTTCCTGACTTGTTCTACTCAGCTTCTGGAATACATCCTTTGGCCATGCTAATACGCCTTCGGATCTCCGTGTCGTATATTCCGTCCTCTGTTAGAACACTTTTTTCTGACTTGTTCTACTCAGCTTCTGGAATACATCCTTTGGCCATGCTAAAAGGCCTTCGGATCTCCGTGTCGTATATTCCGTCCTCTGTTAGAACACTTTTCTTTCTGCCTTGTTCTACTCAGCTTCTGGAATACATCCTTTGGCCATGCTAAAAGGCCTTCGGATCTCCGTGTCGTATATTCCGTCCTCTGTTAGAACACTTTTTTCCTGACTTGTTCTACTCAGCTTCTGGAATACATCCTTTGGCCACGCTAAAAGGCCTTCGGATCTCCGTGTCGTATATTCCGTCCTCTGTTAGAACACTTTTTTTTCTGACTTGTTCTACTCAGCTTCTGGAATACATCCTTTGGCCATGCTAATACGCCTTCGGATCTCCGTGTCGTATATTCCGTCCTCTGTTAGAACACTTTTTTCCTGACTTGTTCTACTCAGCTTCTGGAATACATCCTTTGGCCATGCTAATACGCCTTCGGATCTCCGTGTCGTATATTCCGTCCTCTGTTAGAACACTTTTTTCCTGACTTGTTCTACTTAGCTTCTGGAATACATCCTTTGGCCATGGTAATACGCCTTCGGATCTCCGTATCGTATATTCCGTCCTCTGTTAGAACACTTTTCTTTCTGCCTTGTTCTACTCAGCTTCTGGAATACATCCTTTGGCCACGCTAAAAGGCCTTCGGATCTCCGTGTCGTATATTCCGTCCTCTGTTAGAACACTTTTTTTCTGACTTGTTCTACTCAGCTTCTGGAATACATCCTTTGGCCATGCTAAAAGGCCTTCAGATCTCCGTGTCGTATATTCCGTCCTCTGTTAGAACACTTTTTTCCTGACTTGTTCTACTCAGCTTCTGGAATACATCCTTTGGCCATGCTAATACGCCTTCGGATCTCCGTGTCGTATATTCCGTCCTCTGTTAGAACACTTTTTTCCTGACTTGTTCTACTCAGCTTCTGGAATACATCCTTTGGCCATGGTAATACGCCTTCGGATCTCCGTATCGTATATTCCGTCCTCTGTTAGAACACTTTTTTTTCTGACTTGTTCTACTCAGCTTCTGGAATACATCCTTTGGCCATGCTAAAAGGCCTTCGGATCTCCGTGTCGTATATTCCGTCCTCTGTTAGAACACTTTTTTCATGACTTGTTCTACTCAGCTCCTGGAATACATCCTTTGGCCATGCTAAAAGGCCTTCGGATCTCCGTGTCGTATATTCCGTCCTCTGTTAGAACACTTTTTTCCTGACTTGTTCTACTCAGCTTCTGGAATACATCCTTTGGCCATGCTAAAAGGCCTTCGGATCTCCGTGTCGTATATTCCGTCCTCTGTTAGAACACTTTTTTCCTGACTTGTTCTACTCAGCTTCTGGAATACATCCTTTGGCCATGCTAAAAGGCCTTCGGATCTCCGTGTCGTATATTCCGTCCTCTGTTAGAACACTTTTTTCTGACTTGTTCTACTCAGCTTCTGGAATACATACTTTGGCCATGCTAATACGCCTTCGGATCTCCGTGTCGTATATTCAGTCCTCTGTTGGAACACTTTTTTCCTGACTTGTTCTACTCAGCTTCTGGAATACATCCTTTGGCCATGCTAATACGCCTTCGGATCTCCGTGTCGTATATTCCGTCCTCTGTTAGAACACTTTTTTTCTGACTTGTTCTACTCAGCTTCTGGAATACATCCTTTGGCCATGCTAATACGCCTTCGGATCTCCGTGTCGTATATTCCGTCCTCTGTTAGAACACTTTTTTTCTGACTTGTTCTACTCTGCTTCTGGAATACATCCTTTGGCCATGCTAATACGCCTTCGGATCTCCGTGTCGTATATTCCGTCCTCTGTTAGAACACTTTTTTCTGACTTGTTCTACTCAGCTTCTGGAATACATCCTTTGGCCATGCTAAAAGGCCTTCGGATCTCCGTGTCGTATATTCCGTCCTCTGTTAGAACACTTTTTTTCTGACTTGTTCTACTCAGCTTCTGGAATACATCCTTTGGCCATGCTAAAAGGCCTTCGGATCTCCGTGTCGTATATTCCGTCCTCTGTTAGAACACTTTTTTCCTGACTTGTTCTACTCAGCTTCTGGAATACATCCTTTGGCCATGCTAATACGCCGTCGGATCTCCGTGTCGTATATTCCGTCCTCTGTTAGAACACTTTTTTCCTGACTTGTTCTACTCAGCTTCTGGAATACATCCTTTGGCCATGCTAATACGCCTTCGGATCTCCGTGTCGTATATTCCGTCCTCTGTTAGAACACTTTTTTCCTGACTTGTTCTACTCAGCTTCTGGAATACATCCTTTGGCCATGCTAATACGCCTTCGGATCTCCGTGTCGTATATTCCGTCCTCTGTTAGAACACTTTTTTTCTGACATGTTCTACTCAGCTTCTGGAATACATCCTTTGGCCATGCTAATACGCCTTCGGATCTCCGTGTCGTATATTCCGTCCTCTGTTAGAACACTTTTTTCCTGACTTGTTCTACTCAGCTTCTGGAATACATCCTTTGGCCATGCTAAAATGCCTTCGGATCTCCGTGTCGCACTTTCCGTCCTCTGTTAGAATACTTCCCAATCATTTCAATTTCTTCACCTGTTTGATTTTGGTGTCACCAACTGTCAGTTGACATTTTGGGCTCTTCTTTTTACTGATTACCATACATTCAGTTTTCTTGGAATTGATATACACATATACAAATCAACCATCCGCCCGTGCATAAAATACTGCTAACATATATGGTCAGGCGACTTCGCTGTTCATCTCAATGTTCTTGACAGGCTCCAAAGGGGAATCAGCAATGTGATAGGTACCAACTTGGCGGCTCGACTCCAGCCGCTTTCTCACCGACGGGATGTGAGATGGCTATGAGCCCATTGCACCACTCGCACATCCAACTTACAGCAGCTTGTATTATCCCAAGCGGTCACCCATGTATGTACTGACCAGGCTTGACGTTGTTTAACTTTGGTGATTTTACGGGGACAAGTGTTGGGTTTGAATTAGTACCCGGTGAGCCGTGTTCGAATTACGGTTAGGTTCGTTACAGCACCTGGTAACCCCAAGCGGTCACTCACTAGGTACTGACCAGGCTCGACATTGCTTAACTTCAGTGATTATATAAAAGCCAGTGTTTCAATATGAGATGTCCATAAGCCCATTACATCACTCACACACATTTTACAGGTTATTTAAAGCCAGAAAATATTTTTAGGATGCAAGGATTTATTCTTTGGAGACTTACTAAGTAACCTATAGCTGTGGGAGAAGTGATAGATTCCTATCTTTTTTCAATGCTATTTACCGCATCAAACGAATCCAACTTACCTGCAAATACCCTTGGAATGGCATGAATCCGTCTTCTCCCCAGCTATGGCTTAAAAAGTATGACTTGTATCTGGAAACATCATTGTTACTCTCAAAATATTTCTTAAAGCAATATTTATTCCCCATCGCCGAAAAAAAAATCTTTTCAATCTAGAATATGCTTTCGGTAGGCAGTAAACATACAAACCAATCAATCATAATTTTATTTACTATATTTTTATACTCGTGTCTCGATAGTAAGTCTGATTAGTTCGATATGGTCAAATTTGTGGCTGATGCCGTTAACTGGGGCAAAACACGATTGTTAAATACAACCCAACCCCAAAAAATATAAAAATAAAATGCTCTCTATTAATCATCTGAAAGATGTGATAACGTGTCTGTCTTAATTTTTCTTATATTTGCTCTATATGTATTTATATGTATATATGTTTAGAGCTCTCTTAGAGAGTCATCCTACCACAGTATGTACAGGATACGCCTTTGGATTCTTCTATACTCACACTGCATGCTGATATATATATATATATATATATATATTGTTTTCTTTAATCCGAAATGGAAGAGTAGGAAGGTAAATTCCAAGAACCTGATCCTATTCAATATTAAAAATTTTTAATATTAAAAAGTGATTGCAGGCAGAGAGCTCAATGTATTAAGAATACAGAGCCAATATAAACCCCTTTGAATTTTGAAAATTTTCTCAAAAAAAAAAAAAAAATATATATATATATATATAAGCTTAAAATGTGGCTAGCACATATGGTCCTGATATATATCTAGAGATCCTTGAAAAATTCTAAAGAAGAATCAGCAATATTATTGATCTTAATGTGGTGGCTCGGCTTCAGTCAATTTGTCACCTCCGTAAGGTGGCCTCTCTGTGCCTTTTCTATGAATACTTTCAATTTACAACTGAGTTGGCTTAAAAGTGACCGCAAGTTATATGCTTACGGTTTCTTTTCTCGCTTTCGGAACTCTCTTCCGGCTTCTTGTTTTCCAACCAACTTTAGTGTTCAAAGATTTATATGCAATGTCAATCGCTATCTACTTTCCTAATTACTCTTCCTTTCTTTCTTAGAAGTGTTTATGCTCCTTAATCCTTTCACACTTAGTAACTTCTTCTGTCTTGCTTGGGGTTAACTTTAAAAAATTAGATGGATGAGCTTGGACCTTGTCAACTAGTAAATCAATTTATAGATTTTAATTGGCAGTGTAAGAGCGGTCTTACTGTTAACAAGAAAAAATGAAAATGACAGAACGTCAAATAAAGATAACACGTAGTTGTGATAAGTAAATTAGTTTTTGTTTCTCATGATTTGCAAGGTTAGACCGTCGGCACGTTTGCTCTATCGCATGGGTATCCTATATCAGTCTAAGTTCCGTTCGGGGTATAACTTCTTCTTCATGTGCCGTGTCCCTTCAGGACGTAGGCAATCATGGACTTCCACTTGGCTCTGTCTCTTGTCGCTCACAATAATTTTTCTCATGGTATCTCTTTTAAACCCTGCTCTGCAATTAATTTTCTCAACCCCATAAATCTAGAATATAAATGAATAGAAAGTATCATGGCCACAAAGTGAGGGGTTACTTTATATATTGATTATAATAGAGAATTGGTCCCCCACTTTATATCCACATTATAATTTCTGATTTGCTTGTCAAATTGCTGATTAGTTATACAGAAATGCTTTTAGTTTTATTTCTTCTTCCTCTTCATGTGCCGTGTCCCTTCAGGGCGTAGGCAATCATGGACTTCCACTTGGCTCTGTCTCTTGTCGCTCACAATAATTTTTCTCATGGGATCTCTTTTAAACCCTGCTCTGCAATTAATTTTCTCAACCCCATAAATCTAGAATATAAATGAATAGAAAGTATCATGGCCACAAAGTGAGGGGTTACTTTATATATTGATTATAATAGAGAATTGGTCCCCCACTTTATATCCACATTATAATTTCTGATTTGCTTGTCAAATTGCTGATTAGTTATACAGAAATGCTTTTAGTTTTATTTCTTCTTCCTCTTCATGTGCCGTGTCCCTTCAGGGCGTAGGCGATCATGGACTTCCACTCGTTCTGTCTCTTGTCGCTCTCAATAATCTTTCTCTTGGTATCTCTCCCAAACCCTGCTCTGCAATTCATTTTCTCCACCCATAAATCTAGAATATAAATAAATAGAATGTAGCATGGCCATAAAGTGAGGGATTACTTTATATATTGATTATAATAGAGAATTGATCTCCCACTTTATGTCCACATTATAATGACTGGTTTGTTTATCAAATTACTGATTAGTTACACAGGAATGCTTTTAGTTTTATTTCTTCTTTCTCTTCATGTGCTGTGTCCCTTCAGGACGTAGGTAATCATTTTTTTTAATCATTTCACCCCAAGCAAGATATTCCACTGCCACTATAGCGCAGGGTGTTACATAGGGGAAGGTGCTGAGAGAGCGATTAGATATAGGAAATGTCAGAAGGAGAGTGATAGACGAGTAAGGAGGTACATAGGAAGAGTGTTTGAGAGAATGGGTGCGAGTTAGTGTGTTAGGAGGTGTCTATTGGCCTTACATTTAAACTCCTGGAGATTGTAGCTGTCGGGGAAGCAAGTATGTGGAAGGGAATTCCACAGGCGGGAAGTGCGAGAAAAGAAACTGAAGGAGTAGAAATTGCGGTTACATTTTATCGGTTTCACTGTAAATTGGCGCTGTCTCTGGTCGCTCTCAATAATTTTTCTCTTGGTATCTCTCACAAACCCTACTCTGCAATTCATTTTCTCAACCCCATAAATCTAGAATATAAATGGATAGAAAATAGCATGGCCACAAAGTGAGGGATTACTATATTTATAGATTATAATAGAGAATCGATCCCCCATTATATATCCACATTATAATTTCTAATTTGTTTATCAGATTACTGATTAGTTACACAGGAATGCTTTTATTTTATTTCTTCTTCCTCTTCATGTGCCGTGTCCCTTCAGGACGTAGGCGATCATGGACTTCCACTTGGCTCTGTCTCTTGTCGCTCTCAATAATCTTTCTCTTGGTATCTCTCCCAAACCCTGCTCTGCAATTAATTTTCTCAACCCCCATAAATCTAGAATATAAATGAATAGAAAGTAGCATGGTCACAAAGTGAGGGATTATTTTACATATTGATTATAATAGAGAATTGATCCCCCACTTTATATCCACATTATAATTTCTGATTTGTTTATCAAATTACTGATTAGTTACACAACTGCTTTTTGTTCTATTTCTTCTTCCTCTTCATGTGCCGTGTCCCTTCAGGACGTAGGCGATCATGGACTTCTACTTGGCTCTGTCTCTTTTCGCTCTCAATAATTTTTCTCTTGGTATCTTTTCGAAGCCACTCTCCGTCAACCATTTGCTCAGACCTAACAAGTACATCTCGCGCTGCTTTTCCCCGTCTATCCTTCCATTTATCCGACCTGTGAGTATCAAGTTCTCCAGGCCCTCCTTCCTCATTATGTGTCCCAGGAACTTCATTTGTCTCTTCCTGATATTTATTATGTTTTCTTCTCGTTTGCATCATTTCCAGCATATCGTCATTGCACATGTGCTCTGTCGATGGTATCCTCAGACACATGAAGAAGGAATCAGCACGCATGGGAGAGGTCAGTCAGTTAAGTGCCATGCGTGAAACATGCTTGGGCGATCATGTCTGGAAAGAGACATGACTGACTGGGCAGAAGATTATCCCATAGTAGGTTGTCTTTGCTTTGTGCAGTAGATTGGTTGCCAGCCAAGGCTATAGAACCCAATCTGTCCTGTTATTTAACCCATAACTGGAAGGAATAGACGGATTAATACCTTTCCCAAGGGTATTTGCGCGTAAGTGAATGCAATAAATTCAACTGGAATTCTAACTAAGATCCCCGAGTTCTCGTTCCGAGCCGATATCCAATGCACCACATGAGAGAGGTAGTCTACGAATTATCGCATTGCAGAACATAAATAATGAAGACGTGTATAAAAAAGGAAACTAAAGATATGCTCATCAACAGGATGCATAAAATCCAAGGACGATGCGCTCATATTCTTCTTCTTCTTCTATGTGCCCTGTCCCTTCAGGACGTAGGCGATCATGGATCTCCACGTCTCCCTATCCCTTGTGGCTCTTAGTATGTTTGTTCCTGTTGCTCCTTCCGTCATCCACCTGATCAGACCCTGCAAATATGTTATCCGCTGTCTTCCTCTGTCTCTCCTTCCTTCTATCTGTCCAGTCAGTATCAGGTTCTCCAGGCTCTCCTTCCTCATTGCATGTCCCAGGAACTTCAGTTGTCTCTTCCTGATGCTCAGCATCAATTTCCTTTTTGTTGCCATTCTTTCTAACACTTCGTCGTTGCTTGTATGCTCAGTCCACGATATCCGTAGCATCCTTCTGTAGAACCACATTTCGGCCGCTTCCAGTTTTGTCCTCATTTTCGATGATATTGTCCAGCATTCACAGCCGTATTGAAGAACTGACATCACGTAGCAGTCTAGCACTCTTTTCTTCGTTTCTATTGAGATTTTCCTGTGTGTTAGTATTTTGCTCATCTTCTGGAACGCGTCCTTTGCCATGCCAATTCGCCTTCGGATCTCCGTGTCGCACTTTCCATCTCCTGTTAGAACACTTCCTAGGTACTTAAATTCTTGGACTTGTTTGATTCTGTTATCCCCTACCTGTATTTGGGTTGCAAAAAAAAAAAAAAAATAGTTAGAAGCATATTCAGGAAAAGAAAGTGAATTCGTGTCCAATAGGTTCACTAGGCAAAACAAATCCACCCTTCTCGTCTCGATCTGCAATACGCCACTCACCGTCGCAAACGAAAAACCCAACCCTTCTTAAATAAGCATACCATATTTTTATACACTTAACCCAGCCAGCGGATGTGCATTGTGATGCAGTGGATATCGACTCTGAACTTTCCAGGCCCCATCCTGTTATTTAACCCATAACTGGAAAAAAGTGACGAATGAATACCTTTCCCAAGGGTACCATTGCTGGAGTGAATGCAGGGTACCCAAATGGAATTCAAACTAGGCTCACCGACTTCTCTTTCCAAGCCGACATCCACTGCACCACAACGCACATCCGTCACTGAACGCTTACAGCGCCTGGTATTCCCAAGCGGTCACCCATTTAAGTACTGACCAGGCTCACATTGCTTAACTTCAGTGATCGAACGAGAACCGGTGTATTCAACGTGATATGCCGTAAAAAAAATTTTTTTTCTTTTTTTTTTTTTAATCATATCACCCCGAGCAAGGCGGTAACGCCACTGATGTGCCGGGGGCTACATAAGAGTGAGAAGTTTGGAAAAGAGAAAACCGGAAACCACATCCTAAACAGGGAACAAGGGATGAGCCTCTACATCTGTTCAATAGACGTGGGTGGAGTGTGAACCGGGTATTCTCCATCAAGGAATCGGAACATCCTCAAAGGGACACCCGTTCATCGGGAATGTCGGTAGCTTGGTATCTAATCTGCGGTAGCAGAATGTAACCAGTTTGGTTTTCGAGGGACTGAATGTAAGCAACAATCTTTCCCCATTTGAAAGTTAGCGTTAGATCTGAAGAGAGGTCAGAAGTGCGCCCATATATCGTCGTATCATCGGCAGAGCATTTATATGAATCAAACAGAGTGTTGCTCCGGGAATAGACCCTTAGGGGAAGCCCGCATTGACCACCAGAGACTTTGATGACTGGCCATTAATAACTACCTACAGAGTACACTATTTACATTATTCGGACTATTGTCCTCATCTTTGTTGCCAGTTGTACGACGTTGCGGCCGTTGTACGCTCCGGACTTCTTCAGGTGCTAGGAATTTCGCACCGAATCCTTTATTACGATCACAGGGGTATATCATTCTCATGCCTTTGTGTGAAGCCTCTTTGGTAGTAATGAGTTATCTCCTTCTAACCCTCTAAGTTGAGAATGATATACCCCAGTAATCGTAATAAAGGGTTTGGTTCGAAATTCCTAACACCTGAAAAGGGCCGGCGCGTACAACGGCCGAAACGTCGTACAAATGGCAACAAAGATGAGAACAATAGTCCGAATAATGTGAATACCATATCTCAGAAATATAGACAAATACTTTCAGGGTAGTTATATTCCTGCTTATGTAGCAAAGTTTTAGGCCACACTTTGTCTAAGGCCTTCCAGATATCTAATGCTATGGTCCTTAATTTTTGTCTCTTCTAGGTGTAAGGATAGTTAGGATATCAGCAGGGGATCGGGTTGATTGAAACCGATACTGTACGTCGCACAAGAGGTCGTTTCTATCTAGATGCTCGACGACCGTTTCGATTAATCCTCAAAAAGTTTATTGATGATACTGAGGAGACTGGCATATCCATGTTTTAGATTCGATTCTTGTATTGTCTAAATGTATTTAGCAAATTGTCTAAGGATTCTCTCTCTTAACGACATCGCACTTTGTTCTACACTGATTCGTTGTCGATGTTTCTGTAACTGTTTTTTTTTCACAGGTAAGAGTGTTAAAATCTACAATCTGCAAAAAAATTAAATCCCTTTGAAAAAGAAAGGAAAAAAAATTTAAAAAATGTAAGCTTCTATCTGTATTAGAAGTTCTTATAGCGAAAAATTCACCTTAGTTATTGAATGACCCACGTAGAAGTCCTTATACCGAAAAATTCACCTTATTTATTGAATGACCCTAGTAGAAGTCCTTATACCGAAAAATTCACCTTATTTATTGAATGACCCTCGTAGAAGTCCTTATACCGAAAAATTCACCTTATTTATTGAATGACCCTCGTAGAAGTCCTTATACCGAAAAATTCACCTTATTTATTGAATGACCCTCGTAGAAGTCCTTATACCGAAAAATTCACCTTATTTATTGAATGACCCACGTAGAAGTCCTTATACCGAAAAATTCACCTTATTTATTGAATAAACCCCGTATCTATCTAGCTATCTCTCTTTCTCTCTCTGTATAGATCTGTACAAAAATGATGCGCATATCTTTTCTCTCTAATGCATTGTTTCTTCTCTTTCTCTTTCTCTTTCTTACTGTATAGGGATTTTCTAAGCATAGCTTAGGTGTGACACAAGACCGAAATTATGAGAGCTCCCAGTGAGGATCCAATTCTCTACTTAGTCGCCGACGAGGTGTGGCTCCCCTCTGTCTCTTCTACAAATACTTTCACGGCTTCTGCTCCGACGAGCTTAGCTCTTTGATGCTCTCCCCCCCACACACACACACACCCGAATTTACTCGAGTTACTAGGCTGGCAACAAGTTCCCACTCTTTTACTATGAAAGCAATTAAGTGAAACCCCAACTTCTACTCCCACAGCTTCTTTTCTCGCACTTACCGCCTGTGGAACTCCCTTCCGCATACTTGTTTCCCTGATAGCTACAATCTCCAAGAGTTTAAATGTAATGTCAACTGTCATCACTTATCTACTTGAAACTCATCCTTTTTCTCAGTTTACACTTTGCTCTCACGCAGCTCTCCTCACACCAATGTACCCGCCCTTCTTTTACCCATTCTCCGACTTACTGTCACTTGTTCTCCTCTCTCTTCACTCTCCTATTATGTAACCCCCTGTGCACCAGTGGCAGTTCTGTCTTGCTTGGGGTGAGACGATTATAAAAAAAATGATCACGCGAGACCATTATACCACATGCTATGTATAGATCTTCACAAAGAATATGTATAGTCTCGCTTTTCTCTTTCATGACTTCTATCCTCTCTTTCTTTCTTTCTTTCTTTCTTTATTTATTTATTTATTTGTTTGTTTCTTTGTTTCTTTTTTTACCTTCATAAAGATGCGTTCTGTCTTTTCTCTCTAATACATTATATTCTCTCACTCTTTCGTTCTCGCTCTCTGACGCGTACACTCGCTCTATACGTGTATAGATCTGCACCAAGAATGTATACATTCTCTCTTTTCTCTCTAATGTATTTGCCCTCTCTTTCCCTCGCTCTTACTATATCTCTATCTCTCTGTATAGGATCCTGGGTATGACGGTAAACTGCATCCGGCAGCAACGCCTCTAATTGGGAGGTAGTAAGGAGCATGGAACAACCTCTTAATTGCTATTATTTCCAGGTCCACCCTGACCCGGACTGGTAGCACCCGTTGGGGTTCCAGCTAATGAGCAAATAGTTAACCCCCAAATTGGGGTCAAAACAATATGAAAGTATAAAAATACACTTTTATAGAAATATATACATTATTGAAGGAATAATGTTACCAACAATACATTTTTAAGAAAAAAAATTATTACCAGTAATACATTTTTCAATACAAAACTAGAAAACATCTTCAGTTTTCTACAATAAAAATATATTTTTTAAATTTTCATTAGAATCTAATTAATTCAACCTTCTCACTATAACCGAACATTAAAAAAATACCTTAAAACCCCATCTTTTTGGCAATAAATGACGCACAGAGGTTGAGATACCGTTAAAGGAAACTTTTCTCTCTAATGCATTTGCCATATCTCTCTCTCTCTCTCTCTCTCTCTCTCTCTCTCTCCCTTTCCTTTTCTCTCTCTCTCTTTCTATATATCTCTCTGTGTAGATCTGTACACAAAGATGGCATACATTCTCTTTTCTTTCTCGAATGCTTGGTAATCATCCACATACAAGCCTGTTTCGCTGTATCACAGCTCATCAGTGTGGCTAGACACATCAACTTTGCTTCTAGCCGGGATCGAAACTCGACCGATTTGTGGTCAGTCGGAGTCGCTATCTCACACAAAATAGTACGCACTTTTTTCCTCTCTAATGAGTTTTATCCTCTCTTTCTCTCTATATATAGCTCTGTACAAGAACGGCATATTTTCTCTCTTTTTAATAGTGTCTATCTCTCTGTCTCTCTCACTATATATTATACATTCTCTTTTTTCTCTCTAAACACTTTTACCATCCTCTCTTTTACTAATACTTTTTCTTTAATATCATATCATATCATATCTATCTATCTATCTATCTATCTATCTATCTTCAAACTCTTTCTCGTCTGCTTTTCCTCATTTACAACTAATGCAATATATATTCCCTTTCAATCTACCTGTTTATTCCGGTCACATATATAAACACAAATACACGTATATATATATATATATATATATATATATATATATATATGCAAGAAAAAAAAACAGGTATAAACCGAACTACAGATATTCATATAAAAAGGAAAAATGACAAAATGCTTTTCACAAATGATAGATCAAATATTAGGTGTAAATAAAAAGAGACAATCTCTTGTTGTAAATCGATTTCGCAAGTTCATAAAACGCCCAGATTAACGTCTCATCAACGAAAACGTTATCCATCATGTCTTATTTTTAACAAAATGGCGGCAAAAGAAATGAATATCAAAAGTGTATATGCCGAGTGTTTCAAATAACTGGATGGGGTGTTTACTAACATAGAAAAATGCCTTAAGGAATTTAAATTTTTAAAAATTAACAAAAAATAAATATCAATGAGAATATTTTTCCTTCTCTAGTCATTTTTTAAGTTTTTGTTGTTTGTTTATAATCAATGTTCAAGTGATATTTTATTATCTGACAACAATAGAGTGGAATGCGACCCTCTTCATCAGCGACCACCTGTTGTTAACGACTGTTTTTCTATGCACAGGCGTTTTCCTAATGACCCTTAGTGAGCGACCACCTTCAGAACGCGACCAGCGACTAACATCAACGAGTGAAAATCACTGATCAAGCGACCACTTTAAAACAATTCATTTTGGTCGTACAAACTTTTAAATTAGGAGAAACTAAACGAGTAATCGATTTCATTTTGATTCGATTTAAGTCAGGAATACTTCCTCATTGTTTTATTATTGCAGTGTTGTATCAAAATGTTATTTCTGGTTGAAATGTACATTGCCTGAGTTTGTACAACATGTATTGCATTTGACATGTTCAAGGGATTTAGTCTCTGTACTGACTTGGATAAATTCAGGGATTGGAAAAATCACAATTATGTCCCTTTCTCAAATGTCTATCTCTTTCGTTCCTTTATATTTTGTGTATCTGTCTACTCTATTTCTATCTGGGTATATATATATATATATATATATATATATATATATATATATATATATCTGTTTCTCTATCCCCACCCACGATCGCTAGCAGTTTTTTGTATGTTTTTTTTCATGTATTATCGCAGATTGTCTTTTGCTATCAGTCACTTCGAAGAAAAAAAACTGAAACCGTATACTTTTTTTAAGTCCACTTAATAAATATGTTTTGTGAATAAACATTTTGGTCTCTTGTTGACCGTTGTAAATACGTTTTTTAAAATTTTGAAATGAATTATGCTGAATAAATTTCTTGAAAGTTAAGCCATTTTCTTACGTTCTCATTTATTTATTACAAGATTACATGGTAAAATTCTAATATGTACATTCTGATGACTAGAATATACATTCATGGTGTAAATAGGTCATTACTATGAGCCTTTAGTGAGCGACCACCTGTCGTATGCGACCATGTTTTGATTGCATTATGGGTGGTCGGATACGACAGGTTTCTCTTTATATATATATATATATATATATATATATATATATATATATATATAATGTATGGAGGTTATATTTGTCTGGTATAAGGCTAAAAATTTACCTGAGGAATATAATGTGAGAACATGTTTTGTATAATTTTTAACTACTTAATAATCTTTAACATCTTGGAAAATAACTTCCGTAATCTGTTTTTTTTAATTTTATGTCATTTAACTTTAAATTTATTATAGTTATTGCTCTTATTTTCTGATAATGTCGTGTATGGACGTCCGTATTAAAAAAAAAAAATCGTCACGTTTATATATACAGAAAGAAATTTACAAAATATTTTTAAAAACAGGGGAGAAGTGGGGACTGGACAATAGGCGAACCTATCAACTCCAATTGAGGGGAAAGAAGAGAGGGGGAAAAAACGTAAAATAAAATACATCATCAGTGAATAAAATTTCATAGTTCAGGCGAGGAGGTTAGAATTCTTCTTCTTCTTCTTCTTCTTCTATGTTCCCTATCCCTTCAGGACGTAGGTGATCATGGTTCTCCACGTCTCCCTATCCCTTGTGGCTCTTAGTATGTTTGCTCCTGTTCCTCCTGGCAACTCCCATTCCATCATCCACCTGATCAGCCCCTGCAAATATGTTATCCGTTGCCTTCCCCTCTCTCTCTTTCCTTCTATCTGGCCAGTCAGTATCAGGTTCTCCAAGCTCTCCTTCCTCATTGCGTGTCTCAGGAACTTCAGTTGTCTCTTCCTGATGCTCAGTATTAATTTCCTTTTTGTTGCCATTCTTTCCAACACCTCATCGTTGCTTGCATGCTCAGTTCACGATATCCGCAGTATCCTTCTGTAGAACCACATTTCCGCTGCTTCAAGTTTTGTTCTCATTTTCGATGATATTGTCCAGCATTCACAGCCGTATTGAAGAACTGACATCGCATAGCAATCCAGTTAGAATTACAGAGCTGAAAAAGAATTTAGAAGGGATCGGAAACCCAATTCCAAAGAGGAAACAAGGGATCAAACTCTACTCCTGTTCAAAAGTCCATGGAGGATTGTAAACTGGACGATAGGGAAGAATATCTAATCCTATTGGAAGAGCGAGAAAAATAATTATTGAATAAAACTTCAGAGTTCAGGTGAAGAGGTAAGTATAGAGTTGAAGTAGACATTAGAAGGAAATAGAAAAATATTCCGAAACAGGAAACAAGGCATAAACCTCTACTCATGCCAAAAAACTGGGAAGGGATGTTATTTTAGATTCGAGTAATAGTAAATATATTTCATTTAATCGTGTGTGATCATTTTTTTTTATTAAAAATATCATTTTGCTGAGTCGAACAGAATGGGCAAGATCAAGTTGGTATTTTCTCCGCTTTTGAGTTTCTTAATAAATCATTTTTTTTTATTATCACCAATGATGATTTTCTTAAAAATGACATTTTCCTGAGTTGGGGTGAAACGATTATAACCCCCACAACAAAGCAACTGACGGCACTAGAATAAAAAAAAAGCATCATACTTCTTTTGAAAATAAAATAAACGTGTCCCTAAGAGATTAACTGCGTTTATAGAACCGTTTCCTGGTAATTTGGTGTGCTATTATTGGAAGCAACTCAACTTGCGAGCCATGACGTGGATCTAGCAAGTACAGACATTTAAATATTTTGGAAGTGAAGTGTTAAAACACTTCACTTCCAAAATATTGGAAGTGAAGTGAAAATATGACACCGAAAATATGACACCGAAATCCGAAGACTCTTTGAAATAGCGAAAGGTTCTTTCCGAAAGATATTATTTAAGAAATATATTTAGGTATTAAAAAATATGGGAAATATGGGAATATTAAATATTTAAGTATTAAGAAATATGGGAATTTCATTAGATACAAAGAAAACAGGACTATATAGCAGTGAACGCTGTGCGATTTCCTCTCAGATTAGGAGGAAACTTGAGGCAGCAGAGATGGGATTCTACAAAAAGGATGTAGAGAATACCATCGACGGAACGTGTGAGTAACGAGGAAGTGCTAAAGAAAAATAGAAACGAGTTAGCACTTAGAATAAGAAAGGGACAGTTGTTTGTTTTTGTCTTCCTCTCTCCATGATGTAGACAGCCATTTTCTTGAACGGTTTACTACCGTAGTAGACTTTTAGTAAAATAAAGCTTCACTCAAGCTATACTGACTCACAGCCTTCCATCACTTTAACTCAGACCCTTTACATAACAATTTATTTTACTAAAAATCTATCACGATGGGAAAATACCTGAAGCCAGAACGTCTAGATCTAGACGCAAATAAACATGACTCTCCCGACACGTGGTGACAGTGGACATATCTTTCTCAAAGCGGCCGGCGAAACACAACAAACTCCACTGACAGACAGGATGAAACTGAATCTACTCATCAACCTTGTCTTTCCCACTATCTTTAAGCACAACTCCGACATAGACGATTACAATTCAACCATGGACGTTCTGGAAGGAGTCTTTGTGCAGCCTAAAAATACCATCTTCTGTAGACATCTGCTGGCTACTCGTCGAGAGTGTAGACCGGTATTTGCAAGCTTTAAAGAAACCCGCGAAGGGTTGCGAGTTCCAGGCTGTTATTGCACTACAGACGAGAAACGAATACATTCGAGATGCATTTATAAACGGAATTTCGTCTACTCCAATCAAATCAGACAACGGCTCCTGGAAAACAAAATGCTGGATCTAGGCACTGCTTACGACTGATTTTAAAAGGTCATTCTTTTACAACAACTTACAACAACATTTTTGTAAAAATCATAGAGATAAATAAACAAAAAACGATTCAACTGAAAAATAATTAATATGTCTATATTTCTGAGATGACGTCTTGTAAATATTTACTCAATTTATTTACACTATTTACACCGTTCGTATTGTTATCATCATCTTTATTGCTTTATCAAGACGTTTTTGGTTGAACGTTGCAAACAGTGAAATTTTAATCAACATAAATTTCGTTCAAAATCCATTCTTCATTATTTTTATTTTTATTTATTTATTTTGCGTCATATTGTTGTGGACTGGACGACGTGGTAGTAATTTGAAAGTGGAGTCACCATTATAAAGTCGACTGGTTGTCCAATCCACCACATTAATAATAAAAATAGCTCAGTGAACAATATAACAAGAATAATAACAATGTATTAAACATAGTTACAGGATTGATTATTTTGTGCATACAAGATTTAATGGAGAAAGTTCTCTCTTGGGTGTTGAAGAAAATGTATCAATGTTCATACTGGAAGAGTTCCTGAAAATAAGGAAATATGATGTTCGTACTAATCACTAGTTGAATATAACTATACGTGCAGTGAAGTTTGCTTGTAAGAGAGAGAGAAATATTTTGGTGTAACTAATTGCTAAACGCAATTAGCGCAGTATGTGAGTTGAAAAGGAACTAACGGCATTCAAACTGTTAGCTCCGAAAGATAGATTCCAACTGGTCTACCACGTGTGAACATCAGCTTATATATTTCTGAACGAAGCGGGGGAAAAATGAGGTTTCACGCGCGGTACTAATGTAAGAGTATGTGCGTATATGTGTGTGTACGTGCGTACATGGCGATATGTGTATAAGTATGTACATGCATGTAGAAGTGATTCTACAATATTGTCAACCGGAAATTTAATGATAACAACATTTTTCTTCAACCCAAAATCAATTTATTTCACTATGTTATCAAGAGAGATAAGAAAAAAAAACACATCTTTATTAAAAATATGAAGTTAAATGGTTCATTTCTGTTGATTTGCGTTACATATTCACAGATGAAAGTAAAAGCATTTTAATTATTTTTTTAGTCAGTTGCTATTTCATGTGCTGTCTGGATTTATCTCCCTTTTCAAAAACGTCGATTCTCTGGTATTTTTTTTCTTTTCAATTGTCATCTGAATAATAAAGAGAAAATTAGACAAAAATAATGCTTATATGTATAAAATAAGATACAGAATTTAGACAAAGTTTAAATAATATGATAAATAAAATTAAATTTCGTGTTTTGCACTTCGTCAGATCAAAAACGAAAGAAATGAATATGCCTGTGTGTACGCTTAAATAATAACTAGTAGTATAGCCCGGCGTTGCTCGGGTGTAATGAAAGCTTTAAAACTAATCCATGATCCTGGAGCTCAGACTCTTTGGACGTTGGCACCAAAGACTAAAAAGCAATAGTTGTTTCCAGTTAAAGCGAAACCGTAGACTGAAAGAAAAATGAATGGATGTAAGTCAAATTTTGATTTCCTGGTATCGATATCAAATTTTCTGCACTATTGTAAGAACTGCAACCTTGAAACTTCTGAATATCGTTTCTTATGTCTTTGTCTATGAGTGTATCAAATTTTATTTTAATCGGACCACTCCTTTTATAACCCGATTTTTTCGATTATCGATTTTGGATATTTATTGGGGTTACCTCGACACAATACCTAGCTAAGAACACTTGCAGACGCTTATAGTACAACTGTGCATATTTTTCAAGAAAATCGGTTCAGCCGTTTCGGAGTCTATAGGTAGCGGATACACACACACACACACACACACACACACACACACACACACACAGAGACAAAGTTTCATTTATGAATAAGTTTAGATTTGTTAGTACTTTTTCCACTTCTAGGCTGACATTTCTCGTGATAAAAGAAAAGAATGAAATTGTGCGACTTTTGTTAAAAAAAAAAAGGAAAAAAAAAGGCCATTAATATTTAGTGTATATATATATATATATATATATATATGTGTGTGTGTGTGTGTGTGTGTGTAATTGAAGTGTTCTAGTTGAAATACTGCTTAATAAAATGATAAAACGTAATGTGAGGAATTTCTGTCTGAATATTTGGGATTGGGATTTGAAAATGATTTAGCATTATACTATTTGCGTGCAGACTCTTGTTTTCATCTTCCTTGTTGTCATCAAAACGTATCAGTCGTTGTCCTTTCCGGCCGTCATCAGGTGCATATCAATCCGAGTAACCTATAGGGAATGCCGAACAGAAACCTTTATTTTATAAAAGGGATAACAACAACGAAAACGACAATAGTCCACATGTAAATAAAATAAATAGTAATAATTTGTCCAAAAATTCTAAACAGAAAAGTTATTAAAATTGTTTTTTATAAACATGGCTGCGAATGGGTTTCTTTTCTGTTCATATTTCAAGAGAACTTATCATGTCTAGGGATATCTCAACTTGTTTTTATTTTTAGTACTGTTCACTTATTGCTCGCTTGTTTCCACTGAGTTCAAGTATCCGCTGTCCGATCCAGGGATTGAACTCACAATCATTAGGGATATCTCATCTAGTTCGTATTTTTAGTACTGCTCACACATTTCCGCCGAGTCCAAGTACCCATTGCCCGACCCAAGGATTGAACTCACAATCATTAGGGATATCTCGTCTAGTTCGTATTTTTAGTACTGCTCACTGATTGCTCATCCATTTCCACTGAATCAAGTACCCACTGCTCGACCCAGGGATTGACCTCACAATTATTAGGGATATCTCGTCCAGTTCGGAGCGTGACAGGGAAGAAATATATATATATATATATATATATATATATATATATGTGTGTGTGTGTGTGTGTGTGTGTGTGTGTGTGTGTGTGTGTGTGTGTGTATTTAGGGAGCAAATTTTCTTTTAGAGATGTGGGATTAAATAAATTGCAAACATTGTGTCTGCTTATTTTTAATAAAATTCGCCCATACTCACGGACAATCTTTCCCGTATTATAATTGAAAGATGTCAGAAATCAGCTGTAACGTTGACAGATGTTATTATTATCATCCATTTTCCAATGTGCCCAAGTACTTTCAATTTCCTTCCGAGATAATCTTCAGGGATGTGAGTTATTTTCAGGTTCTAATGAACGCTATAATTTTCACGTTCTAATGAACGTTAAGTAATTTGTCAATTATATTTGAAGCAGAAAAAAATTACAGTAATTTTTGGCAACACAGTTTTGCAGTTGTTTTTGTTACCATAACACACACTCCTAAAGATGATCTCGGAAGGAGATTGAAAGTACTTGGGTACATTGAGAAATGAATGATAATCACACCTGTTAACGTTACAGCTCATTTCTGACATATTTCAATTGTAATACGCAAAAGATTATCCGTAAGTATGAACGGATTTTATTAAAAATGAGCAGACACAATATTTGCAATTTTTTTCATCTGACATGTGTGTGTGTGTGTGTGTGTGTGTGTGTGTGTGTGTGTGTGTGTGTGTTAATGTAGTGCAATATTTATAGTTGCAGCACTAACATATTCACTCACCTGATGAG
This sequence comes from Ascarosepion bandense, assembly GCA_037127315.1. Classification (NCBI taxonomy): domain Eukaryota; kingdom Metazoa; phylum Mollusca; class Cephalopoda; order Sepiida; family Sepiidae; genus Ascarosepion; species Ascarosepion bandense. The sequence goes on along the minus strand of JBBBDQ010001167.1, from coordinate 397,666 downwards.
ACACATTCTGTTAAAATGAAGGTGGCCTCACAGCCTTTGCTTACCCACCAGTGGGTGCTGTTGTATCCGAAGCCGTTTCCAAGTTCGCACATGTAGAAGGAATGACGTTGGGTAAGCGATATGTTGCTAATGGAGAATCCCGAGGGAACAGGGTAAACAACTTTGAATATATTTGGAGCTTTGGCTGTTATTTCCTTTGTGATACAGTCTGAAAGAAAAATAAATTCAGAAACATTAAAAGACATATCTGTCTATATTTTATGATGCTGTCTTCATCTTTATTGCCATATTCATGACGTTTCGGCTCTTATACACCCCGACCGTCTTCATGAGATATACGTTGAAATTTCGAACTGTATATTACCTGAAGAAGGCAGGAACGTACAACGACCGAAATGTCGTAAATATGGCAATAAATGTGAATAGTGTAAATAAAATACATGCCCGTACTAATTAATTTCTTTTCTGTTGTTCGTGGTAGCAGTGTGACACTGGGGATTGCCGGTGATTGATCATACTAAAAAGAACAACAACAACAATAAAAAAAAAAAGAAGAAAGACGGAAGAGAAAAGGGTCTACTAATTGGATCATCAGTTAGTTAAGTACCATACGTGATACACACTTGGGCGGCCATGTCTCGAAAGAAACATGGCTGACCGGGCAGAAGATTTTCCCGCAGTAGGCTGCCTTTACTTTCTATGGTAAACTGGTTGAAAACCAAGGCTGTAGAACCCAATATGTCTTGCAATATAAACCATAGCCAGGGCCGTGCTTAGGGTCCCCGCAGACCCCGCAATTGCGGGAAAACCGCAAGTTCCGTTGGGGCCGCAAGGCCCCGGGAAGCCGCCAGATCTATTGCAATGAAAATAATTAACAAAACAATTATTAGGATTAATTGGAAAATTATTATCATACATGTATGTTAAAATAGACATCTATCAACCCGTCTCGCTCTCTCTCCCTCTCTCTCTCTCTCTCTCTCTCTTTATATATATATATATATATATATATATATATATATATATATATATATATTAGTCATCCACATACAAGCCTGTTTCGCTGTATCACAGCTCATCAGTGTGGCTAGACACATCCACTAGCTTCTGGCCGGGATCAAAGCTCGACCAGATTTGCTATCAAATATTATATATATATATATATATATATATATATATATATATATATATATATAAAGGATGTTCGATTATTACAATGGATAATACATATTTCACCGCTTTGATGTTATTATCGTGACTCGTCAGAAAGCAGTGAAATATGTATAATCCTTTGTAATAATCGAAAATCCTTTATAAATAATATTACTCTGTTAAATTAAATAAATGAACTTAACATTGAGTTCTCTTGAGTTCGTCTTTTTTAGAATTTACCTGGATTACATACCAAGTGTACTATGTCATATATATATATATATATATATATATATATATATATATATATATATATATTTTAAATCAGATACTTTAATCCAAGCGGAAAAAGCAGGAAGGTAAATTCCAAAAACCCGATCCTAATTAATATTAAAAATTTTATTTTAATATTAGAAAATGATACAGGAAGAAAACTCCATGTAATAAAATATTACAGATTAAATATAAATTAAAAAAGGATTAATTCAATGATGTTGGATGACCATTTCGATATGAAAATCCCAACGGGGGATAACACATCACCATCACATCAACAGAAAAATCCTTTCAGAAACTGCTCCAGTTTCTGAAAGGATTTTTCTGTTGATGTGATGGTGATGTGTTATCCCCCGTTGGGATTTTCATATCGAAATGGTCATCCAACATCATTGAATTAATCCTTTTTTAATATATATATATATATATATATATATATATATATATATAGAAGCCTTCCGGCCTCGATGGAGACCGCAAATCATTTGTAATTAACAAAAATGAACTTGAGAGAGGAATAGATTATAGATATCTGTTTCGTTCAACATTCATAAAAGTAGCTAAAAGTTGTGAAAACGTTCGTAATGCATAGATTAAAAACGCCAATTCCGCGATTTCTTCCGTTTTTATCGTAATCACGGAATATCTGCGTTCCGAGAGTATGTTATTTTGTTTAAAGTAACTTTTATTTTGAGGTCAGTATGTTTTGAGGGTGCACAAGTTGTATTCTACGAGTAAAGGGGCCGCAATACGCATTCTGCGCGGGGGGATGTTGCACTGACTATGGGAGGGAGAAGAAACAACTTAATACCTTTCCAAAGGGTATTTGCAAGTTAGTAAATGCAACAAATTCAACTGGAATTCGAACTCGGTTCACCGATTTCTTGTTCCGAGCCAATAACCACTTCACCACAAGGCACATCCAAACGATGATAATTGTTGAGATTCGCAGGAAGATCGGTTGAAAAATCGAAGAGAAAATTAAAAAAGAAACGCGTTGAAAAATCATGTTTTAAAATAATTCCAAGGAGAATCAAACTCAGAGTTAACTAGCCTGAATTCTGTAAGATTGAGCAAAACCAAGACTATCCGTCCCTCCACACTTCCCGCCGATAAGAGAGACCATTAAAGGTGTCTTCGAAGATGACAAATAGATAAAAATATGTTGTCGATAAAGAAAACTGGATGGGTGCTAGAAAACGTTTATAAATTCTCTGGACAAAACGTTTTTGTCAATATGTTTTGAATCAGTCACCCATAAAAGAAGTACCTCCTACGGAAATAGAGGCCAGTCTGGTACATTCTCTGGGGCATTTATCCAGAAAAAATTTTATGTCCAACATTAATTTACATTCCTTTGGATACAAGTGATAAAGAAAAATTAATTACTATTTTGGAGTGACCATGGACAAAGAAAAGTTGCGTGGTCTGTGTTGGAATTTTTTTTTTTTTTTTTGGTGGGGGGTACGGCTGTATACTGGTGGGCCAGCACTGAGCTGGGTCATTTTAAAGTTCATCAATCAATGCGACGTGTATAAAAGGCGACCATATTTTCCCGAGTATTGGCGATATAGTCCGATTCAGTAGAGTGTCTGACTCGTGAGTGTTAATCTTTGACGTTGTTTCATTGAACAGATTACGTACTGCGTTCTATGCTATCTTCATAAACTATGGTGGCCATGGTCAACACTGTGTTCATAAACTTTTGAGATTGGGAATAATTTTCTTTGCTACTCATGATAACTCATGAGTGGTCGAGAAACAATACAGCATGGGACAAGCTAATAAAGAAAGTTTAATGACTAAAACTTCTTTTTGTTTTCGCTACGCATTTTGAAACTTTGGATCCATCACAGGACTTAAATCAGGCTGAGTTTAGATGCTGAGATAGCGGAAGAAGTAAGTGAGGGATTAGCACCGTCCATAAGGAGCGGTAGTACGAGATGAGACGTAAAAGGAGTCGGAGTAAAAGGGGTGGCTTGATTTCTCTGACCACTCTCAAAAGGGGGTTGAACAGCTCCAAATTTGGAACACCACTTGAGTAAATATATTTTGAGAGGCCAGAATTTTAGGAAAAAGGTTGCCGGAGATTTTGGACAGCTGACAGACCAGACCAAAAGAGACGGAGAAATACACAGAGTCCCCACACTACTGACAGGAATTCACGTCATTCGCAGAGACCTCATGACCACGATTTTGTGTCGGAACTGAAACTGAAACTAGAACTTAGAAATTTAAGTTACTGCTAAGAAAAGCTTCAGACTGCGAAGGAGATCCCCGTGTCGTTTGATTATAAGTCAGTTAAGTGCCATACGTGATACACGCCTTATGCGATCATGTCTCTTCCGAGACAGGACTGACTGGGTAGAAGATTATCCCGCAGTAGTTTGCCATCGCTTTCTGTGGTAGACTGGTTGCCAGCCAAGGCTATATAACCGAATCTACCCTGTTATTTGACTTATAGCTAGAGGGAGAAGTTATGTTTTATATTATAAAGTAGTAATTAGTAGGGGATCAGTTTATTACTTCATAAAAATAGAAATCCGATCCCCCACTTTATGACAAGTAGAAGCCTTAATCATGATTCCAACTATTATATTCAGTCAGTCAGTCAAGTGCCATACGTGATACACCCTTTAAACGATCATGTCTCTTCCGAGACATGACTGACTGGGCAGAAGATTATCCCGTAGTAGGTTACCATTGCTTTCTGCGGTAGATTGGTTGCCAGCCAAGGCTATAAAACCCAATCTGTCCTGTTATCTGACTCATAACTAGAGGGAGAAATGATGTATAATAATATTGCGTAGTAATTAATGGGGGATCAGTTTATTATTTCATAACAATAGAAAATCGATTCCCCACTTTGTGACTAGTAGAAGCCTTAATAATGATTCCAACTATTATATTCAGTTAGTCAGTTAAGTGTCATATGTTATACACGCCTTATGCGATCAGGTCTCTTCCGAGACATGACTGACTGGGTAGAAGATTATCCCGTAGTAGGTTACCATTGCTTTCTGCGGTAGATTGGTTGCCAGCCAAGGCTATAGAACCCAATTTGTCCTGTTATTTGACTCATAGCTACAGGGAAGAAACGGATTAATACCTTACCCAAGGGTATTTGAGCGTAAGTAAATGTACAAAAAAACTTTGTAGGTCAGTATATATACAAAGGGCGCCATGATTTTGAAAATGTTATAAATGATAGTAGCTGATCATTGACGCTGATGTAGAACTTTGGAGCCTTGAAGCTAATTTCTATTCTTTCCTCAAGAGAATTTTTTTCTATTTTTCAATCTGTCTGCTTGAAATTATGATGTGGTCAAATCTAAAAAGAAAACCTGTCTCATCATCGCGCAAAGTAATCTGTTCAATCCAGCGACGAAAGACTTAAGCACGTACAAATATCTAAAAAGCTTTTTAGCCTCGACACAATTTATCTCCTAACCTTTTCACTTCTTAAAAGGTTCTCTTAATTGAGTCACGTGCGAGATTTTGTTAGGGCGGCCGAAAAACACTGGAAACATCATTGTTTAAATTTAAAAGTCTAGAGAAATAGGCGGGGTAGCAATGTTTTTACATTTTGGGGGTGGGAGTAGAGTTGTTACTGATGAAATAAGAATATATTATTTGTGAGACAGTTGTTCTACAACTGCTAAAAAGTGTTGTTGAGTAGTTTTCGCATTGAAGGTTATAATCGTGCTATGTCGGTTGCTAATCGACTTAACGCACCCAAAATGTTAGGAACTTGGTAATCTTCCACTGAAAGCTGACTCCTTAGTATTCGGCTAACTGCCGACTAATATCAACTACCTTCGTCCAACTATGTCCAAACTGAAACTAACTAATAGTTCTACTGAACTCTAATAGAACTCTAAAGCACTCTCTAGAACTCCTAAGAACCCCTCAGAACTTCTTCCGTTAACTTCCTGTTAACTCTTATTAATATAGGAGGGAGAGTCCATTATCTCAGGAATAGGGGTGTTTCACCATAATGAAAAGCTTCAACAAAAATTACATAGCCTTCGTCGTCTTCATTTCCGACCCACGTTGTTCGTTCAGCATCTGTAAAATAGCGATGCATTGGCAAATAATTTAAATAATATAAAAATGCACGGTCGATGATTTTACTTTAAAAATACGACACTGTTGAAACACGGTTTTTTTTTCCTGGTTTTCAAGAGGGTGGTTTTTTTCATTGACACCCCTGTTATTTTAACTACGTTCACCCCCTCGACAATGTTTATCTACACAATTATAAAAAAAAATTATTTAACTTTTATAAAAACTTTTTTCTATTTACATTATTCGGAGTATCCTCTACTGTGCCATTTGTACGACGTTTCGGCCGTTGTACGCTCCGGCCTTCTTCAGTTGCTTGGAATTTCGAACCGAACCCTTTATTACGATCACTGGGGTATATCATTCTCATTCCTTTTGGTTGTCATCAGTTATCTCCCTCTAACCCGACTCTCTAAGTTACTTGTTCAGCACTGCTGTAGCTTGGTATTGAAGTCACAACTCTTTGGGTCAAGTCACTGGAACTAACTAACGTCTCTATCCTTAAGGACAACAACTGAGTTTCTGGAACTTATAAACCTAAGTTCAGTAATCATATTGCAATTTTTTTATTTTAATGTTTTTTTTTCTCTAGTATTTTTTACCAGAGCTCATACTGCAATATTTTAACACTAATGATTTTCTCTGACACTCTGTATTACCAGTTCCCATATTGTATTCATCGCTATGCTTGGTCGGCTTAGGAGATTTTTGTAGCCTAGTACATGTAATGATTTCTTAAGCTTACGGAGTTTCCAGAGACGTTTTCTATCTATTATTCCAACTTTATCCCATAGGAGGCGGTGATCCCCTTTCTTCTTTCTAGTCAGCTACGCATGATTTTTGAAAAAGAGGCTTCGCACAAGGAATCAGAATGATATACCCCAGTGATCGTAATAAAGGGCTCGGTTCAAAATTCCTGGCACCTGAAGAAGGCCGGATCGTACAACGGCCGAAACGTCGTACAAATGGTAACAAAGACGAGGACAATAGTCCGAATAATATAAATAGTGTAAATACTATCTCATCTCAGAAATATAGACAACAAATTTATTATTACCCATTTCACAAAAAAATAAAAGTATAAAGAAATATTTTTATTAAAAAATTAAAAATCGCCCGGTTCACACTCCACCCACGTCTATTGAACAGGTGAAGAGGCTCATCCCTTGTTTCCTGTTTAGGATGTGGTTTCCGGTTTTTCTCTTTTCCAATGTTTTTCACTCTTACGTAGCCCCCTGTGCATCAGTGGCATTTTCGCCTTGCTTGGGGTGATATGATTAAAAAATAAAAAATAAAAAAAAATAATTCGTTTGCATTTTTAAGAATGTTGTAAATATAAAACTAAATTTTTAAAATGAACAATGTTTTGCATTTCTTTATGCGTAGTGGTAGTTGTAGCACAACTCTCTGTGTCCTTTGTGACGACAAGGCTTTTTGTTTCTTACCTCTCCATTTACTCCCTATTTATACTTGCCTATTAATTTGCATATAATTTGCATATAATTTGCATATAATGCCACACAGTGTAATAAATAGCGTTTAATATGTTTGTTATAAATTTTCAAAGAGCGAAGACAAATTATAAATTCATTTCAGTTGGTTCCTAATACCAAAACAACACATTCTTACTTATCATTCTTGCCACAGTCACTATAATATCCCTAATTAGTTCCCATATGTATAATTTGTCTGTAGGGCGTGGGAATATAATTAGCAACATTTAAAAATGAAACCCCAAGAAATATTTACAGTTGAATCTATTTTTTTTTTTTTGATCATATCACCCCAAGCAAGGCGGTAACGCCACTGATGCGCAGGGGGCTACGTAAGGGTAAAAAGAATGGAAAAGAGAAAGCCGGAAACCTTATCCTAAACAGGAAACAAGGGATGAGCCTCTTCACTTGTTCAATAGATGTGGGTGGAGTGTGAACCGGGCGATAGTTTAGTCTATCTACTCTAATTGGAAAAAAAAAAGTGAAAAGACTTGAAAAGGGAAAACCGGAAACCGCATCCTAAACAGGAAACAAGGGATGAGCCTCTTCACCTGTTCAATAGATGTGGGTGGAGTGTGAACCGGGCGATAGTTTAGTCTATCTACTCCAATTGGAAAAAAAAAGTGGAAAGACTTGAAAAGGGAAAACCGGAAACCGCATCCTAAACAGGAAACAAGGGATGAGCCTCTTCACCTGTTCAATAGATGTGGGTGGAGTGTGAACCGGGCGATAGTTTAGTCTATATACTCCAATTGGAAAAAAAAAAAGTGGAAAGACTTGAAAAGGGAAAACCGGAAACCGCATCCTAAACAGGAAACAAGGGATGAGCCTCTTCACCTGTTCAATAGATGTGGGTGGAATACAAGAAACTAAATAATCTTAGTGTTACGGGTTAAGTGTAACAAAAGAAAAAAAAAATGATTAACCAAAACTCAGAGTTAATTCACAGACAAATATTTAATTTACAAAACACACCAAATAAAATATTTACAAATATACAATTTTTGCTGCATTTAACACAAAAAACATAGAGTTTACTACTGGCGAGTGTTACGAGGAGAGAAGAAGGTAAGGTGTCAAATTTCTTTACTCCGTTAAGTTGGCGAAGAAGTTCAGTGCTATACTTTGTGGAAATTCTTAAATGAGTATATAAAGAATAATTATTAGTTTGGTCAATGAAAGAGTTAAAAATATGTATTTACCCATATAGTTTCATGAGGTTCTCTTTCAGGTTTTAGTTGGTCGGCAACTTCTTAGAGATTCTTTCGACTGACTATAAATCCTTGAATCAGAAACGGAGTTGATAATGTCAGCAAATCCTGGTAACAACTAACTACTATCTGCCCAAAACTTATTTTTATAGTGGCTAACACCTAATTTGCATGTTTCTAGAACCTTCCGAATTCTCTCGAATCTACTGGAATTTCTGGCATCTCCCAAAACGTTCTATTCCTAATTTCTCTATTTTTACGACTACTTCATGAATTAAACTTTTTTGTATTAACAGGTAGGACTCAATAGAGTCCCTTACTACAACCTTTTAGACATTATTAATATTATTCTTATATATAAATGCATCCTCGTAACACTTAGTAATAATAAAAAAAACACAATACTTAGTTGTGACAGAAAGATCTGTTAACTGGACAAAAATAATACGTGACCAAGTAATTAAGAACAATCATTCGACCAGACACTCACTAAGGAGGAAAGTTCATCAGAACATTTGCTATGAAAATGTTTAGAGAAAAGACAGAGGGAAGCCACTGAAACCGAGATGTCAGATCATGATCTATTACATTACAGACCCTTTGTGGATTTCGTCTAGAAATGTACAACAGAGGCACCAGACCAGATATGGCAGCAGTATACAAAGCACGGAAGATTTTGATGTTTAAGGATGATATCACTCTAAAAATCAAACAACACTTACCTTCATCAGCTGAGACCAGAAACAAGTAAACAAATACGACTGCCAATGAAAACATCTTGAAACGAAATATCGCCATTTTCCTGTGATCTGATTGACGTTTCAGTAAATTCACCGTCGGTCTAGGAAGAAGCAGCAAAATAAATTTTACCTTCAACAAGTTAAATAATTTAAAATCGATGACTAATTGACTGATTTATTTTTTTGTTTTTTTTACGTTTTATCAAATCTTTTCACAATTTCAATCACCAATATATATATATATATATAAAGAATAATTTTAGGGGTAAGAACCTATGACAAAGAGGAAAAAATGTGTGACAGGTTTTGATCTTTAAATGTTCATTGAACTAAAGTGGTGCTTACGCTAATGCGACTACACGTGCGCACAAAGGAAAGGGAAAGTCAAAAATTTTAAATGTTTTCCTATATATATATATATATATATATATATATATATATATAAACTACTCAAGTGTACCGTTCGATTTATAATGGCGGATCAGTTAGTTAAGTGCTATATGTGGTACACGCTTTGGGCAATCATGTCCTGAAAGAGACATGACTGACTGGGCAGAAGATTATCCCGCATCAGGTTGCCATTACTTTCTGTGGTAAACTGGTTGCCAACCATGGCTATAGAACCCAACCTGTTTCGATCCTGGCTGGAAGCAAGTGGATGTGCTGATGAGCTGTGATACAGCGAAACAGGTCTGTCTATATATATTAGTCATCCATATACAAGCGTGTATACAAGGCTTATATATATATATATTCGCAGACAGATCTGTTTCGCTGTATCACAGCTCATCAGTACGGTTAGACTCCGATTGCTTTTCACCCAGGATTGAAACCCGACCGAATTGGGATCAGTCGGCGAATCAATCTCTGGGCTATGGGCGCGCGGTAGAAGAGGGCAGACATTTTAGCGTGTATATTATACACGCCCAATAGCCAGAGTGCTCTAATTCATTACCGAATGAGCGATAAATATCTATCTATATATATATATATATATATATTTACACACACACGCGCACACACACACACACACACACACACACACACACAAATTAATACATAACGTTCTTTATTATAATAGAGAAGATCTTTCCCAAATATTACGGATTACCGACAAAGCAAAAATACTTTTAATAAGCCCCAATTCATTAAAAATAATTAAGGAGATTAACTTGTTAACCGTCATCGGACGACATGCTTCTTAAAGTGACATTTGTCAGTTGTAGGTATTCATTAATCTTAGTTTAAATCAACCACCTGCTAAATTAATTTACTCTTAGGTGTTGAATACAGGTGGGGTTAATAATTGGCGTTCGAAAATTAATCAATAAACGTGGGGTCGGTAAAAGAAGCGATTTATTTTTCTGTCTTTTTTTGAAGATGTTAAATTTATTGAAGAGTGAAACATGGTGCTTCTGGAAATAATTGCATCTGGAAATATTTAATTCTGGGAATAATTAGTTCTGTAAATATTTAAGACATAATTAAATGCTAGTTTTAAAACAACGCAGTTATACAGTTAAAAAAGCGTACATGTAAAATCTTGAATCAACTATTATAATTACAATGAACACTTTGACCTAATCATGCAAGGCAGTAAAGCCACTAAGACACAAGGGGTTACTTAGTGCGAAAGAATTAGAAAACAGACAAGATATAAATAAAACACGATAAAATTAAAAACAATGAGATGGCGGTGGGGGTTCCAGGTGTGGGATTCATTTCATATATATGCATTTTTGGTATGGAGCTTGGGAATCACTTTTAACTTATAAGTTGCGAGAACTCTTATCAGCTAAAAATCAAGAAGAAAATTCATTTACTTTAGTTACAAGGAAATTTTTTCAAAGGTATATCGAATTCGTTTTCATTCACTTACACACAACTACCCTTGGGAAAGGTATTAATCCATCTGTTCTCCCTCCAGCTATGGGTTGAATATCAGGACAAATTAGATTCTGTAACCTTGGTCTACCGAAGAAAGCAATGGCAACCTACTGCGGGAAATTCTTCTGTCTAGTCATCCATGTTTCTTTCGAAACATGATTGCCACTTAACTGACTGGCTGATGCAAAAGACACACTTTAGTGGATTCGTCCGTCATCAAAATGACCGGTAAGAATTGCAAATAAAATAAACTAGCAGTATAGCTCGGCGTTGCTCGGGTGTAATGAAAACTTTAAAACTAATCCATGGTCCTGGAGCTCAGACTCAGCTGAAAGAATATTTGTGTGAAGTTTGGTGAGAATCAGATAAAAATTGTGGATTTGTATAAAGGACATACAGACAGATAAACAGACACACACACAAACATCTTGCCTTATATATATATATATATATATTATCGATTTTCTGCACTATTGTAAGAACTGCAACCTTGAAATTTCTGAATATCGTTTCTTATGTCTTTGTCTATGAGTGTATCAAATTTGATTAAAATCGGACCACTCCTTCTATAACCCGATATTTTTCGATTTTAGATATTTATTGGGGGTACCTCGACACAAAGCCTAGCTAAAAACACTCGCAGACGCTTATAGTACAACTGTGTAAATTTTCAGGAAAATCGGTTCAGCCGTTTCGGAGTCTATAGGTAACGGACACACACACACACACACACACACACACACACACACACACACACACACAAAGTTCCATTTATAAATAAGTTTAGATAATCTGAGGACAAATATTTTTAAATTAATGCAAAATTAAGAAGTACAATTGCAATAAGTGGACTTGAATAAAGAAGAATAATTAGTTAAATGCAGGACTCATTTGAGGAATGTTAATCATGTAATTTTTTTCTTTTTTTATTTAAGAGACCATTTTTTCAAAGATTTTCTCCGAATAGTAAAATAAAAATCCATTAAAACTATGACATTTTTAATTTAGATTAACTTTTAATTGATTTTATAAATAATATAGTTGAAGGAAAAAAATTCGATGAGTAATGAATTTTTTAAAGAACTGTTTTTATTTTTTCTTTGCAAATTATGATGATTTATAAAGTTTTAGACATCTTTTAAATTTCTTCCGGTTACTTGTTGTCTTCGGTTAATAATTTATGAAGTAAAGACTTTACTTACAAATCAAAAATTGAAAAGCTTAATACAAATCATTTAGAATTAAAACTTTTAAAATAATTTTTAATTTTTTTATTTTATTTATGTTAAACTGCACATTTTCTTTTACTATTGAAAGTTATAAGGGACTTATTAAAAGGTCACATGTTTCAAGGTTTGTTTCCCTTACGAAATGATAAATTGGATTATGTCATATTTTGGTCACCATATTTTCAGTTGAAAAATCAACGAGTCAATCCTTTCTGATTAAGAAATGCTTTTATTCTAAATTTCATGCCATAAACAAGTATTATTTGTTTCAAATTAGATTAATTTAACTTTAAATTTGCTGAATTTTCAAAAATAACGCGTGTGTGTGTGAGATGTATATTTTATTTTTGAAAGATTTTTAAAACTGACAATTAACTTTTGTTTACAAATGTTTAATCGCTCAAAAAATGGCCGAAAAATTGAATTCTTTTTTTTTAATCTTAAAACTTTAGATTCCAATGAATATAATTTCAGTTTAAAATACAGCCGAGTATTTTGCTTATTGGAAAGAGTAAATTTAATCATTTAGCTTTAAATTAAGCTAAAATTAAAGTTTCACAAAAACGTATTTCTAAAAGTTCAATTTAAAACTTAGGTATCGAAAATGGAGTGGAGGTCCTTACATAAGTGATTGCTGATCCTTAACTTCCGGCAATTATTTGATTCTTGCTATAATGTTCAAATTAATATACCTTTTTCACTGTAAAAATACGCCAAAATTTGCTATGCTAATTTATTGTCAATCCGCAAGAAAAAAAAAACAAAAAACAAATTTTTTTTACCAAAATTTCGATTGTTCGAAAAAGACTGAAAAATATAATTAAACAATAAAAAAGAAACTTTGGCCCTTCATCTTAATAAAACCATAAAAAACTGTGACGATAAAACTTACTTTTATTAAATTATCAATTTTTATTCTGAGTTTTTTATTTGAAGAATGAATTAAAAAGTTAATTCTAATTCTTCAAATTCATAAAGTCTAGGTAACATAGCAAAGAGCTCATCTAAACAATTACCATGAAAGTATTTATAGAAAAGGCTAAGTTATGGCGGTAGGAATGTAACTGAAGCCGAGTTGCCAGGTTAGGGCCAATAATATTTCCGATTCTGGGAAAAGATTATTGTCGTTAAAAAGCCGGTTTATATTTGTGTGTGGAACTATGGGTGATTGCTTTTTGGCGGTTTACCAACCTTTTTGCATCATTATTTATTGTTAGTGCATATTGTGCAGCTGTATTCATCACTCCCCCACCGTCTCACAATTGTGATTGAAAGTAACATCAGAAGAGTGCAATAGCTTACTGGTACCCTTTGCTTTAGGGATGTTGAGCTTACCCCGTTCCTAAAGACGCAGGACCTAAAAGGCAGCAGGTGTTTAACTCATTACTTGTTTCTTGTTGAACATGAACTTCTACAATTCATGTTATCCTTTTCATTAATAAATTTCTATTTTGACATGCAAAATGTATATTTTTATTCTTCCACAAATCCACACATTCCAATCTCTAACCTGCTGATAACCTGATAATTCTGGATAAAATTTGTAAGTTGTAGGGAGTTCGGTTATGTATGACACAAGGCCGATTTAATAAACATTAACCATCTCCCTATAACTTCAAAACAATAGCCTTTTCTCAGTCTATACACCACAGTATAATTTGTAGAATCACCATTCGAATCGCTATAATCAATAGAATCTGAAGCCGACATAGTAAACAGTGATATTGAAATTAGTTCTGAGTTGAAATTAGTTCCGAATTGAAATTAGTTCGAAGTTGAAATTAGTTTCGAGTTGAAATTAGATCTGAGTTGAAATTAGTTCCGAATTTAAATTATTTCGAAGTTGAAATTAATTCCGAGTTGAAATTAGTTCAAAGTTTAAATTAGTTCCGAGTTGAAATTAATGCCGTAAACCCTTACTTTTGTACATCCAACAGTCTTAAGTCTTTGAGAAGGATGGCAAATTAACAAGAGTCCCTGAGTAGCTCACAATAAGACGGGGTATCAAAAAGACGACTTTTTCCATGACACTGCTTTTTTTAACTTTGAAAAACCAATACCTTTGTTCTTTCTTTCTCCCAGCAGTCAGTCGATTTCTTTCTCATTGAAAGCTTAGTCCCTTCTGTCGGTCTGGCAAGCTAGACAGTTTAAACACCGTTTCTTTACAAAGTTTATTTAGGTGCGTTTTGAGACCATAAGATTTTAGCCCCTTCTTCATTTTTTTTTTTATTTTCACAAATTTGAAAACGGGATTTTACACATGTATTTTTTCTTAAACTGTCAGGCTTCATTCTTTATTACAAGATCAGATCCGTGTCTCATCTATATAAAGTTTTACATCAGATTTATTCAAACCATCTGGCTTTCTTTTTATAATTATTCTTAATACCTCTCAAAATAAACTGCATTAAACAAACCTAGTCTATTATACCATTACTTTTTTATTCGGCCATTAATTATTTTTATGTCATTTTACATTTCTTTTTTATTATAAAGTTTTAAAAGATCGTTACATTCACTGCTCGGAACGAGAAATCGGGGAGCCGAGTTCGAATTCCAGTTGAATCCATTGTATTCACTTACTCGCAAATACCCTTGGGAAAGGTATTAATCCGTCTCTTCCTTCCAGTTATGGGTTAAATAGCAGGACAGATTGGGTTCTATAGCCTTGGTCGGCAACCAGTCTACTGCAGAAAGCAATGACAACCTACTGCGGGATAATCTTCTGCCCAGTCAGTCATGTCTCTTTCGAGACATGATCGCCCAAGCGTGTATCACGTATGGCACTTAACTAACTGACTGACATTCACTTTTGCATAAATACCCTATGAATCTATAATCGACCCCTTGATAAGCTAAATAGGTGGGCAGACTGGACTCTCTAGCCGTGCTTGGCAACCAGTATAGGAGAATATTTTCAATCCACAGCGCGAACACTTAATAACTTCATGTAAAACTGTGGGCAGTGATAAAATAAACTGGTTCGCTCGTAAAAAGAAAATAAGGAAATCATTTTTGTAGATTAGCATTCATCAGACTTTCATCTAACCATGAAATCTGTCAGACTCGACAATTATGGTGGGGGGGGGGGGGTTACAAATACCGTATTGAATCGATTTCTGTCTTTTAAGAGTTATATATGCTTTGTTTTTATTTACAAATGTCAGGTTTGAAACAGTTTCTGCTTCCTGCTTGTTGGAATTCCTCATTTGTAGATTCTGTTTTTAAGAACTCAGATAAACCTTCTGACTCCGCTGACTATCGATCTGTTAGCCTATTACAGGCAAAGTGCGCAAGGGAGCCGAAGAAAGTGGAAAGAAAGGACTATATATGAACTCCAAGAAAACAGAATGCATGGGCGTTAGTAAAAAGAGAAGTCAAAAATGCCAACTACAGGCCAGGGTTACTAAAATCAAGTAGATACAAAATACCTGAGAAGTGTTTTAACAGAGGACGGTAACTGTGACACTTAGATCTGAAGGCGTATTGGCATGGCCAATGATGCATTCTATTAATGCATACCATGCCATAATTTTTCGTAATTCTCAGATGATAAATAAAAGAAGTCTGTGGCAAGCCATAATCACTTACGGGCTTAGAGAAAGCACATTAAAAAAAATGACAAATTTGAACAATATAAGATATACAGATGATACAGTTGCTGATACTTGACACAGGAAGGAAACTACACGACCTCCTACAGGAAGTAGTTAAAGAAAGCAGAAAGAACTACACTCCTGATCAAAAATTTAAAACCACTTAAAAATCTTTAAAAAGAATTTTTTTTTTACAGATAGATTTTAAACTCCTCCCACTTAAGGTTAGCAATACTACAATCTAAAAGGTTATGGAAACAAAAAGCTGCATTCCAAACATTTTATTTAGAAATTTACATTTTTATAAAATGAGGCGATTTACGCATGATCAAAATTATAAGACCAGGGGTATAAATTGTTAGATCTATGGTAATTCCAATGTTTTTAGTTCAGTTAGAGATTAACAATCACTGCGTAAAGGTGTTACCATGCCTAAAGCAAGCAAATTTACCAAAGTTGAGCGTTCTCGAATTCTAGAATTCTATAAGCCAGGTTTGTCACGGCGGGCGATCGCAGCTAAGGTAAATCGCAGGAAAACTGTGATTTGCAACTTTCTAAAGAACAGTGAGAATTATGGAAAACAAAATCCTCTGGTAGGCCCCCCAAAATTTCTCCTGCATTGAGTAAGAGAATAAGATGGGTTGTTATGAAAGAGGGGGGACTTTCTTCTAGTCAAATTAAGGCAGTTACAGATGCTGATTGCAGTCTTGTAACCATCAAACGACACTTACGACAAAAAGCAATAGTAAATAAAAAGCGTAAACAAATTCCTCGGCTGCTTCCATGTCACAAGGTGGACCGCTTAAAGTTTGGTTGTGAATACCAAACATGGAACGTTGGGAAGTGGAAGAAAGTCCTGTTTTCTGATGAGAAAAAATTAAATCTAAATGGTCCTGATGGCTTCCAATGATATTGGCATAACAAAAACATGCCTCCTGAAATGTTCTCCACACATCATAGTGGTGGAGGGTCCCTAATGGTATGGGGTGCCTTTTCTTACAGAAGGACGATGGAGCTCCAGGTGGTGCAGGGTTGTCAAACAGCAGCTGGTTATGTTAGCATGCTACAAAAAGCATCATTGATGATGGAGGGCCATCGTTTGTGTGTGGATGGATGGTTATTCCAACAGAATAATGCTGCAATCCACGCTGCAAGACGGACCTTGACCTTTCTACAAGAAAATGGGGTCCATCTCTTGGGACATCCTGCATGCACACCAGCTTTGAACCCAATTGAAAATGTTTGAGGATGGATGACAAGAGATGTTTATCGAAATGGCAAACAATATTTAACAAAAAATTAACTTCGTGAAGCCATCTTCAGAAGCTGGAGCAACATCCCCCGCACCTTAATGGAAACGCTTATTTCTAGCATGCCCGACAGAATTTTTGAAGTCATCAAAAGCAGTGGATGTAGAACTCATTATTAAATTTGGTTGTTGAATGTTTTCATACACTTTTCATACACTTTTTGTACAATTTCGTAGAATTTTTGTCTCTGGTCTTATAATGTTGATCATGTGTAAATCGCCTCATTTTATAAAAATGTAAGTTTCTAAATAAAATGTTTGGAATATAGCTTTTTGTTTCCATAACCTTTTAGATTGTAGTATTGCTAACCTTAAGTGGGAGGAGTTTAAAATCTATCCGTAAAAAAATATTTCTTTTTAAAGATTTTTAAGTGGTCTTAAAATTTTGATCAGGAGTGTACATATAAACTACAAGAAAACTGAATGCATGGTCATCAGTAAAAAGAGGTGACCAAAATGCCAACTACAGGCTGGGGTTACTAAAATCAAGCAGGTACAGAAATTTAAATATCTGGGAAGTGTTCTACCATAGACATTGAGATCCGAAAGTGAATTGGCATTGCCAAAGATACATTCCAGAGTAGAGTATTGAGAGACAGAAAAATTTTGCACTTATCACATCATTCGGACTATTGTCCTCATCTTTGCTGCCATTTCTATGACGTTTCGGCCGTTGTACGCTCCGGCCTTCTTCAGGTGATATGAATTTCGAACCGAATTCTTTATTACGATCACTGGGGGTATAACATCCTCATTTTTTAGTCGTCAAAATCCAACTCTCTAAGTTACTTGTTCGCCACTGCTGTATCCTGGTATTGAACTCACAACTCTTTGGGTCAAGTCACAGGAACTAACCAACGTCTATATCCACTGGGCCATGTGTCCTAAAAGACAGCAACTGAGTTTCTGGGACTTATAAAGCTAATGTTCAGTAACCATTTTTTACCAGAGTTCATACTGCAATTTTTTATGTTGATGGTTTTATCTCGTACTAGCATTATAGCCCAGCATTGCTCGGGTGTAATGAAAGCTTTAAAACTAATCCATGGTCCTGGAGCTCACACTCTTTGGATGTTGGCATGAAAAACTAAAAATCAATAGTTGTTTCCAGTTAAAGCGAAACCGTAGACTGAAAGAAAACTGAATTGATGTAAGTCAAATTTTGATTTCCTGGTATCGATATCAAATAAGGTTTTTCGTCGTAAACTGAATTTTGAAGGCTACATAAGTCCTCTCAGTAAATGGTATCATGGCTGAGATTAAGAAATACAATTATACCTACTTAGAGCCAAACCCGAAGTAAAAACTAAAATAAAAGGGCTGAAAAAATACATACATACAGGCAGATAAACAGACACACACACAAACATCTTATATATATATATATATATATATATATATATATATATATATATATTATCGATTTTCCTGCACTATTGTAAGAACTGCAACCTTGAAACTTCTGAACATCGTTTCTTATGTCTTTGTCTATGAGTGTATCAAATTTGATTAAAATCGGACGACTTCTTCTATAACCTGATTTTTTCGATTGTCGATATTTATTGGGGATACCTCTATACAAAACCTAGCTAAGAACACTCGCAGATGCTTATAGTACAACTGTGTAAATTTTTAAGAAAATCGGTTCAGCCGTTTTGGTGTCTATTGGTAATGCACACACACACATACACACACACACACAAAGTTCCATTTATAAATAAGTTTAGATTTTTTGATGTTAATGGTTTTTTCTAGTATTTTTACCAGAGCTCATATTGCTATTTTTTGACACCAATGACTTTCTCTGACACTCCAAATTACTGGTTCCCATATTGTAATCATTTCTATGCTTGGTCGGCTTAGGAGATTTTTGTAGCCTAGGACATGTAATCATTTCTTAAGTTTATGTAGTTTCCAGTGTCGTTTTTTTAATCTATTATTTGAACTTCATCCAGTAAGAGGCGGTGATGGTTTTTCTATCTCCCCTCGTACTACAGCCTTGCGATGTCTTTGCAGGCCGTCCCTTACCTTAAGGGACGGCCTGTTTCTCTCTTATATTTCTTTCCATAGCTACATTGAATGGCGTACACACAGTCTTTAGTGATTCTGAGAGTTGTTATCCTCATGCACCCCTGCTTTCATGTTCGTTGGAGTTGTTGTCATGTACCCTGGATAATTGTTACGTTGTAGGGTACTGCTTATACTGACCATTTCCTGTTCGTATGTCTCTGGGGTCGCCGCTTATGACTTTCGCTCGATGTTACAGGCAGCGGACGATCCCTTTCTTTAAACTGTATGGGTGGTGGGAATTGAAGTTAAGGTATTGTCCGGTGAATGTTGGCTTGCGGTCTACGAATGTCTTGAATCCCCGCCCTCTGTCAGAGTTATTAGCACACCCAGGAATGCCAGTTTGTGGTCACTCACTTTTTTAATAGTGAAATGTATTGATGGTCTTATTGAGTTCACATGGTCCAGTAGCTTCTGGACGTCCTCCGGCCATGGCCAGAGTCTGAAGGTGGCATCAATGTATCTCAGCGATAGTGTTGGCTTTAGAACTGCAGATTCTACTGCCATTTCTTCAAAGTATTCCATGTACGAGGGTCATTCAATAAATAAGGTGAATTTTTCGGTATAAGGATATCTACGAGGGTCATTTAATAAATAAGGTGAATTTTTCGGTATACGGACTTCTACGGGGGTCATTCAATAAATAAGGTGAATTTTTCGGTATAAGGACTTCTACGAGGGTCATTTAATAAATAAGGTGGATTTTTCGGTATAAGGACTTCTACGAGGGTCATTTAATAAATAAGGTGAATTTTTCGGTATAAGGACTTCTAATACAGATAGAAGCTTACTTATTTAAAAAAAAATTCCTTTACTTCTTTTTCAAAGGGATTTAATTTTTTTGCAGATTGAAAAAAAAAAACTTTAAGAGTTTTGGAGATTAACAAAGATGGCCGACCAAGAAGTATGCTCCTGGATTGAACAGAGGTCAGTTATCAAATTTTTGGTTGATGAAGGGTGTAAACCAGCTGAAATTCATAGGAGAATGTCAACCGTGTATGGTGCCACATGTTTCAGCCAAACAATGTCTAAAAGTGGGCTAAATTGTTTAAAGAAGGACGGAGCAGTGTTGAGGATGAAGATAGGCCTGGGAGGCTTACAGAAGTGACGTCTCCTGAGGTGATCGAATCTGTCAATGAACTCATTCAGTCTGACAGAAGGGTGACAGTGAATGACATTGCAAGTACTTTGAACCTACCTGTTCGAACAGCACACAATAGTACCTCCACCGTCAGTACCTTGGTGAACAGACTCACCACATCCAGGCTCACCATCTGGTTGCATTGGATGGAAGCATCTTTGATAAATTCCATGAAATGGGCGAAGTTTCAATCATATGATGGTGACTTTCTTATCAGTGAGTCAATTATATCTACAGGGAAGCAACTCAGAGGATGACACACCGAGCCTAGGCTGCTAACAATCGGCCTGAGCGGAATACCGTCTTTGTGAATCTTAGGTAGACCATACATGTAGCTTGTTGTAACGTTGAGACAACTGCCTGTATTTCCAAGGCTGTAAGTTATCCTTCTTCTTGATTAGGATCTGCGACAGCTGTCGTTCCGTTTTCAACGTGGGGTCTTTCTCTACAACTTTTAATGAGGTCTTTCAGTTTCTTGGTGTATCTAGTTTTGTCCATCTCTACGGTTGCATTGCCTTTGTCTGCTGGTAGTATGATGATGTTCTCATTCCTCTGTAGGGTCCTGATTGTCAGCCCCTCTTTTGTGATGTTTGGTTTCGGTGGCTTAGCTGTTCTGTTTTCAATGTGTGGCCTTTCTTTACCTTGCTATAGCTACCACTTCTAATAAGGTCTTCCAGTTTCTGGTGTATTCTCTTTTGTCCATCACTACAGTTGCATTGCCTTTGTCTGCTGGTAGTATGATGATGTTCTCATTCCACTGTTTGGTCCTGATTGCCAGCCCCTCTTTTGTGATGACCCTAACCCTAGCCTCTCCTCTTATGAGATGTTTGGTTTGGGTGACTGGGCTTTCTCCAATGTCTGTCTCATTTTTCATCTTAACTCTTTCGCCTGAGCCTGAGTGATGTTCAAGGCTGTTTACTCGATACGGGCAATGATGTCTAAGTATGGTATCTGCCTGATAGTTGCTGCGAAGTTGAGACCCTTTAGCACTGACTCTACAGAGGCACTCAGCTGATGTTGACAACTGCTTTTACAGGGAGGTGACGGAACTCTAGTGTTACCTTCAGATCTTTTAACCTTAGTTCCAGTACTTGGCTGACCTTGACTGCATCGAATTTTTGCCTGAAGGATTTATCCAACTTTTTCAGGATCCTTTTTCGGTCTTCTTCATCAGTGATCCTGCTGAGGAATGCCTCGAGCCTCTGGGAGATATCGGAATGTAATTTTTGTTTCATCCATCGGTTGTACTGGATACGTTTTCGGACCAGGGCGTGACGGCAAGTCTCGATGCCAAGCCTACAGGGATGAGTCGCAGTTCCCTGTATCGGTGTAGGAATGTCAGGTGGTTTGATATTCGTGCCAGATTCAGGTAGGACTTTCTGTTTGTCTCCATATTTTTGGTCCGTACCGATCCTTCAGTATCTAGTAAAAAATACTAGAGAAAAGCATTAACATAAAAAATTGCAATATGAACTCTGGTAAAAAATGTTACTGAAGATTAGGCTTATAAGTTCCAGAAACTCAGTTGTTGTTGTCTTTAAGGATACACGGTCCAGTGGATATAGACGTTGGTTAGTTCCAGGGACTTGACCCAAAAAGTTGTGAATTCAATACCGGGTTACAGTTACTTGGTGAACAAGTAACTTAGTGAGTCTAGTTAAAGGAAGATAACTTATGACTACCAAAATAGGAATAAGAATGATATAGAATAAAGAGTTCGGGTCGAAATTCCTGATACCTGAAGAAGACCGGGGCGTACAACGGCTGAAACATCGTACAAATGGCAACAAAGATGAGGACAATAGTCCGAATAATGTAAATACTGTAAATACTACCTCATCTCAGAAATATAGACAAATAGAATGATCTATTATTAAACGTCATACAAATGGCAACAAAGATGAGGACAATAGTCCGAATAATATAAATACTGAAAATACTACCTCATCTCAGAAATATAAACAAATAGAATGGTCTATTATTAAACGTCGTATAAATGGCAACAATGGTGAAGACAATATAGTCCGAATAATGTAAATAGTGCGTTGTGGTGCAGTGGATGTCAGCACGGAACGAGAAATCGGGGAGCCGAGTTCAAATTCCAGTTGAATTCATTGCATTCACTTACGTGCAAATACCCCTGGGTAAGGTATTAATCCGTCTCTTTCCTCCAGTTATGGGTTAAATAACAGGACAAATTGGGTTCTATAGCCTTGGCTGGCAACCAATCTACCGCAGAAAGCAATGGCAACCTACTGCGTGATCTTCTGCCCAGTCAGTCATGTCCCTTTCGAGACATGATCGCCCAAGCGTGTTTCACGTATGGCACTTAACTGACTGAATGTAAATAGTGTAAATACTACCTCATCTCAGAAATATAGACAGATAAAATGATCTATTATTAAACGTATAATGACACCACCATTTACTCGGGTCTCAATAGGAAATCTGCCAAGGATGACAAAGTAAAACTGACCGCTGCTCTTGAAACGAACCTCCAATCAGTGATAAACTGGGAGAGAAAATGGCTCCAAAACAAAACTACTATTTTTTTAACCAATATAAACAAACTTTCCTGCCAGCTATATCGGTATGGCTGATGCAAGTTTTCTTGAGAGCAACACACTGCGTTTCCTTGGCCTCACTTTTTCAATCGACCTGAAATAGAATATCGGATCTA
This sequence comes from Ascarosepion bandense, assembly GCA_037127315.1. Lineage (NCBI taxonomy): Eukaryota > Metazoa > Mollusca > Cephalopoda > Sepiida > Sepiidae > Ascarosepion > Ascarosepion bandense. Next base: position 374,820 of record JBBBDQ010001167.1, on the reverse strand, counting down.
AAGCTGCATCTACTGCTAGGAAGGTTGGGTCTTTGTGCCGGGCCAGAAAGATTTTCTCGTCAGATTTCATATTGCCTATTTATAAATCTACCATTCGTCCATGCATTGAATATTGTTGCCATATCTGGTCGGGTGCTCCTGCTATTCATCCCGGGGTTCTCGATAAATCCAAAGAAGGATCTGCAATATAATTTTTTTTTATTACTCGTAAATAAGATAGAATGCATAAATAAGTTTTTAAATTAATGTATTTAATTGTAATTAAGGTTTTTTACTTGTACATAATTTAGTATATATTTATGTGTGGTTTTAAAAAAGATTTTAAAGTATATATATATATATATATATATATATATATATATATATATATATATATAATGCGCTAAAAATGTCTGCCTTCTTCCACCGAACGCCCATATCCCAGAGGTAGAATCGCCGACTGACGCCAATTTGGTCGGGTTTCAATCCTGGGTTAAAAAGCAATCGGAGTCTAACCGTACTGATAAGCGCTGATACAGCGAAACAGAACTGTCTGCGGATGACAATATATATATATATATTTATTTATTTTCTAATTTTTTGGGAACGATTTTAAATTTATACATATTTGTAGATATTTATTTTTTAAACGCATTTTTTTCTTTTGATAAATTCTTAGACGTTTTTATCCTCATATCTTTTTTAGAAACGACTTAAAAATTATATATATTTGTAGATATTTATTTATTTTTAAAACGAATCGTGATTAATTCTTAGTCGAGAGTTTTTTTGTTTTTTTTTTAGCCGTTTGACAAGTATCGGACTAGTTCATGTACGGTTCGCCTCCTATTGTAAAGTGGCTCTGACTGTCGCCAATCAGAAGTGATTGCAAGACTTCGTCAGTCAGTCAGTTCAGTGCCATACGTGAAACACGCTTGGGCGATCATGTCTCGAAGGAGACAAGACTGACTGGGCTGAAGATTATCCCGCAGTAGGTTGCCATTGCTTTCTGCGATAGACTGGTTGCCAGCCAAGGCTATAGAACCCAATCCGTCCTGTTATTTAACCCATAACTGGAAAGAAGAGACGGATTAATACCTTTCCCAAAGGTATCAGGCCTAAATGTTATAAATGTTATAAATGGACCAGAAACTGATCATCTCTGGTCGGGTCGGGTCGGCGCGGTGAGGGGGGTATGATGTTGAGAGACCCGAAACCCCCTAGTGATTCTCGCGATGACATCACTGACGACACCCCGTAGCGCCCCCACTACGGTGCGTATGTTTGAAATGAAAAAGTCCTAACTTTGCATCTCGACTCGGTCACTTTCTCACCGATGTGACGTGGCTTCCCTCTATCTTTTCTACAAATATTTTCATGGAAACTACTCTGATTAGCTTTTTTTGTTCTTGGTTCTTCATTCACATGAATTTAAGCGTGTTACTAGATCTAGGTCCCACTCTTTTACCGTTGAAATATATGTAACTGCCACTTCGAGTTGAACAGTTTATTTTCCTGCACTTCCCACCTGTGGAACTCCCTTTCGTTTCCTTGCTTTCCTGACAGCTACAATCTCCAAATGTTTAAACGCAACGTCAGTTGCCATCATCGATCTTCTTGAACCCCATTCATCTTTTATCCTTTCTTCAATACCCACTGTACCAAGTCTTTTCTCTCACTGCCATCCCCTCTGCGCAGTAGTGGCAGTCCTGTCTTGTTTGGAGGTGAAATGATTAAACAAAATGACTGATAGCAAAACTATTTCCATAATGTTTACTGTTTTCAAAGCCATTAACTTGTACTAACTCCAATATTAATGTCAAATTCTTTTTTAATTATCGTTTCTTGGAGACAACATACGCCAATGTTACAACTACTTGTCACTCTCTTCAGCTAGCTGAAGAGAGTGACAAGAAAGGACTACAAATAAACTACAAGAAAACCGAATACATGGTCATCAGCAAAAAGGGTAGCCCCAAATGCCAATTACAGGTGAGGGACTCTAAAATCAAGCAGGTACAGAAATTTAAATACCTAGGAAGTGTTCTAACAGAAGACGGAAAGTGGGACACAGAGATGCGAAGGCAAATTGGCATGGCGAAGGAAGCATTCCAGAAGTTAAGTAAGATATTAAGAAACAGGACAATTTCACTAGAAACAGAAAGAGAGTACTGGATTGCTACGTGCTGTCCATCCTTCAATATGGCAGTGAATGCTGGACAATACCATCGAAGATGAAGGAAAAAAAGGACTTCAAATAAACTGAAATAAAGCCGAATGCATGGTCAGCAGAAAACGGGCAGCCCAAAATGCCAATTACAAGTGAGGGACTCCAAAATCAAACAGATACAGAAATTTAACTACCCAGGACGTGTTCTAACAGAAGACGGAAAGTGCGACACAGAGAACCGAAGGCGAATCGGCATGGCGAAGGAAGCATTCCAGAAGTTAAGTAAAGTATTAAGAAACATGACAATTTCACTAGAAACAAAGAGGAGAGTACTGGATTGCTATGTGATGTCGGTTCTTCAATATGGCAGTGAATGTTGGACAATATCTTCAAAGATGAAGGAAAAACTTGAAGTAGCTGAAATGTAGTTCTACAGAAGGATGCTGCGGATATCATGGACCGAGCATGTGAGCAATGACGGGGTGTTGGAAATGATGGAAACGAAAAGGAAATTAATACTGAGCATCAGGAAGGGACAGCTAAAGTTCCTGAGACATGCAAGAAGGAGGGCTTGGAGAACCTGATAATGACAGGCCAGATAGAGGGAAAAAGAGACAGAGGAAAGCATATTTGAAGGACCTAATCAGGTGGATGACGGAACGAGGGTTGCATGGAGTAACGGGAGAAAGCGTGCTAAGAGCCACCAGGGATAGGGAGACATGGAAAGCCATGATCGCCTGCGTCCTGAAGGGACATGGCACAAAAAAGAAAGAACTATATTAGATTGGCACCAAGGTGCCATCCTTTTACCATCAAAATAGTCAAATGTAACAACTACTTCTACTCTAACAGTTTCTTTTTCCTGTACTTCCTGTTTGTGGAACTCCCTTTCACATACTTGTTTCCCTAATAGCTACAATCTCCAAAAATTTAAATGCAAAATCAATTGTCATCTCCCTAAATATCATCCACCTACCTAAATACCATCCATCTTTTATCCTTTCTTCGGCATTCCCTGTACTGTTTTTATCTCACTCCAATCCACTGTGCACATGTGGCAATCCTGTGTTGCTTGGGGTGAAATGATTATTAAAAAGTAAAAAACAAGTACAACAATTTAAATCGTTCAAACAGAGGATGGAAACTGCGACACTGAAATCCAAAGCCCCAACTGGAATAAAGAAAGATGCTTTCCAAAACCTAAGCAAAGTATTAAGAAACAGGAAAATTTGTTAGAAACAATGGAAAGACACTAAAAAATTATAATGTGATATCAGTCCTTCCATATGGCAATGAATATTGAACAATTTCTATATAGATGAAGATGAAAGCAGCAGAAATGTGTTTTTACAGAAAGATGCTGAGAATGCTATGGAACTAACATGAGCAATAACTAAGTTTTAGTGAAAATTGAAACAAAAATACATAATATCAGGAAGGGATGTTGAAACTTCTGTGGAACATAATGAAGAAAAAGGGTTTAGAAAATTTTATATTCACAAAACATATTCAAGGCAAGAGGGACAAAGGAAAATAATGCATAACCTACCTAGCGAGCTTGAGTAAATAGATAGCAGAACAAGATTTAGGGGAGTTAACAAAAATATAAAATTTATTAAGAGCTACAAAAAAAGGAGATTGTGGAGAGCCATGGTTGCCCACGTTCTGAAAAGACACGGTACATACAAGAAAAGCAAGTTTGTGTAAATGGATGCTGGAACAGGGTTTAGGAGCGATAAAAAGACCAAATTCATTAAGGGCTAAAAAGACAGGAAATTGTGGAGAGCCATGGTTGCTTATGGCCTGAAGAGACATGGTACATACAAGAAAAAAAGCGCGTTTGTGTAAATGGATGCTAGAACAGGGTTTAGGCAAGATAAAAAGACCAAATTTATTAAGAGCTACTAAGGACAAGAAATTGTGGAGAGACATGTTCGCCCACGTCCTGAAGGGACATGGCACATACAAGAAGAAGAAAAGCAAATTTGAATAAATGGATGGTGGAACGGGGTTTAGGAGAGATAAAAAGACCAAATTTATTTAGAGCTACAAAGGACAGGAAATTGTGGAGAATTTTCCTTCAGGACATGGTACATACAAGAAAAAAAGCGCGTTTGTGTAAATGGATGCTGGAACATGGTTTTGTAGAGATAAAAAGACCAAATTTATTAAGGGCTACAAAAGACAGGAAATTGTGGAGAGCCATGGTTGCCCATGTCCTGAAGGGAGATGGTACATACAAGAAGAAAAGCAAGTTTGTGTAAATGGATGCAGGAACATGGTTTTGTTTTGTTATTTTATAAGCGTTTCACCCCGAGCAAGGCATGTCACTGCCACTACTGTGCAGGGGGCTACGTAGAGTGGAGAAAGGCTGGTTAAATATAGGAAATGACAGAGGGTGGGTGAGAGGTGGGTAAGGATTTGGGTAGATGAGAGTGTTGTGAGAATAGTTGGGAGTTAGTGTGATAGGTGGTATCTATTGACCCTACATTTAAACACCTGGAGATTGTAACTGTCGGGAAAGCAGACTTGTGGAAGGGAGTTCCACAGGCGGGAAGCACGAGAAAAGAAGCTGTTGGAGTAGAACTTACGGTTACATCTTATTTGTTTAACTGTAAAAGGGTGGGACCTAGTTGCTAATCTAGTATCTCGTGTAAATTCGTGCTTAGGCGGCACCAGTGATCTAAGCTCATCGGAGCAGAAGCCATGAGAGTACTTGTAGAAGAGGCACAGGGAAGCCACATCACGCCGGTGTGAGAGCGGCTGCAGCCGGTCTCCCAAGTCAGTATCAACCACGTTACAGATCCTCCTTTGTATTTTGTCAAGAAGCCCAAGGAGAGCAGCAGGGGCACCCGACCAGATATGGTAGCAATATTCAATACACGGGCGGATGGTAGATTTGTATATGTGCAGAATAGATTCAGGTGGGAAAAATTTCCGGGCCCTGCACAGGGAGCCGACTTTCATAGCAGCAGATTTGGCAATGGATTCAATATAGTCATTCCATTTGAGGTCCGCCGAGAGTGTAAGGCCAAGGAGGCGTAGTATTTTACTCTCTGGGAGGCTAGCCTGTCCCATGCTAATGGGAGGTAGATGCGATTGTCTATGGTGGTTAGTTGATAACAGCTTTGTTTTGGAGGCATTGAAATTTACCAACCATTCCCTACCCCAGGTCACTACGGATTGGAGGTCCCTTTCAAGTACGGCAGCGAGGTTCACTTTGTCGTCCAGACCTGGTTTCTGATCGATGCGGGAGTAGATTGTTGTGTCGTCGGCATACATGCCAACTTAGGATCTAATGGTGTCGGGGAGATCATTAATGTAGATCAGAAAGAGCGTGGGACCTAGGATAGAACCTTGAGGGACGCCCGCGTTCGTCTGGTAGTTTTGGGAGGCATGCCCATTTAATACCACCTTCAATGTGCGGTTAGAGAGGAAGGACTGGATGAGGTCAAACAGATGTCCAGTTATCCCATAGCTCCGCAGTTTGCACAAGAGGCCAGCATGCCAGACCCTGTCGAATGCTTTGGAGATATCCAAGGCAACGGTTCGGGCTTCACCATTCTTGTCGAGTGCCTGGTATATGTACTCGGTAATGGTCGTTAGCATATCAGCAGTAGACCTGGTGAAGCGAAACCCATACTGTTTGTCAGAGAGAAGCCCGTTGGCCATAAGATGCTGAATCACCTCGGTGTTGATAATGGCTTCGAAAACTTTGCCAAAGATTGGAAGGAGACTAATAGGACGGTAATTGGCGGGGTCTGAGGGTTCGCCAGAATTCTTAAATATAGGTACTACGCAAGAGGACTTCCAACAGGCAGGAAAGCAGGAAGCAGATAGGCAGAGGTTATAGAGTTTAGAGAGGACAGAGGAGAGTTCTGGGGCACATTTCTTCAGTACTATGACTGGGATTCCGTCACCGCCGCTCGCTTTGTGTGGGTCAAGTTGTGCAATTATCTTGGCGACCAGCGAGGGTGAAATGTGGACGTTATTTAGTTGAGCCTTAGTTCTGGGTGGGAAGTCTGGTGTAGGTATTCCTAACGAGTCCAGTGTCGAATTGGTTGAGAATCTACGGGCAAAGCATTCAGCCTTGTCGGCTGGGGAGGTGAGAACTTCAAATTCATTGATTAGTGGGGGTATTGAAGTCTTGTTCCTGCTGAGCATGCTTTTGCAGAGACGCCAGTAATCTTTGGAGCCAAACTTAGAGGATGCTATGCGTTGCCTAATTCTGGTAGCAAACGCCCTCTTGGCTTCGTTCAGTACTTTTTTACACTTGTTCCGTGCTGAGGTGAAAAGGCGCCTGTTTTGGTTCGACGAGCAGCTTCGATAGAGCCGGAAGAAATGGTTCCGGTGGGCAATAGCGGCCGAGCAAGCGGGTGAGAACCAGGGGGACGAATTTGGTTTTAGTTGGAATTTTCTGGCAGGGATAAAAGCATCGATACCAGCCTTAACCCAAGAGGAGACTTCGGAGGCACAGTCTTCGACAGGAAGATCAAAGACGTTGTTCCAGGGGACGTCGCAGAGGAAGTCCCTGAACGAGTCCCAGTCGGCTCTTTGGTAGCAGTATGATATTCTGCTGGTCTGGTTTTCTTGGGTAGAGTTAGTGCGGATTGATATGTTTACGGAGACTACGGCGTGGTCAGAGTTTCCGAGGGGGCAGAGTTGCCTGGTAGTGCAGGAGTCTGGGATGGAGGTAAAACAAAGGTCGAGTAAAGAGTCCCTTCCGTTAGGGTTTTTAGAGAAACGCGTGGGGAAGTCCACCACTTGCGTTAGAGCTTGGGCTATTGAAAAGTGCATGGTGCGGATCCCAGCAAGGTCGGTGGCTGAGTTTTCAAGCCACTTGGTGTGGTGGGCGTTAAAATCGCCAAACACAAATATATGGGCAGATGGGTGAGAAGAAATGGCCCTGTCGATGTTAGTAGAGATGCAATCAAGTAACGTACAGTCAGAGGAGGAGGAGGAGCGGTAGAGGAAGAAGAGATAGCTAACCGAGCTTAGAGAGATAAAAAGACCAAATTTATTAAGGGCTACAAAAGACAGGAAATTGTGGAGAGCCATGGTTGCCCATGTCCTGAAGGGAGATGGTACATACAAGAAAAAAGTGCGTTTGTGCAAATGGATGCTGGAACAGGATTTAGGAGAGATAAAAAGACCAAATTCATTAAGGGCTACAAAAGACAGGAAATTGTGGAGAGCCATGGTTGCCCATGTCCTGAAGGGACATGGTACACACAAGAAAAAAAGCGCGTTTAGAAGACTTAACAAAAAGACAAAATCTATTAAGAGCTATAAGGAACAGAATATTGTGGAGAGCCATGATCGCCAATATCCTGAATGACCAAAGTGGAGTTACAAAAAAGAGTTGGTTTTGTATTTCATTCTGATGATCAGGCCCTGATAACAGCAATAATTACACAAATAATCCACAAACATCACATGACACAACACAATCAAATGAAACTTAAACTCATTGGATTTTCTAGTTATTGGAGTTACATGTTTGGCTTTAAGTTAAACTTAATAAAAGCATTTACAATAATTATTTGTTAGTCTGATGCAGGTCAGAGTGACCTTGGCTGAGCTGAGTAAATATTTCATAACGTTGGTAATTAATCATTGTCCCAATTAATTTAGTAAACAAACTAATAATTGTGATAAAAATTAAAATTGACTTTATTTACATTTTTATGACAGAGCTTTTTGCATGTAAAGGTGTATTCATTTTAAGGTGCATCTTTTCATACGAAACAGGCATATTTTAAATATTCAGTAAAATATACATGTGTCAGATATAAAAAAGGTTATACATTTTAGTAAATGTCATTACTCACTTCACTTACATTACTTAGACTGGATGTGCGTTGTGGTGCAGTAGATATCGACTCGGAATGAGAAATTGGGGAGCCGAGTTCGAATTCCAGCTGACTTCCTTGCATTCACTTACGTGCAAATACCCTTGGGAAAGGTATTAATCCGTCTCTTCCCTCCAGTTATGGGTTAAATAACAGGACAGATTGGGTTCTATATCCTTGGCTGGCAACCAGTCTACCGCAGAAAGCAATGGTAACCTACTACGGGATAATCTTCTGCCCAGTCAGTCATGTTTCTTTTGAGACATGATTGCCCAAGCGTGTATCATGTATGCCACTTAACTGACTAACTGAATATAATTATTTAAATTATGATTAAAACTTCTACCGGTCATAAAATGGGGGATCGGTTTTCTATTGTTATGAAGTAATAAACTGATCCCTCACTAATTACTACGTAATAATATAATACATCTGTTCTCTCTCCAGCTATGAGCCAAATAATAGGACAGATTGGGTTCTGTAACCTTGGTCAGCAACCAGTCTACCGCAGAAAGCAATGGCAACCTACTGCGGGATAATATTCTGTCCAGTCAGTCATGTCTCTTTCGAGACATGATCGCCCAAGTGTGTATCACGTATGGCACTTAACTGACTGACTGACATTACTCACAGTTTACAGAAGAAAAAGAAACTACATGTCTGTTGCCTTAGAGAATCTGCATATACTTTTGGTTGTTGGTGAGACATTAGCTTAGCCAGTTCATTTTCTTTTTGATATATGTCTGTAGAAGTGTTGGTATTGTTGAATTGACTGACTATGACCTGTTGCAAAGTTTTGTATTTATCTGATTTCAAGGGAAACAAACTGGAACTATTCTGAATTTATTCAAACCTAACAATGATTAGTTTCAAATTTCAATTTTATAAGTTGAGATTATTTTCTGGCATGTCACCAAATTTAATCACCATATTTACCAGCAGGGACATAAAGGCCATGAAAAAAGTGGGGTTCACCAGGAATCAGTGCATGTATTAAGCTTAGCTCTGAGAGTGCACACTCTTGGGAGTGCACAAACATGATATCAGTAAAAGTTTCATTTAAACTGATGAATTAGAAAAATCTTATTTTAAAAATAATGTTATGGAGTAAATATGACATCCCTGGTAACACAAATGAACCAGGCAAAAGATGCCTTAAATAAAGAACTCAAACAGAGTTCAGGGTTAAATTTCAACTCAATGTCTATCTTGTCAGACTCTCTGCCTCTGAGCGGAGAGTAACCAAGATGAGGCTATCTCAAAAGGCAGAGTCTCATCTGGTGAAAAACAGACAAGACCTAACCTTGCCTTCTGCAAGGTCTAAGGGAAATTTTGCCCAAGCTGAACAGCTTGGAATTCTCATGTTAAAAACTAACCTTGTGTGAAATCCAGGAGGTTTCTGATAAATGCCCAGAGTTCCAGCTGAACTCAACTTTGTCGGACTCTCTGCCTTCAAGTGGAGAGGAACCCAGACAAGTGAAGAGGAACCCAGACAAGACGCTGCCTTCAGCATCGCCTCGTCTGGAGAAAAGTAAACAAGAGCCCAATCCTGCTTTATACAAGGTCTCTGGGAAATTTTTACCCGACCTTATGGGCTCAGAATTCTCATGTTAAAAACTGACCTTATGCCATATCCGGACTCCATGGGGAGGTTTCTGGCCACCCAAAAATGTCAGTCGGTTGTGCCATACGTAATACACACTTGGGCGATCATGTCTCAAAAGAGACATAACTGACTGAGCAGAAGGTTATCCTGCAGTAGGTTGCTATTAGACTGATTGCCCATCAAGGCTACAGAACCCAATCTGTTCTGTTATTTAACCTATAACTAAAGGGAAAAGAAGGATTAATACATTTCCCAAGAGTATGTGTGTGTAAGTGAATGAAAGGAATTTAACTGGAATTCAATCTCGGTCCCTCAATTTCTTGTTCCAAGCCAATATCCACTGCACCACAACGCACAAAAAAAAAAAAAAAAAAAAAAAAAAAAAAAATGAAAAATTAATCCATGTTTCAGATGTGGAAAGTTACATCTCGGAAATGACTGTCCCTTTAAGAATTTAATGTGCTACAAGTGTGAAAAATATAGACATTAAAATTTATACTGCAAAAAGCAAGGAAAAGTTCTTACAGAAAAAATTTCATACATAGCATTGAGATGGAAAAATACAGAAAGCCAAAGAAAATTTATCTACATGAAAATTAATAAAGTGGATGTAAAAATCCAGCTAGACAATGTTAGTGATATTAAAATAATCAATGAAGCCACATGGAAAGCAAACAGAAAGCTTGTATTTAAAAGAACTTATAATATCTAAAATGTGGGGTAAGGAATTATTTGCTACTAGCAATATAGCCCGGCGTTGCCCGGGTGTAATGAAAGCTTTTATTTATATATTATCGATTTCCTGCACTACTGTAAGAACTGCAACCTTGAAACTTCTGAATATCATTTTTTATGTCTTTGTCTATGAGTACATCAAATTTGATTAAAATCAGACAACTCCTACTATAAGCCGATTTTTTCGATTATCGATTTTCCATATTTATCGGGGGTACCTCGATACAAAACCTAGCTAAGAACACTCGCAGGCACTTGTAGTACAACTGTGTAAATTTTCAAGAAAATCGGTTCAGCCGTTTCGGAGTATATAGGTAACGGACACACACATACACACACAGAGACAAAGTTCCATTTATAAATAAGTTCAGATTTTCTTTTCTCGTTATACGTATTCCCATTTTTGTTGTTTCTGTTTTTGGAAGTTTTCAAGTGATGTGATTTTTGTTATTTGTTAAAGATCTTTGTGATTTCCTAGCACCAGTGCATAGAAGCTGATGATCTTTAAGATTAATTTGTTTGAAGTAGTTTTTAACTTGTTTTGCAAAAATCAACTTACACACATATTCACGCGTGAAAACTTTGTTGTAAAATGTAGATAAATTGTAGTTTTAACTTTTCCCATGATCATCTGAGGTTTGTTTACTTTTCTAATTGTGACATTGATTAATTACCAAAGCCAATATAAGATGTTGACCTCATAAAAAGAACTTGAAATGCAACATTTTTTTTTATAAAAGGCGTTTTGTTTGATCAGAGTTAGTGAAAAAAAATGGCAGTTAATTTGAATGCATCTCTTTAAAAACGGCGTAAAAACATAGAAGTGTTGAATTTTCTCCATAAATTTTTATGATCATTTAAAAATATATGATGATAATAAATCAAATGATAGAAGTCAAAATTAAATCACCTGAATTTATGAGAACAGCAATGAACGATTGGTTTTCTATATCAGAGGTATTTTTTTTTTTTGTCTTATCCACTGAAGTTGTTGTCAACATACTTTATGGATTGATGGATTAAAATAAATTACTTTTTCAGCTTTTAATAAAAATAGATTGTTCTAATTCATCAATTTAAAATAATTTTTTCTAATTCATCAATTTAGAATAATTTATTTCTAATTAATCTTTTTAAAATAAAACTGATCTAATTCATCAATTTAAAAAAATAATTCATGGATTAAAATTGTTGTAATTCAATTTAAAATGAAATATTTCTAATTCATCAATTTAATTAAAATTGTTCTAATTCATTAATTTAAAATAATATTGTACAAATTTATCAATGTTACTTTGCAAGAAGCATAAAAATCGGGTTATAGAAGGAGTGGTCCGATTTTAATCAAATTTGATGCACTCATAGACAAAGACATAAGAAACGATATTCAGAATTTTCAAGGTTGCAGTTCTTACAATAGTGCAGAAAATCGATAATATATATATATATATATATATATATAAGGCAAGATGTCTGTGTGTCTGTTTATCTGCCTGTATGTCTGTACTTTTTCAGTCCTTTTATTTTAGTTTTTGCTTCGGGTTTGGTTCTAAGTAGGTATAATTGTAGTTCTTAGTCTCTGCCATCATACCATTTACTCAGAGGACTTATTTAGCCTTCAAAATTCAGTTTACGACGAAAAAAACTTATTTGATATCGATACCAGGAAATCAAAATTTGACTTACATCCATTCATTTTTCTTTCAGTCTACGGTTTCGCTTTAACTGGAAAAAACTATTGCTTTTTAGTCTTTCGTGCCAACGTTCAAAGAGTCTGAGCTCCAGGACCATGGATTAGTTTTAAAGCTTTCATTACATCCAAGCAACGCCGGGCTATACTGCTAGTATATATATATATATATATATATATATATATATATATATATGTATGTATGTGTGTGTGTGTGTGTGTGTGTGTGTGTGTGTGTATGTGTGTGTGCGATTGGTAAATTGTCGCAATTATATTATTATTTCAAATATTCTTTAGACTGAGTCTGAGCTCCAGGACCATGGATTAGTTTTAAAGCTTTCATTACACCCGAGCAACGCCGGACTATACTGCTAGTAATGATAATAAATAAGAAGGATAACAAGAAGAAAATGGAAAAAATATAAAATAAAAAAGAATGATAATGAAGAAAAAGTAAGAGAAAAGAAGAATGATCATGGAGAAGAGAGTGAAAAGGAGAAGTTAAAAGAAACAGAAGAAGAGGAATAATTAAAAAAAAAAAGAAAATACTAATGATAAAATTAAATACTTCTTCCATGTGCTGCATCCTGTCAGATCAAAGGTGATCATGCCTCTCCACAACGTTCTATTTTGTGTGGCTCTTAGCAGTTTTTCTACCTTTGCTAAGGTGCTTTTATTCCAACATCCAATCACACAAGCTCATCAAAAAAGTGGCTTGCTGTCTTCTGTTATCTGTCTTGTTTTCAATATGCCCTGTGAGGATTAAGTTTTCCAAGCCTTCCTTTTTCATTATGTAGAACCACATTTATGCTGCTTCTAGTTTTGTCCTCATCCTCAGGAAAATTGTCCAACATTCACTGCCATATAACAGCTGATCTTTTTAAGCATTGCTCAGGTGTGGCACAAGGCTGAAAGAATGGAGTACCAGTGAGGATCAAACTCACTACTCAGTTGTAACAGGTTCTAGTGAGACAAGCTTGCTAACCATTGCATCACATTAAGTTGCCCTTGTTGCCATATAAGAGGATGGCTAGCACAAAACAATCCAGCACTCTTATCTATGTTTCTAGCTAATTTTGTCTGTTTCTGGAATGTCCCTTTCGCTAGTTAAATGTTTTCCAACCTCAATTAAAATAAACTGCATCTGGCAGCAAGGCCACTGATTGGGAGGTTCTGAGGAGCATGTAACCACCTCTTAATTTCTGTTGTTCCCACATCCACCCTGACCAGGAGTGGTAGCACCTGTTAGGGTCCCAGCTATGGGCAAATAGTTAAACCCCAAACTGGGGTCAAAACATTCAGTCAGTCACTTAAGTGCCATACGTGATACACACTTGGGTGATCATGTCTCGAAAGAGACAGGACTGACTGGGCAGAAGATTATCCCGCAGTAGGTTGCCATTGCTTTCTGTGGTAGACTGGTTGCCGGCCAAGGTTATAGAACCCAATTTGTCCTGTTATTTAACCCATAACTGGAAGGAAGAGACAGATTAATACCTTTCCCAAGGGTATTTGCGTGTAAGTGAATACGATGGATTCAACTGGAATTCGAACTCGGCTCCCCAGTTTCTCGTTCCGAGCCAATATCCACTGGACCACAACGATTATAAAGTATAAAAATAGACTTTTATAAAAAAAATACGTTTTTGAAGGAAAAATATTACCAACAACACATTTTTGAAGGAAAAAAATTATTACCAGCAATACATTTTTGAATACAAAACTAAAGGACATCTTCAGTTTTATAAAATAAAAAAAATAATAAATTTTTTTTTTATTAAAATCTGACTAAATCAATTTTCTCTTTTGAGATATGATTGACTGGGCAGAAGATTATCCCGCAGTAGGTTTCTGCGGTGGACTGGTTGCCAGCCAAGGCTATAGAACCCAATCTGTCATGTTATTTGACTCATAGCTAGAATGAAAGGAGATGTATGATTACGTTGTAATTGGTGGGGGATCAGTTTATTACTTCATAACAATAGAAAACCAAACCTCCACTTCATGACCAGTATAAGCTTTAATCATGATTCCAGCTATTATATTCATTCAGTCAGTTAAGTGCCATACGTGAAACATGCTTGGGCGATCACGTCTTGAAAGAGACGTGACTAACTAGGCAGAAGATTCTCCCAGAGTAGGTTGCCATTGCTTTCTGTGGTGGACTGGTTGCCTCTTCAATGTACAAGAACTAAAGAAAAAATTAAATAAATAAAGCTCAATCATTCATACCAAGTATATAAGTTAGCAAATATAATTTATTAAGTATTCATAATAGATAAATGACAATGATGGTCACAGACAATTACTTAACAAGCTATTTTGTTTAGAAGCAGTTTTCAAAATCTGAGTTGACTTGTATATGTGCAAGATGGATTCAGGTAGAAAAAACTCCCTGGCCCGACACAGTGACCCAACCTTCTCAGCAGTGGATTTGGCTTCATATCAAAATTAAAATCCCATTAAACTGATTAGATGAGTATATCATTCAATCTCCATCTTCATTACTTCCGTTTTCTCTCTTAACTAAAGTCTTCTCATTTTCTTTGCATGGGTGAAATGATTATAAAAAGAAAGAAAAAAAGAAACTCATCCATATGAATTGATTATTGATGAATGTGTGTGTGTGTGTGTAGAATCAGTCACACTTTTTGGAGGAACTGATAAAAGAAGATGTGTGGTAGATAGCGGCTCAAAACAGGAAGCCGAGTTCGAATTCCAGTTGAATTCCTTGCATTCACTTACGCACAAATACTCTTGGGAAAGGTATTACTTTGTCTCTTTCTTCCAGTTATGGGTTAAATAATAAGACAGAATGGATTCTATAGCCTTGGCTAGCAATCAGTCTATCGTAGAAAGTAATAGGAACCTACTGCGGGATAATCTTCTGCCTATTCAGTCACGTCTCTTTTGAGACATGATTGCCCAAGCTTGTCTCGCGTATGGCACTTAACTGGTATATAACAGAGAAATGGTGCAAAGAGCATCACAAAGTCTCTAAACAGCTCTCCTTTACCTTGACTGGCTGCCAACCAAGGCAAGTTAACTTATAACCTAAGGAAGATGGATTCATGCCTTTTCTGAGAGTATTAGTTTCAAGTGAATGAAATATAATCTACTGGAATTTCAGACTGCAGGGAGAGAAAGATCCATGACTTTCTAGACTAAGTGGATGCATGGATGGTGCAATGAATAATAGCTTGAAATGAGAAATTGGGGAGGCAAGTTCAAATTGCAGTCAGTTTTGTTACTTTCAGTCAGTCATTTAAGTGCCATACATGATACACGCTTGGGTGATCATGTCTCGAAAGAGACATGACTGACTGTGTAGAAGATTATCCCGCAGTAGGTTGCCATTGCTTTCTGCGGTAGACTGGTTGCCGACCAAGGCTATAGAACCCAATCTGTCCTATTATTTAACCCATAACTGGAGGAAAGAGACAGATTAATACCTTTCCCAAGGGTATTTGCGCGTAAGTGAATGCAAGGAATTCAATTGCAATTCGAACTCGGTTCCCCGATTTCTCGTTCCGAGCCGATATCCACTGCGCCACAACGCACATTCACTTTCTCTTATGTAAAATTACCCTCAGGAAAAGTATGAATTCATTTATTTGTTAAGTTCTAGCTATGGGTTAAACAGTAAAGCAGTCTGGGCTTTGGTTGGCAACCAGTCTAGGAGAAAAACAACATTGAATTAAAAGAAAGAAAAAAAAAGAAGCCCAACATATTTTCTTGTTAAGACTGCTCGGATGCTTTTATTCTCTCTGCTAATATCTTTTCAGAATTTATATTTTCTACAGACGCCATCTCACTATTGGAATCTGTACCATTGTTGCTTTCAAGTTTAAAACCGGATTCTTTTGCTTTGACATCAAGAGCAGCAGACTCTATCTCAGCTTTCATCTCTAAAGGTGCACTCATTTCCTCAACTTTAGTCTTTAAGGGGGCACTCATTTCACAGTCAGATAATTCAGCTTCAGAGGAACTTCCAGCCTAAAACAAAATAAAAAAGGAAAAAATAAACATTTAGGCATAAAATGATGCCAATATTATCATGGTTACTTCTAGTATATTGTTGTAACAAAATAATCCATTCAAATATGATCATTTTATTGTCAGTTTATTCCGTCTTGCTATTTTTATCCCAAATCTCTGGCTCAATACACTCTTCATTATTACTATTATTTTATTACTAGTTTTATTTCGTCTTATTATTGTTGCTTATAATACCAACACTGGCTCTATACACTCTTCATTATTACTATTATTTTATTACTAGTTTTATTCCATCTTATTATTGTTGCTTTTTATCCCAACACTCTGGCTCTATACACTCTTCATTATTACTATTATTTTATTACTAGTTTTATTTCATCTTATTATTGTTGCTTATAATAACAACACTCTGGCTCTATACACGCTTCATTAGTATTATTATTTTATTACTTGTTTTAGTCCATCTTATTATTGTTGATTTTTGAGGAAGCTTCTTATAATGTTGCATTGATGACATTAAACAAAGGATATATACAAATTGGAACAATCTAAATTCATTGTTTTAAATGAATTTTAAAAAAATTAATCAATTCAAAGTTTTATTAATTTGTATAGATCTACAAACAAATAAAAACTTTGAACTGATTAATTTTTTTAAAATTCATTTTGCAACTGACTAATTTTGACAATCATAATTACATTGTTGCTTAGTATAATAAATGCCTTCCTCTCTTTCGGTGTTCTCCTGAGGTCATAAAACTTTCATTGGTAAGGTTTAAGGTAATACAATTTGCCTTGGCCAAAAATTTAAAAATTCATGAAATGTTTATGATTACATGATTTAAAAATTAAACACTGTGGCCCAATGCAAACCTTCTATAGAACCAGTCCACCTTGTTATTTAACCCACAGATGGGGGAAGAGATGAATTAATACCTTTCCCAAAGGTATTTGAATGTAAGTATGTCTAAGATTATTGGCTGAAACTTGAACTTAGCTCTCTGATTTCTAAATTAGAGTCACAATCCATAACACCACAAGATAACACAATTAGAATCAGCTGAAGTTCAAAGGTTAATTTCTGGCAAGCTTTGCCAAATATTTTTCACCATATCTTTGCCATTTTTAGTTAAATGCAACAAAAGATTTAAAAATATATATATTTTTTTTTAAAATAGAGATTAGCTCACCAAACTGCTTTTTTGTAGTCTTCTCAAATTTTGTACAGCTTTACTACAGCCTGTCTGCAATCTTTCCTCTTCGTCTTCAACATAGCTGTAAGTGTGGTTGTGTAGAGAAATAAGCCATTTTTGCACACTATTACAGAACATTAAGGAATATAATACGTACACGCACATAAAAGGTGGCAGAAAAAACGGGAGGGGGATAAAACCTGCTGGTATTTTTAAAAGATACAGAAAAAAAAAAAAAAAGTTAAAATCAAAATCAATATTACCCTTGCAAAAGAACAAGTTGAAATAATCTAACCAAATTAGCATAGTGGAAAATTGAGCAAATCTGGGGCTGACTGATTCCTTTTTTACAATTTATCAACCCTTTGCAGTTTAATTAAATCCAGAAAATATTTTCAATAAGAATTTATTTTTTTGAGACAATAAAGGTTTAATGAGACAAATGTATTTATTAATTAGTGTGTGTGTGTGTTGGGGGGCGGCAGATTCATACTTAATCAGAATTTGATAAACAATTATATTGTGGATATAAAGTGGGTGATTAGATCTATATTACAATCAATATATAAACTGTTCACACATTGATTGGTTTTCTGCAGCTTATCAACCGGCAAGAAATGTCTGTATAAAGTGGGAGATCAATTCTATATTACAATCGCTATATAAGCTGATCCCTCAGTTTATGGCTAAGGTAGTTTCTATACATTTATTCTCCAGAGAAAGTAAATAAATCTAAAAGATATGCCTGCATAGTTAATCAGTATTTGATTGATTGACTGATTGATTAGTTTCCAATTGCTTATCAACTGACAAGAAATTGTAATGGTGTATATAAAATGGGGGATCAATTCTATATTATAATCAATACATAAACTGATCCCTCACTTTGTAACAAAAGTAGTTTTTATACATTTATATTTCAGAAAATGTAAATAAATCTAAAAGACATTCTGTGTAGCTCATCAGTATTTCATTAATCGATTCATTTTCTACAGATTATCAACCCTTTGCAGGTTATTTAAAAGCAGAAAGTAATTGATTGTAAGATTTTTTTTTTGAGGACTGATAATGTTTCAGTGATACAAGTTTTACTAATTAATCCACAGTTGGAAGGGGAAGAGGTGCATTAATACCTTTCTCAAGGGTATTTGCATTTAAAGTAACATAACGAATCTAACGAGATTCAGAATGAGGCTCTCCGATCAACAATTCCAAGCAAGCATTACACCCCCAGCCCACACCCAAGCTTACAGTACCTGGTATTCCCAAGTGGTTAACCAGACTTGACATTGCTTAATTTTAGTAATCATAGGGAAATCAAAGAAGTGGCTGTAAGTCCAAGTCGGGCTGGTGCAGACTGCGCAAAAGGCTGTAATCTGATTGAGCACGGTCAGGACTGTAGGCTGGATGTGGCAGAACCTCAACGCCGTCCAGCTCTTCAAACTTGTCTTTGGTCTTCCTGGCAGTGTGTGGCTTGGCATTGTCCTGCTGCATCAAAGCGCGTATTCGGTTGCTCAGAGTAGAGTACATTTGCTTAACTTTTCGTAGACCTGCTCAAGTTGCTGACAGTAAAGTTTGGCACTGATGGCACGACCATTCGGAACACACTCAAAATGCACGATTCCTTCAAAGTTCCACCAAACGCACAACATGACTTTCTTGCCGAATTGGTCTTGTTTTGGAACCGATGGTGTCTCTTGCCCTTTCTGAACCCATCACTTGTCTTGATTGTGCTGGACCAGATAGACCCATTTCGCAAGTGTTTACGAACTTTTCAGACAACCTAATAGTTTCTCTGACAACAAAATGTTTTGCTGGTATCTTTACTATAAAAATTTTCATACTTTCATTGTGTTATGACCCCAGTTTGGGAGTTCACTATTTATCCATAGCTGGGGCCCTAATAGGTGCTACCACCCCAGGTCAGGGTGAAACTGAGAACAACAGTAATTAAGAGGTGGTTCCGTGCTCTGCTAAACTGTCTCATCAAAGACCTTGCTGCCTGATGTAGTTTATTGTCGTGCCCAGGACAGTAAATGTCTTTGCTTAGTTATGCAAGGATTACAGATGACAATTTGCATGTGAAATAAAGAATCTTTTGTTGTATAATGAAAAATTGGCCGTCGACATTTGAGTCTATAAGAATTTAATTGGTTTGTAGATAAGTAAATATTGGCTGTTTATGTTGGAGTCTAAATATCTACTTGGCTGGTGGGGGATGCTGTATATCTAAACTTATTTATAAATGGAACTTTGTCTGTGTGTGTGTGTGCGTCCATTACCTATAGCCTCTGATATGGCTGAACTGATTTTCTTGAAAATTTATACAGTTGTATTATAAGCGTCTGCAAGTGTTTTTAGCTAGGTTTTGTGTCTCGAGGTATCCCCGATAAATATCGAAAATCGAAAAAATTGGATTATAGAAGGAGTTGTCTGATTTAAATCAAATTTGATACACTCATAGACAAAGACATAAGAAACGATATTCAGAAGTTTCAAGGTTGCAGTTCTTACAATAGTGCAGACAATCGATAATATATATAAAAGGCAAGATGTTTGTGTGTGTGTCTGTTTATCTGCCTGTATGTCAGTATTTTTTTCAGCCCTTTTATTTTAGCTTTTGCTTTGGGTTTGGCTCTAACATCCATTCATTTTTCTTTCAATCTACAGTTTCGCTTTAATTGGAAACAACTATTGCTTTTTAGTCTTTCATGCCAACATCCAAAGAGTCCATGGACCATGGATTAGTGTTAAAGCTTTTATTACACCCGAGCAACACTGGGCTATACTGCTAGTACTCATATATAAGCTGACTTCATTTATAATGTGACCTATGAATTTTATTCCATACAGAGAAAAAGAAATCTTCTCCTTCTATGTGCCCTGTCCCTTCAGAACGTAGGCGATCATGGTTCTCCACGTCTCCCTATCCCTAGTGGTTCTTAGTATGTTTGCTCCTGTTACACCTCGCAACCCCCGTTCCGTCATCCACTTGATCGGGCCCCTCAAATATGTTATCCACTGCCTTCCTCTGTCTCTTTTTCCTTCTATCTGGCCTGTCAGTATCAGGTTCTCCAAGCCTTCCTTCCTCATTGCATGTCCCAGGAACTTCAGTTGTCTCTTCCTGGTGCTCACTATTCCTTTTCATTGCTATTCTTTCCAACACCTCATCGTTGCTCGCATGCTCGGTCCACAATATCCGCAGCATCCTTCTGTAGAACCACATTTCCGCTGCTTCAGGTTTTTTCAATGATATTGTCCAGCATTCACTGCTGTATTGAAGAACTGACATCACATAGCAATCCAGCACTCTTTTCTTTGTTTCTAGTGAGATTTTCCTGTGTGTTAGTACTTTACTCAGCTTCTGGAATGCGTCCTTTGCCATGCCAGTTTGCCTTCAGATCACTGTGTCACACTTTCCATCTCCTGTTAGAACAATTCCTAGGTATTTAAATTGTTGTACTTACTTGATTCTGGTATCCCCCACCTGTATTTGGCATTTTGGGTTGCTCTTTTCACTGATGACCATGCATTCAGTTTTCTTAAAGTTTATTTGTAGTCCTTTTTTGTCACTTGTAAAAATTTCTGAAGATCTTGAAAGAGACATGACTGACTAGGCAGAAGATTTTCCCGCAGTTGGTTGCCATTACTTTCTGTGGTAGACTGGTTGCCAACCAAAGCTATAGAACCCAATCTATCCTGCTATTTAAACACTAGCTAGAGAGAGAAGAGATAGATTATATTACTATATTAATAAGTTGTAATTAGTAGGGAATCAGTTTATTACTTAATGACAATATGAGACTGATCCCCCACTTTATGCCCAGTAGAAGCTTTACTTATGTTTCCAACCATTCCAACTATTATGAAAGAGTCATGACTGACTGGGCAGAAGATTTTCCAGCAGTAAGTTGCCATTACTTTCTGCAGTAAACTGGTTGCCAACCAAGGCCATAGAACCCAATCTATCCTGCTATTTAAACCATAGCTGGAGAAAGAGATAGATTACATTATATTATATTAATAAGTAGTAATTAGTGGGGGATCAGTTTATTACTTAATGCAATAAGAAACTGATAACCCACTTTATGCCCAGTAGAAGTTTTATGTTTATGTTTCCAACTGGGGCAGAAGATTTTCTCACAGTTGGTTGCCATTACTTTCTGCAGTAGACTGGTTGTCAGTCAAGGCTATAGAACCCAATCTATCCTGTTATTTAACTCATAGCTGGAGGTAGAAGCGACGGATTAATTCTTTTCCTAACTTTTGCTTGTAAATGAATATAACGAATTTAACTGGAATTTGAACTTGACACTGATTTTTTGTTCTAAGCTGACATCCACTGCACCACAACTTACATTTGTAATGCATACTTGTATATAATACACATTTTCATTCAAAATTTCTCGTATTATGAACAATATGGTAACTAATTAATAGGGGGTTTTAAAAACAGACATTTTTCTAAGAACATATTCGCATAATATATAAATATATTAAACATATATCAGTCAGTCAGTTAAGTGCCATACGTGGTACACACTCGAAAGAGACATGACTGACTGGGCAGAGGATTATCCCACAGTAGGTTACCTTTGTTTTGTGCAGCAGACTGGTTGCCAGTCAAGGCTATAGAACCCAATCTGTCCTGTTATTTAACCCATAATTGGAGAAAGAGATGGATTAATGCCTTTCCCAAGGGTTTTTGGGCATAAGTGAATACAATGAATTCAAGTGGAATTCGAACTCAGCTCCCCGATTTCTCGTTCTGAGCCGATATCCACTGCACCACAACACACATTCCCCATATAGAATATATAAATACAGTGTAACCCGGATATAAGAGAGTTGTTGGGACCCGATGAAAGTTCTCTTATATCCGGTTTTCTCTTATATCCGAGTTTGTTCTATTTTATATACATTACCACAGACTCTAATTTGGGACCAGAGGAAATCTCTCTTATATCAGGGTATCTTATATCCGGGTTACACTGTATATTAAAAACATAGGAAGTAAAGGAGCAAGGACCTGAGATTAAGTCTGAGCAACTATTTCTTTGTAAGCAGAAGGAACAGTTGTTTGAGGTGAGGGATGGGGGTGGGGTTAAACGCAATTTGTTTGCGATATATATTACTGATTCTCTGGTAGTATTTTTTTTTTTAGCTGTAGTGTACATAATTATTTCTGTCCTTAATTGAGCTCTGAAGTTGGTGAGTTAATTTTGTTTAACGGCATATGGGTTATTAATTACTGAGATTTAAATGTTTTGAACAATTTTATGGCTTCAACAAAATATATTTTAAACACAATTGTATACATTCACTTCCAGATAAAATGTATTGTTGATCATTTTACTGTAAATATGTATTGTTGGAATTTTTACTATAACTTTGTATTGTTAGTAATTTTGCTATAAATATGTATTGTTGGTAATCTGAACTCAGCTCTGAATTCTCATTCCAAATATCCCTTACACCACCAATGCATCCTTTAACTAAAAATGAATCATTCTGTTTTGTTTTTTTATCTGAAACTTCTTATAAGTTTATTATTATTTAAAGAAAGCAGAAGGAACAGTTGCTGGGTTTAAATGCAATCTGTCTATGGCTTAAATTGCCAATTTTTTAGTATTTTCCCCATCCCCTTTATTAGACATTGTGTATGTGTTTTGTCTTCAATTGAACTCTGAAGAGTGATGAAGAATAATTGATTAGACATTTTATGATTGTTTTTTGTTGTTTTACAATTCAACGCTTTACAGTCAATCATATTTTTTTCTCATCTCTGCACTGTCCACACACTTTGTTTTAATAGAATCCATTCTTAAAGTCACAGTAAAATGTAGCCTGCTCCCATTATTTAACTAAAGAATAATATCCTATTTTTGTTTTAGATCTGAAATATGTTAAAAATTTTGTTACTATTCAACAAATTTTTGGGTGAGTAACAATTCATGTTAAGAGTCTTAGACAAAAAAAGAAAACCCCAAAAAACACACACACAGTCATAAAGATGTCAGGCCTGGAAATCAATGAAGAATTAATTACATATAATTTTTTAATCGTATCTTCTGCATAATAAAGAAAATGAGATTTCGACAGTAAATACCCTAATGATAATCTTCATCAGCCAGCTCTTGATGTCTCTGTTCTGAGCTTTAAAAGTTGCCGCATTGTGTAATGTAATGCGGATTTACGAGCAATTCCATCTGAAAAAGCCCAAAATCTGTGGTAGTGCAGAGTTGGTAACCATTGAAACATTCTGAGAAAACACAGTCAAGGAATACATACACAGAGGATGCATTCCAAACATTTCTAAGACTTGGAAATGGAATGGAAGGTATTTTTTGCAAGAATTCTTAATGATGATATTAAAACAAAAAGTTAGAATTAGAGAAATCAGAATATATATATATATATATATATATATATATATATATATAACATAGTGATGATCCATGTATACTGTCTTAATATGTATAGGAAAAACTACTAAAAAGTTGTTTAAAAATGTATTTTTTTGACAGTATTTGTTTATTTTTATTATTATATTTTATATTTCAGACCGTCCTTGGATTTTTTAAAAATATTTGTAAATGTAAACCTATCTTTAATAATACTTATGAATTTTGTTTTAGAGAAAATTTTTTTAATTGTATCTAAAAAAGTTTAGCTATTGAAATATTTGTAAAGATTCAAAACACCTAAGGGTCATTCCATGTCAAATCATCCAGACCTCGACACCCTTACGTCTCAGATTTTTTTCAAATTTTCACCATATGTTGGTATCATAGAAACTAGAAAATCCTGAAAATTTGAGCGTCTAACTCTAAGCGGTTCTGGAAATATCGCACTTTTAGTATTTTATGAAAATCGTGTTTTGTTGCAAATTTCCGCCATTTTGAATTTACATTTTTGGGCATAAATCCATTTCTAGACAAGGTTCAGTCTTGAAAATTTGCACTAAAATGGTTTTCCACATGAGGAATCCAAAAATCATATCTAAAACCTCTGAAAATGAACTGTTTTTGAGTTATTGAACTTTTAAGCCGAGGTTTGGGTATTGGTCTCACGCGTCCCAAAAAAACATGTGGCACTATGGGAAATTGAATTTTTTTTGTTTCTACACATTCTTGATAGTCTGAACTTGAATTCCTCCAAAAATGGTGTTTGGTTCTTTTCTCGTTAGCTCACAATTGAACCTCAAAGATGGGCAGTTTCAGGGGCCTCACTTCAGACAGAGCTGTGTACAAGGAGTCACTTGACTTCATCACAAACAGGAAAACTTGAATTTTATTTTGACTTGCTGTTCCTTTAAGAAGTGGTATTACTGCTTTCTGATGTTTCTCTAAGTTGGATGAAACTATTTTGTTTGATGCAAGGGTGCAAGTAGCAGGTAAAGCCATGTAACCGGATAAGGACGAAAGGAATAAAGAAGAATTAATCTTTAATTATATTTAAATTTATCTCTGAAATTATTTGCAATATAGAATTCAATATGTTTCCATTCTGTATGAACAACTTCTATATTGCATCCTGTAACCACCAGAAGTTTTCTAAGCCATTCACAAATAATGTCTATTTCATAATTTACAAAATGGATCAGTTCTCTTTTACATTCTGACTGTCATGATTGTACATGAATACCTTAATGAAGCTTTTCACTGCATCTTCAGTATTTAGTTATATTTGTTCCCAACAGATTTTGAAATTTTGACTCCCATTCTTTTTCAAGATAAAACTTAATTCACATTTTTCTCGTATTGTAGAATGTTTTGTAAAAAAATGAATTTAGTTTAAGAAGTATATAATAATATTTAAAAATTCATTTAAATATTTTTATCAATAATAGCCTAGAAATTAAAAAAACAGTTTAAATGATTTTATATGTAATAAAATTATATTCTTTTTTTAATTAAATAAATGGTAATTAATAAAAACAAAAAAATAATAATAATGTTTATTTAATAACTACCCATTGGGCATTCTTAATACAAATCTCATTTGTGCTATTTTTAGAAATTCTAACTTAGTTTGTAAAACCTTGAAGCTGACTTTTTTCTTTGAAACTTTTAAAAACAATGTTTATTTTTCATTGCCAAAAATCCTTTTCTTTTTTTTAATAAACAACAATTTGCTGCATTCAAAGAAAAATATCCAAATGTGAAAATTGGTTTCTCCAAGTTCTGCTCTCTCAGGCCAAAGTAGTGTGTCCCTGCTGGCTCATCAGGGACTCATTCAGTTTGTGTGTGCAGCACTCATCAAAATGCAGTGTTGCTTGTGGATGCAATTGACTGGAAATGCACATACAAAGACTTGATTCAGAAACTGGTTTGTAACACAGATAACCGGGTCTGTATGATGCATCGTTGTGAATCATGTCCTGGGAGTGAAGCCCTCAAACAGTTCCTGGAGGATGAACTATCACACCTGGATATGGAATCTGAATTCCACTACTGCCAATGGCAGACAACTGATCGAGCTGCCCTGATGACACTTACAACAACATATGGGGAGTACAAATTGCTTCTGGTGGAGAAGATTAATGAAATGACAAGACACTCGTACCTTGCCAAAGCCCAAGCACGTTATGTGAAGGCAAAAAAAAGAAAATTTGGGAAAAAATGAGGTCATGGTGTTGGGTGATTTCGCTGAAAACTATCAGTTTCTCATTCAGAATGAGATACAAAGTTTTCACTGGAGGAAAGAGTACTGCACTCTTCATCCCCTTGTAATATACTACAAAGACAAAGATGGATTTCTACAACATCATTCGCTATGTTTTATCTCTGATGACAATACACATGACACTTGCTTTGTTCACAAAATACAGACCATGATGACAGATTTCATCAAACAACATCTCACAGGTATCAACAAAATCTACTATGCTTCAGATGGTTGTGGTGCCCATTATAAGAATTTTAAAAACTTTCTTAATCTGTGCTTTCACAAAGATGATTATGGTATCGATGCTGAGTGGATATTTTTTGCAACCAGCCATGGAAAATCCCCTTGTGATGGGATTGGTGGTGCTGTTAAACAGCATGCAGCAAAGCGAAGCTTGCAGAGACCATTGAACAACCAGATTCTAACTTACAAAGCATTACTGGAAGTGTGCCAAGCAGAAATGAAGTCCATTGTGTTCTTTGGAATTGACAAGGAAGACATGGTTGAGGTGAGGAATAGAATGAAGAAGAGGTTTGTGGATGGGAAAACAGTACCCGGGACGAGAAGTAGCCATCACTTTGTTCCACAATCAGGATGCAAGATTGGACACAAACTCTGTAGTGAGGATGAATCCTTTGTTGATATTCACGACTTTAAAATCCTCACTCATGTTGACATTGGAGATATTGCTCCTTCAACATATATAACATGTGTGTACAACTCATTCTGGTGGGTCGGATTGGTGCAGAAAGTAAACCTCAATGAAGGTGATGTTCAGTTCATGCACCCCCATGGTCCACGTAAAATATTCAACTGGCCTTCCAATGCTGACCAGTGTCCTGTTCCTTTCAAAAAACATCATTTGTAGCATCCATGTACCTACAACAAACTCAAGTGGAAGGAGCTTTACTATTTCTGATGAGGATTATGATAAAACTGTGACAGCATATGTTGCCTTACACTCATAAGATGTTGTGTTGTCTTGATAGTTTTTGACTTTAATGTACTATCATACCACATACGCACCCGGCATAGGTACTGTTTCTTAGTATCCATATCCCCTGCATTGATTACCAGAAAAATGGGCTTCTGTTCTTTCTTCCCAAGTTCACAATTAAACCTAAAAAATGGGTTAATCACATGACAATTTTTATGGGTTCATAAATGCTGCAAATACATTGTATCCACACCACATGATGCAGTTAATTTGGGAATGTCCACTGTGATTGGCCCATCTTTGAGGTTCAATTGTGAGCTAACGAGAAAAGAACCAAACACCATTTTTGGAGGAATTCAAGTTCAGACTATCAAGAATGTGTAGAAACAAAAAAAATTCAATTTCCCATAGTGCCACATGTTTTTTTGGGACGCATGAGACCAATACCCAAACCTTGGCTTAAAAGTTCAATAACTCAAAAACAGTTCA